>OW203738.1:13457076-14057076 GCA_934045075.1 Yponomeuta sedellus
AATAGAATAGTTAATAGAATAGAATAGAATAGATAGAATAGTATAGTATAGAATAGAATAGAATAGAATAGAATAGATAGAATAGAATAGAATAGAATGGAATAGAATAGAATAGATAGAATTAGAATAGAATAGAATTAGAATGAAATAGAATAGATAGAATAGAATAGAATAGAATAGGAATAGAATAGAAATAGAATAGAATAGAATTGAATAGAATAGAATAGAAAGAATAGAATAGAATAGAATAGAATAGAATAGAATAGAAGAATAGAATAGAATAGAATAGAATAGAAGATAGAATAGAATAGAATAGAATAGAATAGAATAGAATAGAATAGAATAGAATAGAATAGAATAGAATAGAATAGAATAGAATAGAATAGAATAGAATAGAATAGAATAGAATAGAATAGAATAGAATAGAATAGAATAGAATAGAATAGAATAGAATAGAATAGAATAGAATAGAAATAGAATAGAATAGAATAGAATAGAATAGAATAGAATAGAATAGAATAGAATAGAATAGAATAGAATAGAATAGAATAGAATAGAATAGAATAGAATAGAATAGAATAGAATAGAATAGAATAGAATAGAATAGAATAGAATAGAATAGAATAGAATAGAATAGAAATAGAATAGAATAGGAATAGAATAGAAATAGAATAGAATAGGAATAGAATAAGATAGAATAGAATAGAATAGAATAGAATAGAATAGAATAGAATAGAATAGAATAGAATAGAATAGAATAGAATAGAATAGAATAGAATAGAATAGAATAGAATAGAATAGAATAGAATAGAATAGAATAGAATAGAATAGAATAGAATAGAATAGAATAGAATAGAATAGAATAGAATAGAATAGAAATAGAATAGAATAGAATAGAATAGAATAGAATCGAATCGAATCGAATCGAATCGAATCGAATAGAATCGAATCGAATCGAATCGAATCGAATCGAATCGAATCGAATCGAATCGAATCGAATCGAATAGAATAGAATAGAATAGAATAGAATAGAATAGAATAGAATAGAATAGAATAGAATAGAATAGAATAGAATAGAAATAGAATAGAATAGAATAGAATAGAATAGAATAGAATAGAATAGAATAGAATAGAATAGAATAGAATAGAATAGAATAGAATAGAATAGAATAGATAGAATAGAATAGAATAGAATAGAATAGAATAGAATAGAATAGAATAGAATAGAATAGAATAGATAGAATAGAATAGAATAGAATAGAATAGAATAGAATAGAATAGAATAGAATAGAATAGAATAGAATAGAATAGAATAGAATAGAATAGAATAGAATAGAATAGAATAGAATAGAATAGAATAGAATAGAATAGAATAGAATAGAATAGAATAGAATAGAATAGAATAGAATAGAATAGAATAGAATAGAATAGAATAGAATAGAATAGAATAGAATAGAATAGAATAGAATAGAATAGAATAGAATAGAATAGAATAGAATAGAATAGAAATAGAATAGAATAGAATAGAATAGAATAGAATAGAATAGAATAGAATAGAATAGAATAGAATAGAATAGAAATAGAATAGAATAGAATAGAATAGAATAGAATAGAATAGAATAGAATAGAATAGAATAGAATAGAATAGAATAGAATAGAATAGAATAGAATAGAATAGAATAGAATAGAATAGAATAGAATAGAATAGAATAGAATAGAATAGAATAGAATAGAATAGAATAGAATAGAATAGAATAGAATAGAATAGAATAGAATAGAATAGAATAGAATAGAATAGAATAGAATAGAATAGAATAGAATAGAATAGAATAGAATAGAATAGAATAGAATAGAATAGAATAGATAGAATAGAATAGAATAGAATAGAATAGAATAGAATAGAATAGAATAGAATAGAATAGAATAGAATAGAATAGAATAGAATAGAATAGAATAGAATAGAATAGAATAGAATAGAATAGAATAGAATAGAAATAGAATAGAATAGAATAGAATAGAATAGAATAGAATAGAATAGAATAGAATAGAATAGAATAGAATAGAATAGAATAGAATAGAATAGAATAGAATAGAATAGAATAGAATAGAATAGAATAGAATAGAATAGAATAGAATAGAATAGAATAGAATAGAATAGAATAGAATAGAATAGAATAGAATAGAATAGAATAGAATAGAATAGAATAGAATAGAATAGAATAGAATAGAATAGAATAGAATAGAATAGAATAGAATAGAATAGAATAGAATAGAATAGAATAGAATAGAATAGAATAGAATAGAATAGAATAGAATAGAATAGAATAGAATAGAATAGAATAGAATAGAATAGAATAGAATAGAATAGAATAGAATAGAATAGAATAGAATAGAATAGAATAGAAAGAATAGAATAGAATAGAATAGAATAGAATAGAATAGAATAGAATAGAATAGAATAGAATAGAATAGAATAGAATAGAATAGAATAGAATAGAATAGAATAGAATAGAATAGAATAGAATAGAATAGAATAGAATAGAATAGAATAGAATAGAATAGAATAGAATAGAATAGAATAGAATAGAATAGAATAGAATAGAATAGAATAGAAAGAAAAGAAAAGAATAGAATAGAATAGAATAATAGAATAGAAAAGAATAGAATAGAAATAGAATAGAATAGAATAGAATAGAATAGAATAGAATAGAATAGAATAGAATAGAATAGAATAGAATAGAATAGAATAGAATAGAATAGAATAGAATAGAATAGAATAGAATAGAATAGAATAGAATAGAATAGAATAGAATAGAATAGAATAGAATAGAATAGAATAGAATAGAATAGAATAGAATAGAATAGAATAGAATAGAATAGAATAGAATAGAATAGAATAGAATAGAATAGAATAGAATAGAATAGAATAGAATAGAATAGAATAGAATAGAATAGAATAGAATAGAATAGAATAGAATAGAATAGAATAGAATAGAATAGAATAGAATAGAATAGAATAGAATAGAATAGAATAGAATAGAATAGAATAGAATAGAATAGAATAGAATAGAATAGAATAGAATAGAATAGAATAGAATAGAATAGAATAGAATAGAATAGAATAGAATAGAATAGAATAGAATAGAATAGAATAGAATAGAATAGAATAGAATAGAATAGAATAGAATAGAATAGAATAGAATAGAATAGAATAGAATAGAATAGAATAGAATAGAATAGAATAGAATAGAATAGAATAGAATAGAATAGAATAGAATAGAATAGAATAGAATAGAATAGAATAGAATAGAATAGAATAGAATAGAATAGAATAGAATAGAATAGAATAGAATAGAATAGAATAGAATAGAATAGAATAGAATAGAATAGAATAGAATAGAATAGAATAGAATAGAATAGAATAGAATAGAATAGAATAGAATAGAATAGAATAGAATAGAATAGAATAGAATAGAATAGAATAGAATAGAATAGAATAGAATAGAATAGAATAGAATAGAATAGAATAGAATAGAATAGAATAGAATAGAATAGAATAGAATAGAATAGAATAGAATAGAATAGAATAGAATAGAATAGAATAGAATAGAATAGAATAGAATAGAATAGAAATCTTTTATTACCAAAACACATAATAATTAACAAAAATAGTATCAACAGACAATCAACATTGTTTTGTTTAGACTGCGTCTAACCATTTTGGTAAAAGGAGAGAGCTCAGCTAACATGTCGGTTACCACGAAGTAGTTACCAACGCTGGTTTTCAGCACTCCCCGGCTCTATGGTTGTAATTTAGAGCAGGAGTTAAGGCAGGTAGATGTTATCACGATACAATATTAAATTATAAAATAAGTTAAGTTAAAAACAAGTAATATGTAAGTATTAACCAAATCAAAATTGCTTCCTTTGTGTTACTTAAGAGAGCTTTTAGTAATAATTAACGTTTTGTATTTGCACCAAGTACCCGTCTCACTTTTCCTTCAGCAACTCACCATCGCGGGTTGTCTGGAAGAAATTGCTCTAAGCAATAAGGCCACCAATTGTACTGTATCTTTGTAATAATTTTTTAGTTTGTTTTTTCCTGGTGTACAATAAAGAATATTCTTATCTTATCTTAACTCCAAGTCTTTTCAAGGTCCTTAATTGACAGATTTTATATAATTATTATAAAACATAGAACTCATGCATTGTACTGGCCCTTATTCCAGACATCATTGTCATCTAAATAATCCTTTATGTTTTAATAGCCCGCCTTTGGCACAAAGTGTACTTAACACATTTTTGAACCGCGTTTCAGGCAAGCTAAATATATCTTCAGGGTCTTTATTATAGAAGCGTATACAATGCCCCATGAAGGATGGACTAACCTTTGCCAGCTTAAATAGTGGGAACGAAAGTTTATGTTTATTTCTAGTATTTACATTGTGTGGGCTACCAAAAGTTTTAAAAATACTGATATTTTTCCTGACGTACATAATGGTTTCATAGATATACTGACTGGCACTTTCAGGATGTTGGTTTCTTTTCGAAATTCGAAGAGACTTAAGTAGTTACTTAGTGAAATTTTCAATTCATAAGATCACCCAAAGACGATATTTTTTTGATCTAGGATCTCGTTTGCTTATACAACTATCAAAATATTAAGCTTTAAGGCGCATATTTTCGTTCGATTTGGGCACCTTGGCCGGTTATTTAAAGTTTCTTCGGTTACCCGAGCCAGAGCATTAAAAATCGACTGCCGACTGTATTGTGGATCTCACCCTTAGTACCCTTTTTTGTTCAACTATCGCACTTATTCCAAGCACGACTAGAGCTGCGTTTAAGTTTACAAGAATAAAAAACCTCAGAAGCCCCGTTTGAGATGCACACTATGCAGAGTGAACGTCATATGTTTTTATCTAAAAACCTTTAATTTATCTAAAGACCTCTATGCCATGCAACGCGAAGCGCTTGTGTCCTAGCCGAACCGATCGATAGGAATCAATAATTACTTGAGTTAAGCACAACCGGCGCGGTCAGGGGCTGGATAAGTGTTTTTTTTTCCCGAGCGGTGCTTCGCAACGCACATTAAGCCGTTGGTGACGGCTGCCATGACTGTACCTAATGGCAGTCCTTAAGCCATGTCAAGGGCCTTTTCGGCGGCTTGATAACTTTTGACAGTAAGGCTCGCCATTGTCTTAAAATACTCCACTAACCCGGACTTGGCCCCCGTGGTAGAAAATTACCTAACCTTCCTGCAATGCAAGGAGAGACCCGTGCCCTAGCAATGGGGTCATACATGAGTTGATATCGAACTATAGGTGACTAGTGATAAATATTAAAATATGTAGAACATACGGAGGTGTTAAGAAGAAGAAGTTGTTAGAAGCGCCCGTGGCCTAGAATCAATCACTTGAGTTAAGCAACATTAGGCGCGGTCAGATGCAAGATGAGGGACCGTCCCGAGACTACCGGAAGTGGCATTTTTCCGAGCATTTCCGTGCTTCGCACTTCGCACGTTAAGCCGTTGAGGCGGTCATGTAATGACAGCGTTATGCCGGGCCTTATGGGCGACTTGATAACCTCTGACAGTAAGGCCCGACACTAACTTACAATCCTCCACCAACCCGGAATTGGCCCCCGCGGTGGATGGAGTATGGCCTAACCTTCTTGCGATGCAGGACGAGACCCGTGCCCCAGCAGTAGGGACATACAAGAGTTCAGACATACTCCACCACGGGGGCCGAGTCCGGGTAGGTGGAGGGTTGTTCGACAGTAGCGGGCCTTATTGTTGGAAGTTATCAAGCCGCCCATAAGGCCTCTGACACGGCTTAACGACAGCCATTACGTGACAGCCGGCACCAACGGCTTAATGGAAATATTAAGTTTCTGTATAATATTGTGATGTCAGTGGCGATGACGGGATCGCAGCGAGATAAAATGATAAACCAGTTCCTAAGTTTATAGGTTTATTCAGGTGCTTTAAAATGCAAAGGTATGTTATAAAAGTCCATAGTTTATGCATTGGTTTTGTGACGTTAAAACACACATAAATCGAAAAATCGATTATTCGCAGTAAATTAGGCCTAACACCTTTTTGTACTTAATATGGAACTGAATTGAAAGTTGGACTTTTATTTTAATTGATTAATATTTTATGATCTTGACCTTCGGTAAATATGTTTTTTTAATTCCTACTATGAGATTTAAAATATCTGTGTAATTTCATAATTTTTATTTCATTAAACGTTGTTTACCCTTAAGCGCTTGTACGTCTGACAATTGTACTAATAAAGCCTATACAGCCTCTCACATCCTCTCTCTCTCTCTATCTCTCTCTCTCGGGGAGAAGAACTGTATCATGCAGTGTACCGTATATATACCACATAAAAAATTGTGACAAAGAAAATTGATAAACCCGACCTTTCGCGCTCAACCATTTTGTCAGGAAAGTGTGACACTAATTTGTATGCGGCGCGCGCGTGTGCCCTAAACGTGATATGATGATAGCTTATCGATGGCCCGGGGCAATGCCCTCGTGAAAAATTACTTGTAAAGGGCGCTCTTCACAAACAGGCCGATGAATTGGCCTGCTTGATTGGACCGGAGCGGGTTTCGTACCAAATAGTAAGCGTACCTAATGTCTAAAATTTAATAATAATACCTTCCACAAAACACAATCACGTGTCCTGGTCCTAAATTGAAATAGAAAAATGGTCTAATTATCGCAAAAAAATACAAAAGCAAACTTAAAAAATAGACTAATAGGCCGCCAATTGTACTATGTATATTTGCTATTGTTTTGTATTTGTTGTTTTTCCAGTGTACAATAAAGAATATTCTTATCTTATCTAAGTTAATTGCTTACTTAATTTAGTGAATAGACACGCTATGCGATAATAAGGATATACTCAGCTAAGTGCTGCGTGTGCAAACATCAACGCAGCGCTGATTTTCAGCATATCCCGAGTATTTGCTAGCAATTGACACTTTGGTAGCTAGACATGCAACTAGCCAATTTTAGAAATTAACATTAGTTCTTTTTACTTTTCATACAGATTTGAGACACAAAAAGGCCTCAAGGCTGTGTTGATCAAGTGAGAACCTTTCCCGGGTCTATTCTGCCGCGCTAAGTGAGGAACCAGAAGCGATGTACCGATCAGGTTAAGTCCACTGGGGGCAGACATCTGCATGAATGCACTAGAGCGCCATCTTCTTCTTCTTCAGGCTATATTAGTCCACTGCTGGACATAGCCCCACCCTAATGAGCGCCATAGCGGCATCTAACCGAGAGGAGTGGCAGGACATCGTTAGGCATGCAACATTAGCCTATAATAAAGCCTCTTTATGAGGACCACGACCGCTCTGGCAAGAGCGTACCGACCAAGACGAAGAAGTGAGGAACGTTCCCGTACCGAGGACTTATTCTGCCGAGCTATCGAAAGAAAGTCGTTTCAGGTAGCTCAAAATTGTGCTTACTGCCTTTATCTTCTAGAAGATTTATTTACTTAATTATTAAGCGTGGTCCTTATGACAAAAAAGACGCTATGCTTCGTACTATTAAGGTTTATATTGTGTCACCGTTACAATCCGCCATCGACGCACGTCCGCGCCACGTCTCTTCTGTATAAAACGAGTCTTATCAAGAGTAGAAACTCTTATCTAAACAGTGCAGTAATTTCGTGTGGAAAGGAGCATCACATTGGAGCGAATGCAGGTAATTTCATTTGAGGCGAAGTAGAGACGATGTATAAACAAGCGTGTTTCGCTTACAGCGCATTTTATTTACAAAGATCGAGGAGGTAGGGTACAGTCACAAAAATATGTTTGACTTGTAACGTTCATTTAGCCGCAGTTTCTGCGCTACTTTGAATAAAACCTTTTCATTTGTGACGTAGCTGACCACGTCACCAGCCACACCACAAGCACCACGCAGGCACGGCGTGACAAGGCGCCAGCGGAGCGCGGCCCGCGGCGCGGGGCGCCGCATGCAGTGACGCCAGCAAGGACTGGCGGGAGGCGCGGCACGGCGGCGACGCGAATATAAAAGGCGCAGCGCTAGCTCAGTCGAGCGGCTCCCACTACCAGTAAAGACGTTCACCGTAGGTCCGGTCCCGGTGTGATTTTAAGGGGTTTCTGGTTCGCTGTGGGAGTCCCGGTAGGGCTTCAGGACAGTCGGAGGGGATCCCGATCTGTAGAGGGTTGAGGAGCAAGTGAGGGCACATCGGCTGATCGCCGGAAGCGGTACAGTGGTCCGCCTCTGTGGGCCCATCCGAGGTTAGCCGATGCCACTCACGAGATGTCCTAGGGCATGGCATGTTGGTTTGCCGATATTAGCCGGCCTAGGACATCTCGTGTGCCCACCTTAGCCTCTGGGTGTTGGCAAGTTGGGGTTCCCGATGGTGGCCACCCCAGATAATAGGGAATCCTGAGAGCGGTATGTTGGGGATCCCGATATCGGCCACTCCAGGATCATTGAGAGTCGTAGGTACCTCTCACCGGGAATAAGTACAGTAGTTAATAATAGTGAGCAAGTCGCCCCTAGTGTTAATCAGTAGTTAAGTCGTGTGAGTGTCGGTGTGTAACAAAGACAGTGATAATACAGGGACAATGGTTAAAACCAGTGGTAGGTTAAGTGAGAGACAATTTGAGTGTGTAGGATTAGTTATGTAAATATTAGGTCTGTGTATATTAAATGGTGTCGGTTTTTGGAATCCAAGCGTAGTCATTTGTGAGTAGTCCCCATAGGCATCCTTGAATGCGCCAACCCGGGTAGTATTTCACCGGGTCGCGCAGAAACCTAGCCCCTCAGGCAGAGCACCTCAAGAGGTTAGTGTTACAATGGCGCCCAACGTTTAAAACCCATATATCCTAGGGACCATACTCACACAAGTGACGAAACGACGATTATCCTAAAGTCAGAGTCTGTCAGAGAACTTAACAGTGTAGTCAGGGAAGTCATCGAGTGCGAACCCCCAGCAAGATAAAAATAATCACGGAGAATTTACTGAAGTCATGGCAAACATGGAGAATGCCTCGATCAACATGCCCACCAACATGGATCTGGTGTTCGACATCGGGGAAGATCCAGTTGAATTCCTGGAAAGGTTGGAAGAACTAATGAAAATAAATGATACGAAGCCTGATGCAGCACTAGCCGTATTGCCAAAAGTTCTCAAAGGGAAAGCGCTCCTATGGCATAGAAACAACAGCTCACAGTGGAAATCCTTTGCAGAATTTACAGAAGAATTCAAAGAATATTACTTCCCAAGAAATTTTGAAACAGAGCTACTTGAAAGAATTATTTCACGAAAACAGGGGTACACAGAGCGTTTCATTAACTATCTGATAGACCTACAAACACTTATCCGAAGACACGGAAAAATGAACGAGGTAGAGAAGTTAGAACGAATATACCAAAACATGCATCCAGACTACAAGTGCTATGCTAAGAGACAAGACGTCAAGAACATTCGGGACCTGATCACCCTAGCGAATGAGTACGAGAAAATACAGCAGGAACGCAACAACTATCATACGACTATAACAGGACGTCAATACTCACCAATAGCAAACTCAAGGTGGCTAGACCAGACACGAAACATACCAGAAACAGGTCGCAAGATAACCCCGACATACGAGACGATACGATGCTGCTGGAACTGTGGAAAATACGGCCATCAATCGAAGGAATGTAGGGGAAGAAGAGCTATTTTCTGCAGGCAATGTGGAGTAATAGGCAAGTTGTCGCGAAATTGTTGTGAATCAGGGAGAAACCTAGAAGGAACCAGGAGAAATGAATACGCCAACACCTCAGGAGAGGATGAAAGGAAAGACAATAGACACTACGTCGACATGAAGGTAAGAAACAAGACTTTCAAAGCACTAATAGATACGGGATCAACTAATTCGTATATTAACCAAGAAACGTATCTGTTTTGCCTAACAGGAGGAGCAGCCAAAGAACTAATATGTAAACGCAGTATCACACTCGCTGATGGTAGTACATTAAGTACCACAAAAGCATTTGCTCTAGAATTAGAAATCAATGGGAATAGCTTTGTGCACCAAGTAAGCTATCTGCCCGGTTCCACAATAAATATAATAGGGATGGATATAATAAACAGAATCGGCCTCAAATTATCATGGGAAAAACCACAGGTAAAACAAGAAACAAAATCAAGAGAGACAGAAGTCATAACCGATACCCTAACAGAAGACCAGGAACAGAGACTGAAGGAAATATTACAGCAGGAATTTGAGGCATGCGAAAGAACGGCAAAAGGAAACACTTGGCTGAAACATAAAATAAAAATGAAACATACAGTACCGGTGAAACAAAAGTATTATCCAAGAAACCCCAAACTACAACAGATAATAGATGAAAAGATTACAAAAATGTTGGAAGACAGGGTGATAGAAAAGTCAAGCAGTCCATACAGCTCACCAATTGTACTAGCGAAGAAAGAGAATGGGGACTATAGATTCTGTATTGATTTCAGGAGGATAAACGAGATATCAGAGAAAGACGCATACCCGATACCCCAAATAGATGATACCTTAGAAAAACTAAGAAACGCTAACTACTTCTCGAAACTGGATCTCAAGAATGGATACTGGAACGTGGCGTTGGAAGACGAAAGCAAACCTTATACAGCATTCACAGTCCCGGGACGAGGACTATACCAATTCAGAGTAATGCCTTTTGGTCTGCACTCTAGTGGGGCAACGTTTCAACGGCTACTGGACATGGTCATCGGACCAGAGTTAGAACCAAACGCCTACGTTTATCTGGACGACATAATAGTATGCAGCAACACCTTCACAGAACACGTAGACCACCTAAGAGAGATCTTCAAAAGAATAAGAGAGGCCCGACTAAACATCAATAGAGAGAAATGCGAGTTCTGTAAAGCCGAAGTAGAGTACTTGGGACACGTCGTAACAAGGGAAGGGATAAAAATGAACGAGAACAAGGTTAAAGCAATAACACAACTAAAGGCACCAACAACGGTAAAGGAACTAAGAAGATTTATCGGAATGACGTCTTGGTACAGGAAGTTCATACCAGGATACGCTGAAATAATGGAACCACTGGTCCGACTACTGAAGAAAGAACAAAAATTCGCATGGGGAAAAGAACAGGAAAAGGCAATCAACACAATGAAACAACTACTAACTCGAAGCCCGGTACTAACGAGAGCAGACTTCACGAAACCGTTCACAATTCAGACCGACGCCAGTGACGTCGGACTAGGAGCCGTACTAACACAGGAACATGAAGGACAGGAAAAAGTAATCATGTACGCGAGTAGATCGTTGCTACCACGGGAAACACGATATTTGACGTCGGAAAAGGAGTGTCTGGCGGTGGTATGGGCGATCGAGAAAATGAGAGCATTCGTGGAGGGATACCATTTCACAGTACTGACCGATCACCAAGCACTGAAATGGCTGAATAATCTTAAAAACCCTTCGGGAAGACTTGCTAGATGGGCACTGCAACTACAACAGTACGATTTCCAAATACAGTATAGAAGCGGTAAAGAAAACCAAGTAGCAGACGAGTTATCGCGAAACCCGGTATGTACGACAGATATGAATACCACGACGGATAACTGGTATGAAGGGAAAAAGAAACAAACCGAAGAAACACCAAATATAGATCCGAGTTACTGTATCAGAGACAAAAAACTTTACAAGAAGATCGGAAGTATGTCATACGGGGTAAAGATACAACCGCAATCAGAATGGAAACTTTGCATACCGAAAAGTTCAAAGACAGAGATACTCCAGGAGAACCACGATTCACCTAACGCGGGCCATCTGGGAACGGCCAAAACTTTAAATAAGATAGCTCAACGGTACTACTGGCCGGGAATGTACCGAGATGTTGCAAAATACGTGAGAAACTGCGAAACTTGTCAACGAAACAAACCACAGCAAACAAAAACAGCAGGCTTAATGCACGTAAACAATGATACAGAACCATGGCAAACAATAACAACGGATCTAATAGGACCACTCCCAAGGTCATCGAAAGGGTACAACTATATAATAGTATTCCACGACAAGTTTACAAAGTGGACAGAAGTAAGAGCACTGAGAACAGCAACCGCAACGACCATCATAAGAGCCCTGAAAGAATGCATTCTTATGCGCTACGGATGTCCTAGAACAATTTTGTCCGATAATGGCCGGCAATTCGTCAGCAAACAGTTTCAAGACGAGCTCAAGAAATACGGCATCGAACAAAGACTAACACCTCCCTATTCAGCACAATGTAACCCCACAGAGAGAGTTAACAAGACGTTAGAATCAATGATAACAGCTTACATATCTAAAAACCACAAAAAATGGGACGAGTTCTTGCCAGAGTTTAACTTCGCACTTAACACATCACGACAAGAATCAACTAAATATACGCCGGCCTTCATGCTGTTCGGAAGAGAACTTAAAATGCCAGGAGATAGAAACGATTTCCCTACACCAGCCCTAAAAGAAAGACAAAGAATCGAGGAGGTATATGAACTAGCACGAATACATCAGAACACGGCATCGAACAGACAAAAAATACATTACGACAAGCACCGGAGACAGTGGGAACCACGCCTAGGGGATTTAGTACTGAAAAGAGAATTCCCACTCTCAAACGCGGGTCGAGACTTCTGTGCGAAACTAGCACCAAAGTTTTCAGGACCCTATAGAATAGTCGAGATAATGTCACCCGTAATGTTTAAGTTAAGTGACCAGGCACGAAGAAGGCGATTGATAACAAGCCACGTAAAGGATTTAAAGGAATACCACACAGAAAAACAAAAGATGATATTTACAGAAAACGGAACAAATAAATTCTCGGTACAACTTATTTTTTTTACGAACGATTTTATTTTAGTTACTAATTTAGTAATCGATACTAGGGGCGACAAGTAGCCGTAGAACGGAACGCAAAAAAAAAAAAAAAAAGTCGATGACAGCTTATTTATCGGTAAATTGTATTGTCGGGAGGTTATCAGGTTACAATCGTGTAAATAAAACAGCTAAAGAGCTACAAAACAAGTTAATAACAAAGTAACCAACTAAAATGTTCTAGGAAAAGGATTAAAAGGCAAGTTCGTGTTATTAGACAGTCGGGGAAAACGCGTAAAGGAGTAAAGTGTTAGGGCAACCCTTCTGGGCGTTGCTGTAATGCTGATTTTTTCCCCACAGGAAAAAATCCTCACACGAAGGGGGGGAATGTGACGTAGCTGACCACGTCACCAGCCACACCACAAGCACCACGCAGGCACGGCGTGACAAGGCGCCAGCGGAGCGCGGCCCGCGGCGCGGGGCGCCGCATGCAGTGACGCCAGCAAGGACTGGCGGGAGGCGCGGCACGGCGGCGACGCGAATATAAAAGGCGCAGCGCTAGCTCAGTCGAGCGGCTCCCACTACCAGTAAAGACGTTCACCGTAGGTCCGGTCCCGGTGTGATTTTAAGGGGTTTCTGGTTCGCTGTGGGAGTCCCGGTAGGGCTTCAGGACAGTCGGAGGGGATCCCGATCTGTAGAGGGTTGAGGAGCAAGTGAGGGCACATCGGCTGATCGCCGGAAGCGGTACAGTGGTCCGCCTCTGTGGGCCCATCCGAGGTTAGCCGATGCCACTCACGAGATGTCCTAGGGCATGGCATGTTGGTTTGCCGATATTAGCCGGCCTAGGACATCTCGTGTGCCCACCTTAGCCTCTGGGTGTTGGCACGTTGGGGTTCCCGATGGTGGCCACCCCAGATAATAGGGAATCCTGAGAGCGGTATGTTGGGGATCCCGATATCGGCCACTCCAGGATCATTGAGAGTCGTAGGTACCTCTCACCGGGAATAAGTACAGTAGTTAATAATAGTGAGCAAGTCGCCCCTAGTGTTAATCAGTAGTTAAGTCGTGTGAGTGTCGGTGTGTAACAAAGACAGTGATAATACAGGGACAATGGTTAAAACCAGTGGTAGGTTAAGTGAGAGACAATTTGAGTGTGTAGGATTAGTTATGTAAATATTAGGTCTGTGTATATTAAATGGTGTCGGTTTTTGGAATCCAAGCGTAGTCATTTGTGAGTAGTCCCCATAGGCATCCTTGAATGCGCCAACCCGGGTAGTATTTCACCGGGTCGCGCAGAAACCTAGCCCCTCAGGCAGAGCACCTCAAGAGGTTAGTGTTACACATTTCATTTCATATTGTAAAGGAGAAAAAGGCAGGCGGAAAAAAAATGCATTCCGGTTGTTACCTATCTATTACTTATGCACCTTCACATCTTTCCCACTATCGCTGTAATACATCTCCTCCCCCTCTGTACTCACCGCACTCAGACACGCAGTGGAGTAATTCTATTTGAAGTTCGAGTGCAGTGGGAAATGGGAAATAGAATTAGCACTTTTGTGTGCAACAACGTCTCAGGGACCAACGACGCCACTGACGGATCGTCCAGTTGTAGCCCGCAGTTTGATTCTCATGGTAAAGGTAAATGGATGTGAAAGGGTGTAGTTCGAATGTCATTATCGTTTGATGCCGGATTAACTAACCTGCTTGATATTTTATTGCGCTGATTAAGTTCTGCGAATCAGAGCAAACCTGGTCGGGCTCATCCGACAAAAATCAATAAGTTAATCACGATTCAAATGAATAAGGGTCCCCTACGAATAACAATACATCCATTGCCAAGTGATCGACAACATTAGATCGACCGTTCATTATATTGAAAGCTTTATAAATCGAACGTTCAAAAAATCACTGTATCAATGTATCGAATTCTTAAGACATCTCATTTCATTTATTCATACGTTCATTACATTGAAACCTCTAACATATGTTGCAAATGCATGTTATTTAATTTTATTTGGACTTTCCTCATTAAACTTGACTTAACCATTTCTTTGTTTAAGAAATGTGTACAGTCGACAGTTGATTTACCTTTACCATTTTCGCCTTCGGACCGACTTTATCCTAAAGGCATTCCTTCTTAATACATGAGGTGGTATCATAAAAGCATATCGTCCTTGCAGCGGGACATATATAGGCTACAGAAAGAAAAAAAATAGGCATTTAAAAATGTACCCAGATAGGATCAAAGTGCCGGATGCCAATGAAAACAACTCGGGGGCCCTCGTGGACGAATGTTCCGAAATGTTGACTCTAGATGCGACTTCGAAGTTCCACTTAATTAAGTTAGCGATGTTTCAACCTCGCTGAATAAATGCGGGTGAAAAGTGAATTGTTTTGTTGCTCGTAATCAACTTTGCTGACAGAAAAGACGTTCCTTTGGCGTAATAGATTCACGAACATAATATCTTACCAAACTATCTTACGAGAAATTACTTTTCTGTACAAGAAATCCAGTGAGACGTATTACGTGCTACAGTTGTAAATGTCAACTAGGGTTAGTATGTACTTTTGTTCTCATTTAGCGATCCCCACCTAAACTACTCATCCGATTTTGGCGTATGAGGTGTCAATTGATGCATTATTAACATGTTTTAAACGAACAAAAGCAATATGAATTATGATTTTGTTAGTGCGTCAGCGTCCTCATCAAAAACGTAAATGTGTCTGAAATTTTATTTTTTACATCGTTATCAACCCTTGTATGTCCCCACTGCTGGGGCACGGGTCTCTTCCTGGAATCGCAGGAAGGTTAGGCCATACTCCACCACGGGGGCCAGGTCCGGGCATAGTTTATATATTTATAAATGCTGCTACTATAACTTCACAATTGTACATAGCTTAGAAAAAAAATGTCATTGGTCCAGGGCATGTGCCCCGCACGGGCAATCGATTCACCTGGAACCTTTATTTTTAATTTATATTTTTATTATTTTTCATTTGTGTTTAATTAAGCATAAACACAAAGATAAATAGTACATACTAACATTTCCGAGCACTTCCGTGCTTCGCAAAGGTACGTTAAGCCTTTGGTGCCGGCTGTCACGTAATGCCAGTCGTTAAGCCATGTCAGAGCCCGCCACTGTCTTACAATCCTCCACCAACCCGGACTTGGCCCCTGTGGTGGAACCTTCCTGCAGCAGGAAGAGGCCCGTGCCCCAGCAGTGGGGACATACAAGGGTTGATGTCGACATACTAACATAATACGTATTGCTTTATATATCGTGCAATTTATTGGTCAGGGTCTCGTCTCATCGTGGCCGGTGGCGGCCGACGATACGCGCCGGTGTCGGATTCCTTGTAATTAACCACTGGCTAGCGACTGAAGTCTGCGACAACTAAAACGTGTGATGTGACTACGCAGAAGGACCGTGCAAAAGCGCTAAATTGTTATTTTTTTATTTAAAGTTAACGTTAGAGTTGAGCACTTCAAGCCGGCTTTTCACTATGGGATGTGGCATAATATATGTTACGTTTTGAGATAATAAGTTATCGCTCGTCATACATTTTATACGAGACAGGTTCACACTGTGCTATAATAATATTATAGCTATAACACTAAATGCCGACTCAATAGTATATTTTGTTGTTACGTTACTAAAGCATGTTGTGGTTATGTGGCTTTTTGGAATAAGATTTTTATACCAAACGTTTGGACATATTTTTGAAATTCTTGTTGCTGATCCTTAATAAAATAAAAGTTCAACTAGGTGTCCATTTCTAAATCTAGATCGTTTCGGAGAGAAAATGGATGATAACTCCTAACTTAGGGTCTTATTTACAAAACTAACTAAAATACTCGATAAACGTCGACTAAACCCGTTAGAAATACCGTTTAAATATATTTTTTTATAATTACAACACTAATACGCAGATTTCAACTAGCGGCGAAGATAGGAAAAAGTAAACAAATACACGTTTTTTCATTCGGTAGGTAAATAAAGAAATATGCATCCAAATCTATGCGGTGGGCAGTGACTGGAAGAGGAGAGCCGAAGATCGGCTGATAATAATAATGATGAGAATAAATAAAGAAACATGCATCCAAATATAGTTCAGGTATCAGAGCGCTGCGTATAGCAATACAGTACAACGAGAGGACCCTTCAAAAAATATAGTTATATATTAAACGGGTAGTTACCTGCTATTACTAGGTGGAATGACAATCTGCGAAAAACTGCCGGCAGATGCTGGATGCGGTAAGCTGAAGACAGGGTGCTATGGAGCTCGTTAGGAGAGGGCTATGTCTAGCAGTGGACTAAGATATAGCCTGAAGACGAAGAAGAAGTTACCTGCATTCCCGACGTTTCGGTTTAATTACATTTTACCTAATAAATCATCGCGATGAGACCTGATAACATGTATATGTATGATCATCGCGAATCTTGAAGCAATATTTTCACACAATATTTGTAAGAAATACCGTTGTTAAGGGGCCTCAAGACGGGCTACACTTTTTGTGAAATATTTGGCTACACTATATCCCGAAAATACAAAAAAACATTTTAATGCAGCACATGGCTGGAAAATGTGTATCCCGGCCATTCGCGGCAACATTTCTACAACAGTATATGGCTCAATATTTTGTCTTTACACGGGCTACATACATAAACACGAACGAACCAAAATAAAGAGAAACAAAACAAACACGAACATAGCTCTAGTCGAACAAATCGCAGCAAACTTCACTTCACGTAGCATGAAAAAGTGACGCACTTAGGCTGTTAAGCCTGAGACAGGCTGAGAAAATATTGCAGTATTTTCGATTGCAAAGAGGCCCCATTAGAAGTATAGTATAAACACAATCGTACGCAGAACATGCGATCGTACTAGAGTCTCGGGCCACCTAAGTGACAGGCAAGTGTAATACAAACTGCTCTTTCGGCTATCTCTTCAATGGCCCCTGCTCGATCCGGTTACCAAATTCGCGAAACCCGCACACGATACGTAATTAAAAACCGCCGAATTTTTCTTCAATTACCAAGCCAGTCTTTTAGGACCGGTTAATTGACAGGATAATCTTTTAATGTAGCCTATAAACGTCCGACTGTACTGGGCACAGGGCTTGTTTCAGAGAGTATGGGCTTAGTTACGACGCGTGCCCACCGCGGATTGGCAATTTCAAGCGCTGAGGTATTGCTGATTATTTTTTAGTATTAGATAGACCTGAGATTTCCGCACTTAGCCTCATAATTAGGCCATTGTACGTAGCAAGCGCTGAGTTACATTAAAAAACACTTCAGACACTAGAGTTTTATAAATACTATTTTATATAATTATTGTATGCCAATATGCCAGTCTCACCATGATGCTTTGGCATCATGGTGAGCCATATGACTGGCATATTTTTGAAAACCTTTGTATATCCTAAGTTTAAGGTATATCCAGATATTTGCTAAAATGTGTTCTGTGGTGTCTTAATTCACCTAAGTACCTACTGTGTAATTCTTTGTAATGTTGTTTATATTGACGAACCTGCTGTGTGTGATCGTTTCTAAATTTGTCAATGAAAGTTAATTCTTATTTGGTATCACTCTAATGTGTTTAGAAACTTAGTTCGAGACTGTGAACCACGATTCGAAAGTGGAATAACACGAGTTGAATCAAATTTTATGCTGATATAGTTTTTTAACCATCATTTTTTGAAACAAAAGAACGTAAATAAAATATTATAATAATAAGTGAGCTGGAACAATTCCTACTAAGCTCGCCGCTGCACATGATTTTATTTTATGATTATTATTTCGTGTACATCAGGACCGCGGGCTGCTATATAAAAATCATGGTTGATTTTGCTGACGCTTCCTACCACAAACGATAGCTCTGAATTGGTTGCGACTAGTTCCACTGGTATACATTGGTTATGCTGTCTATACCCAGTTATAGTGAGTTTAAAACTACTGTGTTTTTGTGTCAAATGAAGTATAATAATAATGACACTTACTTCAACGTCGCAAATGAGAAATTAAGATTTGTTTGTGCCTAGCAGAGGATGGAATAGACATACTTATACATATCAGTAACTGGGGCGCTGGTTGCCCACTAGAGCATACGTTTGATTGCAAACTCAATATCCGTTTTATCAGTCACATGATAACACACATTTAATTTCATGGTGAACAGTTAGAATGTGATGTGATGTCGCAACGCAATATGTGTGATTCTGATTAGAGAATGTTGACTGAAATACGTACCTACCGACAACGCAGAATCGAAATAATGAATGTTACGTTGGTTTGAACGTATGGAGCTGGTCTTCACATAATGACGGAAGAAAGCGTGACATAGACAGACAGAGAACACTTTATTGTACATAAGAAAGGAAAAGATATGACCTAATATGGATGTAAGTATTTTATTTTCCGGCGTGTACAATAAAGAGTTCTAACCTAATTAAATCTAATCTACAATGGATCGGTAAGGGACGACTCTGGCGCGATTACAGAAGAGACGTGGCGAGAACGTGCGGACACACAGAAGAAAAAGCGCGGAGAAGACGCGCAAAATACTTTTCATACGTATAGTACTGAAGGGATGGGAAGTAGCCCACACAGAGACGGGGCGAGGGCGCGATTCCTATACAACGCGCTGCTACATTTCTGCGAACCCGTCCCACGTTCCGTCCACGACCATCCCTTATGTGTGTCCGCTGGCTAAGCCGCGTGCGTAATTCATTTACGACAAAAACGACGCTCTGCTCCTTACCATTAAGATTTATATTGTGTTACTTGGTCTATACGTCCTCGCCTGCATAAACCAAGCATCAGGCGGACAAAATAATATGTCCACCAAAAAGGGATGTGTTAGCAAAGGGCAAGATACAAAGTGCCTAAAATGCAGCTTAATTAATGTTGGTTGGTGAAGCGAAAGACAGAAAGTTCTTTCGGGGTCGTGGCAAGTGGCAAGGGATGTGTTATCAAACGGCAATATAAATAGTAGCTACTGAAATGCAGCAATTAATTAATGTTAGTGAAGAAGAGAGAAAGTTTTGTCGGGATCGTGGCAAGTGGCAAACTGCGGTCTCTGAATACCTCTCCGTGAACGGGCGGTGGTAGCGGAGCGGTGTAGAACGCCGGCCTCTCAATCGGGAGGTCGTGGGTTCAAACCCCGGCATGTACCAATGATTATACTATTTTTATTTTTAATGTACTAACCCGTGCTAAGGACAAATTTAAAAAGCTATTTAGAGGCTAAAAATTTCACCCATGCCGGGATTCGAACCCGCAACCTCTGGCTATCCGTGCCAGCGCTCTACCAATTGAGCCAATGACTGATGATGTACCAATGATATTGTTTTCTAAGTTATGTACATTTGTGAAATTATAGCAGCAATACTACTCGCCGACCGTGAAGGAAAACATCGTAAGGAAACCCCAGTGTCTGAAGTGTTAACGTACCTCAGCGCTTGCTACGTACAATGGCCCAACTAAGCGGCTAAGTGCGGAAATCTCAGGACTAACTAACTAACTACCTCTCCGTGATAGAGATATGAGTTAATGAATGTATGAAATTACACTGAACAGCTTCGAAACTATAAGTTTTATAGTGAAACGTGTGCCGTGTGTAAAACCAGATTCGATAGATATGGCTATTTTGGGACTCAGCTAAAAAAGAAAGCTCTATATAATTTCATGCGGACAGAATCCTATAGGCTACTAGCTGTCATTAAATATAGCTTCATAGTACTTAGGACACTGATCTCCTAAATTCCGTTGAAGAAGCCTATTGGTTACTACCTCTGTTATCGAGTTTAGCCTCATGATTGTTTGGACGTTGATCTCACAGGTTCCATTGACTTTCAGATTATGTAGCCTACATACGTTCTCTGCAGGGATGCGTACACAGGCATTCTCTTGCAGAGAGAGAGAGAGAGGGGGAGAGAGAGAGAGAGAGAGAGAGGGGGAGAGAGATAGAGAGAGTGTGGGTTAATTACATGGCGTGTAATTGACCATTGTCGAAGGCCACTCTGACCGAGTGAGAAAAGATGGTCAGAGTGGAGTTTTTTTTTCCCGCTGCCTTTTTCTTCACTATACAACGACCCGCAGGCAGCGGTTTTCACTTTCATGTTACATTGTACTTTGACATTCTGCAAACAGAATGTAAATTCTTTACGTGGAAATATATTGAATTGAATTGTGTGCCAAATTTCAACCGCTGGTGTTTGTGAATAGGTACCTCAGACACTGTTGTCCATCACGGTTAAAGAGTGGTATTGCTAATAAACTTTGCAAATGTGCGTATCTCAGAAAACAAAGTCACTGGTACACCGAGACTCGAACCCACGACGCTACCACCGCTTCAAATTCTCTAAATAAATTTACATCTTAGAAAGGAACGACAAGCTTTAAAGTCATAATCTAAGCTTTCAAAGCTTACCACTTTTACTTTCACTTGCAGCCGATCTTTAAATGTTACAATACCCTAGAACTGCAAGACGCTGCAATACGACATAGCAACAGAAAATATGTAAACAACTTCAGATAAGTTTCAAAGGCGTAACTCATTCCGCCACCGTCAGTCGGTGGTCCGTACAACCCCTGCCCTTTTAAGTTTAAATTGCTTTGTGGGCGAGCGAGAACGGTTGATTCTGCAGAGGGATCGGAATCTATTTATCACTCTGATACCTTTGAAGTGTTCTATCGCGGGCCGAAATCCTATTAGCGGTGCGCCGGCGACCACACGAGCGCAGCTGCTTCGACGGTACCGCGATTGATTAAACAGAATAAGCCACATCTCCGACGAAACTGGGCCTCGATTCTGCTAGTGCTAGTACTATGACAGATATGTGATCGGGTCACTTGAGATGTTTTTTTCATACTATTAACGCCTAGAAGGTTCGGTGTAAATAGCCATGTCCATGCAATCCCTGGCAGCCCTGGCCCTGGCTACCCCTCTGGGATACAGACGTGAGGTTATGTCATGTCATGTTACGTTCATGCAATTGTCATTGTACCACAATGCATTAGTACTAGATTTGTTAATATGGTAGCTGGGTATCATTGCTTGACTCGCGACAACAAGAGTATCCGAATTTGGGGATTCGGATACTCTTGTTGTCGCGAGTCAAGAAATCTCTTCGCTGCTTCGGTTCGCTGGAAGAAATCTCTTACAGAGACAAATTCGCCTTGGTAGGTACATGTAATTTCTTAAGCCGATTATCACCCGGTAGCAACTGCCAGGCTCTATTCAACAGTTGTGTTTTCGCAAAAAGGTTTGTTACACTTTATTGCACAATAAAACTTAAAAAACATACAATGTGATAACAATTACGTACAAAGGCGGACTTATTTTAACAGAAATTTCTTTCAGCCAGCCTAAAAATTTTGGTAGCGTAAAACAAAACTTAACATAACATAAACTCACGCGTTTATTTCGGAGGGGTAGGCAGAGAGCAGTGTCTGCCACTTGCCACGATCCTGACAGATCTCATTCGCTTCACCAACATCTTGAACACCTTTATTACATAATTATTAACTAGCTGACCCAGCGAACT
Organism: Yponomeuta sedellus; assembly: GCA_934045075.1. Taxonomy (NCBI): domain Eukaryota; kingdom Metazoa; phylum Arthropoda; class Insecta; order Lepidoptera; family Yponomeutidae; genus Yponomeuta; species Yponomeuta sedellus. The sequence goes on from OW203738.1 coordinate 13,479,476, forward strand.
TCGTACCGCCTAACAGTCGATTCTTTGTATTTAATAACTTCAATTCAATTTAATTAAAACATATTAATATTTAATTTTCTCCACTGTTCGATATTGGTCTCTGCCTACACCTCTGGGATACCGGCGTGAGGTTATCTATGTAGGTATGTAATTCACAATAATTGATTGCAAATATTTTTTGTTATTTTGTGCTGTTGGATTTCCAAATAAAGAATAATAGTAATAATAACTCTTTATTTAGTGTAACTCATTAGCAAGGGTAACGTCACTTTAGCAATCGATATTGATATCAACCCTTGTATGTCCCCACTGCTGGGTCACGGGTCCCTTCCTGTGTCCCAGGAGGTTTAGGTCATCTTCCACCACGAGGGCCAAGTTCGGGTTGGTGGAGGATTGTCAGAAAGTGGCGGGCCTCACTGTCAGAAGATGTCAAGCCGCCCATAAGGCCTCTGACAACGATTGCCATTACATGACAGCCGGAACTAACGGCTTAACGTGCCTTGCGAAGCACGGAAGCGCTCGCAATAAAACTTACACTCACACGAATTGTTCCTACAATAGGTCCTGATGCGTCTGTGATAGGGAACAAATTGCTTACTTACTAGTAGCAATTCTTGTTTATTTACCGTAACCCGAAAAACAAACGTCTCACTCCGTGTTTTGGCTGTGGTTAATCAAGAAGGGAAATGCGCAAATGTCTGACACGCAGTGGCAAATATTGGGCCCATTCCAGGTCAGGAAATAAGGCCGGAGCAGGGAATACCGGCATAATTTTCTGCCTGGACCGAGGCCGTCTTAATGATCTTAGGGCCATGTGCGAAAAAAATCTTTCGTTTGTACGACGTATATCGGCTGTATTATTAATTACTATATTTTTTTATCTAAATGTGTATCGTGTATGTACACATATGGAGAATTCCCTTATTGAATAAAAACTCGTTCTAAAAACAAGAGTTCGATGACTCCCTCATCTAATCAAAGTCTAATCCCAGAACAGATCTAAACATTTTTTTAAAGATTTAACCTTTTTAAGAAACAATTCAACATGGTAGGAATTATCGCGAACATACATTTAAAAACGAACGAATAAATGAAGAACATTCTCTTGTTTACAGTCTATCAATTCCTCTTCCTTGCTCTGTTATAGTAGTTATTGCCGCATATTAAACATTTATAACTACCGCTTCGATTCTCTCAACTATATTACGTATCATCAGCTACGTCCTCATAGGCCACAACATTACAGGAATCTATTAGTTCACCAGAAAATCAAAATGCCCATTCCAGTTTATGTAACTCCCAGAAACCTCTATTAAAGTCGGCACTATTGGGGATACTCTATCCCGGTCAGGTACCCGCCGGCAAGTTCCATTATTGTTTTCCAATTCCAGTCCTTTCATCCGATAACGTTCAAAACAAATTCGCAAATGGCGGCGGTATTCGATGTTTATCACCGCAACATAGGCGGTAATTGGCTGGCCGGTTATTCCGGGGAAAGCAAAACAGTTGTGGGAAGGCAAATATTAATTTTAGCCACGCAGGACGCTGGGAAAGATCACTATGTAACTATAGTTAACTTGCTGTGAATTTCGCTCTGTGTCTACCACGTGTACTTGTAGAAAAAGAAAAGTTCAAGGTTGGTGTTTCCTCTTCAAGCCTTGAATTCGCAGAATCAGATGCTGACAAAAACTGTGGCCTCTCAAGGGATTTTATTGCCCCAATTTGGTACGTAAAGCTAGGGAATTAAAGTATAGTTCAATTAATGCCGGATGTCTATACAAACACAAAACAGATAACGATATAGATGTCAAACCGAAAGATGCAGCACCTCTTGGGTTTGGTATTTAAATATTCATTAATATTCTAAATTATAAATGGTTCTTGTTTTCTATTGAACTGTGCAAATTAATACTTTGTTGGTTGTTTACTTACTTACTCCACTGACTCAGCAACCCGAAGTGGATCTTGGCCTCCAACACAAGAAGAAGACAGTAAAAATTTATAACATGATTATTTATTCCAAAGAAATATTCGACGTAGACGACGTTGAGCGAGGCCTTCAGAAAACTAAAAAAATTGTGCAGAAATATGTTTTCTTATTAGCAATATTCATTGAAATACTTCAAAGAATACAATAATCGACTATATTAATATAGTTATTATGTGAAATATTGGTTTTCAACAACCTAAATCCATAAACGGCTGAATAAAAAAAATACATAAGTGAAAATGTAAAAACGAACCTAAACCGAAACCTATATTCTAATTTAAATAAAACATTTGAGCCAACCAAATATTCCACTAATATTTGAAGAGTAAAAAAATGCACGAATATCACAAGCCCTAGTCACATCGGAAGATCGTAAGCGGATCAATTAATCAAATCAATTTTTTTCAACGTAGATAATTTTTATCTGTTTGCTGAATGTCAATGTAAAATGTAAGCCGCTGCCTTCGGGCCGTAGTGTAGTGGAGAAAAAGGCAGCGGAAAAAAACAACTCCACCCCTCTCGGATCGTTCACACATTACCAACAGCATGTGCACTTCTCGACCGAGAACCTACGGCGCCCTTGAAAGAGCGGATATTTTGGTAATGTGACAAAAACAATAGCTATCAATGTGGCAGCCAACTCCCTAATGGCAAAGCCACAAAGGTGTCAACAGACGCGCAGCACAAAGGGGCTCAAGGAAGCTTATTACAACGCTGCTGTTGACACATGCATTATGCTGGCTTTACACAGAGCACACTGCAAATGGACTGAGCAGGGAAGTAGCAGGAATAAGCCTGGAAACGCCTTGATTATGTAACTTTTTACCTATACATCTGTGTGCAAAAACGAAATATCTACTGGACTTTGTTGTTCAATTATGTGGCTCAATATCATTGTCGCGTATCAGATATCCACTGAAATGCGGTATCCACTATGTGTGATACATATTAAGCATTGTATCTATACGGAAACGCACGCAGATGTATACGTGAAAAGCTACATATTCAAGAAGCTGCTCGGGAAGGTTCTGAAGAAACAAAGGCCAAGCGCAAGTTCGACTAGGATACAACGTATATAGCACGGTCAATTAAAGAAATTTTGCTTTTTGCTCAGAAATTATAGACGGCAGAATTGTGTGAGCGAGAGATAAATAGTTGTTCAGGCCCTTTGTTTACTTACGTAGGTCTGAGAATAGGTCACAGGCTAATTAATATGGCGAAACGTTTGTGTGTAATATGACGAGACGACCTCTGTGGCGTAGCGGTAGTGCATCTACCTACCATGCAAGAGGTCCCGGGTTTGAATCCCGGCTGGAAACAAAAAAAAACCCAGGCCTTGGATGTTTACATGTTTGTGATGTCGCTGTTTCTGGTTCCCACGACACAGGGTATCCTAGTGTGGGGCCAGAGGCAATGTATGTGCTAGTATGTAAATGTTATGTTATGTTTAGCGGGGTCAGCCAGTGTATTAAATACAATCTGTGAGTTGGTGAATAACTGATTTTTATGTACAATCAAATGTTTCCATTTCGAAATTAAACAATATATCATTCATGCCACACACGATAAAGGGGGTTTAGTAGACAATACGGGAATAGCAAATGGGTTTGCCTCTGTCATGCACAGAGCGTACATAATCCATTGATCTAAAATTCAGATACTGTCCCCGTGCTCCCAACAAAGTTTGGATAATATATTACACAATAGGATCGCGCGTTTATAGCGTACAGATGATAATTCCGTTTCCTACTCTGTGAACAACCACAGAGCACAACGTAGGTACCGTACACTCGACAACAGATGAATTCACTTGCAAATAAAATGCAGCTATTTGACTTTCAAAATCACCCGTAACGTAAGTGCATGAAGGGCACACGTGTAAAGGCTCGTATGCTGTCGACTTTACACTGACATAGAGACATACAGATTTTTAACAGACTTTAAAAAAGAACGAAATTCTCAATTCGACGTCTTTGTTTTGCTCAGTTCTCACATAACTTCAACAAAACCAATTTCGACAAGAAATTATTTCTTTGTTTGAATATGTATAATGTCCGATTGGTCCAATTATGGCGTTAAGGAACACAGGCTATTCTATAATGGTCCCATTGCACACCCATATTTGCTTTTCAAGGGCTTTTCTCAGCCGTTTGGACCTAAAAGATTGGCAGCCGCAAAATGTAGGTAAATAGATAGATTGCACTCAAAAACGGAAATTACACAGATACATCCAAAACCTAAGAATGCAGACCTTATTACTAAATAAGACCTCTTCTAAACAACCTTTGGATAGAAGTAATACAGCAGAGAAAGGACGTAGATGTAATTATTTTTTGTTAGGATATTTTGTAAACCTATTTAGAGGCTAAAAATTCCACCCATGCCGGGATTCGAACCCGCGTTCTCTGGCTATCCGTGCCAGCACTCTATCCAACTGAGCTAAAGGGTGACTCACCGGCATCAGTGAAATTTCGAACCTCTTTACACTATTCTCTGTATTACGTACAGAGCACGGGTTAGTGCATTAAAAATAAAAATAGTATAAGGATATTTTGTGTCCCACTGCTGAGCAAAGATACATAATATAATAGGAAATTATACCCAATATCATAGGTGAAATAGAAAGAAATGTTCTATTTACAAAAAAAAACTGTATTAGTCCATGCCCAATGCTAATCTGGAAAAAAAGTTCACGTCCGAATTCGACAGTTCATACCAACTATGAATAGAAGCTGAGACGTCATTCTCGAAAATAGAATATAGCACGACAGAAAATAAGCTGGCGCATAAAAATGGAAAAACCCTCGGATTTGGGAGCTCAGTTTTATTCCTCGCCTTGATTCAATTGGCTGAAATGCATACCCGACGTGCACGTCATCCCTAACGCAGTAAAACAAACTACAACTGCGAGTAGTCTATCGCGGGATTCTACCTCTTATTCCAACTACTTAAGAGCTCTGCAGACGCGGCGTTTCGCGACTGAACGATAGCACCCCGCTTGGTGCAAGGAAAAGTTCGTTCAACTGCATCTATTTTTGTCACAATTTCATTTAAAAAATAGATTACGTAGGTACGGCGAAGTGGGTTCATCGTCTTTCGCTTTTTGTGCGTGTTCTTATGTAACTTCGCTCTGCAATTGTATCTTGGCCGAGTCGTTAATGGGATTGTCATGTAATGTTACGAAACTACTGCTGGGATGCCGCAGCTTTTCAGAGAACTATTGTATTTGTACCTACAATTTCTTATAGGTGAAATATCTTGCACGTCTCGTTACATAAACAATATGCAAAATGAATATGTTATTGAATTTGTAATCCATCTCTTAGCTTAATAAGAAATGCTATTCTTAGATTTAACGCAAAACCTGAGAACAGATTGTTCATTATCGGTAGTAAGTTCCAATAAGCCAAGTTTCAAAATTTTATGTAGCCTTTATACATACGCCCCATTGCAGGGCACAAGCCTTCTTTCAGAGAGAGAATGGGATTAATTACCACGCGTGCCCACCGCAGATAGGTAATTCCAAGCACCTAGAAATGTGAACAGCTCAGACACTCATGTTTCTTCACGAAGTTTCCCTACAACGTTAGCGAATGGTATCGCTACTACAACTTCATAAATTTACGTTACTTAAAAAACTGCCTAAGCCTTGAAGAAACTAAATTAGACTTTTGATCGGATCCCCTATTTGGTCGAAGTCCGAGTATGACCGCCTGGGACGTTCCTCACTGGCCTTTCACACACAATTCTCGATTTACCGTAATTGTCAATCAGAATCACATGACGTGTTCTCTGTTTATCTATCAGACGATGTGAAAAGGCAAGTGCCTTTCCCCGCGATAATACTGAAGCGGAATCTCAATAGACCCTTGTTCGCTTAAATAGACACGGTTAAGTTAATTTTACAACAAGAATTTGCTTTGAGGCGGAACCATTCCACGCGGTCGTCTAGACACGATTTCAAAGATAATCACTTATGCTGGTTGTGCAGTAGACAGCGAGTTACAGAAGGAAATTTTCACTCTGAAGGCTTGGCGACGTTAATTACCTAGTTTGACCTGAGATTCCCGCATTTAGCCTCATAGTTGGGCCATTGTACGTGGCAAGCGCTGATGTATGTTAACACTTCGGACTCTAGGGTTTCATAAACACACGCCTGTGTCCTGAACGTGTAGGCAGAGGCTACCACCTAATGCACCTACTTATAGGTAGCAACTGTTGTACTAAGTTTTAGGTGGTTTTAGAAAAGACTGACCAGTGGAGTTTTTCTCCACCACACTATAGTCTGTTTGATTTAGAATATACCTCGGGCTCTAGAATAGGCTTCGGTTATCGCTAATTTTCGCCAGTTTTCGTACTGATGATCGAGTTCTGATTTCGGAATTAAGTGTCATATTGGTTCCGATTTCGAAATTAAGTGACACACGAATATATCCTATTCCACCCGATAGTAGCCGAGGTATATTCTATAAGCTAACAGACTATACCTGTGACACCACGGCCTAAAAACAGCGGCTTACATTTCACATGATACATTAACATTCAGCAAACAGAATGTAGATTCTTCACGTTGAAGTAAAAAAAAAAATATTGGTTTTGAATCAATGCTAGAGTCGCAGAGATGCTTCTGCTTCCAACCACTTCTGGTATCTATAAATTGCAGCCAGTAAAAGTTCACCTTAATCTTATCTTGGCGCCTACAGTGCTTAGATGAGCACCTGTATATGGCATCGTAAAGCGGGTTTATTGATAGGGGAAGTGAGGCAGGCGCCTTGTAGTAAACAAGTACAGAGTACAGGGTGGGTCTTTCCCACAAATACCTGGTAGTACCAGGTGTAATTAATGCTGCTGTTATTAATGGTGGGATAGCAGGCTGGTACCCACCATTGGTAATATACATATGTAGTATAGTTGAGGTCCGTCTCTACATGAGAAACTGGTCTGCGGCACAGCCAGCCTAATTGAGCCGTATCCTTCAGATGACTGTCCTAACAGGCAGTGTGTGTAAACTCACTATTGATACAATATACATATAGGCTTTCTTCAAATCTACAGTTAAGAGATAAGATAAAATATTGTTTATTGCACAAAAATCCAAAGAATTTTGCGTACGTATACACGATAAGAATTTATGGTGAATACGTTATCAGAATTAAGGTGCATGCTATGACTTAAGTAATAGAAGTTCCAGGGGCCCCCACACTAGGCTAGGCCTGTAACGTGGGGAACCAGTTGTACATAAAAGCGAAAACCAATTAAATGTTATTAAATTTTAGCTTTAACAATATTGAAGCACCAGAGAGAGACATAAAGTGCAGATAGCGAAATTTGCAATTTTAAATAAAACTAAAATAAAAAATTAACATAAGTACAAAAGAAAAATAAGTAGTTACATTAGTGCTGAAACAACATTATTAGTATGGTATTAATTTCTCTGTAAGATTATAGTCAAGACGGCTTAGGTATTTAGTTATGGATATCCTTGCCTGTCTAACCGTGTTACTTTTTATGTCACATAAGTTCACCATCGTGTTATATTGTTCATACATATGACGCCGACTGTAGACCATAGACCTCCTTCATAGTTTTCCAAGCTTCACGGTTTTGGCCGTCCGCATACAGCGATACCTTGCCACCGTAACCAGGTCGTCAGACCATCTGGTGGAGGGCCCGCCCCCACTGCGTCGTCCAGTCCGTGGTCGTCAGGTAAGAACTTTTTCGCTACAACAGCCATCAGTTCTTCAAGCTATGTGCCCCGCCCACTGCCACTTCAACTGAGCAATTCTTCGAGCTATATCAGTAACTCGTGTTCTTCTGCGGATCTCCTCATTCCTGACTCGATCGCGCAGTGAGACTCCTGACTTATTTACGGTTCGCAGGACTCCGCTGGCTCAGCGGAGTCGGTCTTGGCCTCCGACACCAGAAGTCCCCTTGTTTCTTTTAAATAAAACATTTTGTATTTGTATTTTGTATTTGTCTCTGTCGGGAGATATGAGCAGGAAACTAACATCTGAGACGCAGTCTAAGAAATCTTAGCTTTATGTATGAACTACCATTACCATTACCAACAGAGAATTACCATGTCTAACCAACATGGTTATGACGATGACGAGCATGACGATTCGCGAAAAACTGCCGGCAGACGCTGGATGCGGCAAGCTGAAGACAGAGCGCTATGGCGCTCATTAGGGGAGGGCTATGTCCAGCAGTGGACTTCATAATATAGCCTGAAGAAGAAGAAGAACCAACATGGTAACTCTCACCCTATTGCTAAGTAACGTGGATGCTTGCAACAGCACTATCCAGCCAAGATATTACATTAGTCACATTTCTCTCTTTCTCTCTCTCACATTAGGACATATGACTGACGCCTTCTTCTTCGTCATCATCATCATCAAAGGTATAATATAAGTACCGCAAATACTCCATTTTCTCTTTGGCACGTTTTGTTTTATACGTATCTCCGTTGCTACGGTATCGAACACTCACAAAAGACAGATTGTCTGACAAACAAAATAAAAACAAAAAAAGTCTGTTTCGCTGTTATTGCCAGGCAACGAATATAATGAGCGCAATTAAAATGTTGGAAACTCCGTATCCACGTGAGTCATCCGATGTCAGGGTCACAATACTGTGGCATCCCACTATGACGTAACTATCTGCTGAAATGTATTTCACAGCTCTTCTGGTACGGTATAAAAATATATCCGCACCAGTGGCCGCATGCTTATTCCAGGTAGAATGAAGACAGACGTGTGCATTCGATCTGGAGATCTATTTTTGAATCACTCGTATGAAATTGTATCTTCGAATGCGACATAAGTCACACTCGTCTTCTAAGTCGCATGGTCTCGTTTTTCCGTATTTTTGAATCGTTCGCCTGAAGTGTTGCCAGTACAATTTGAAGTATTGTATTTGATCCGTTCCACGCAGAAATTACATAAACCGGAAACTACCGTAACGGAAACGGAACGTAAGATATTTCGTTTTATTGGCTGTTTACATGAAAAATCTTTGCCTTTAGTTGCAAAACAAACAAAACACTTCATAGATCGTAAATAATAACATTTTGGTTTGTTTTTGTTCGAAAATGTCGAAACAAAAAATCAATTCGGCACAAAAGCACAAATACCTCGATTTGAAATTGACACAAATTTTAACAATTAATCTTAAATATATCGATCGACATACGAGACGAGTGGTAAGGACCATTCGTTGCAGCCGAGTGATTCAAAAATACGGATTTCGTATGTCGAACGAAAATCAGTAGAGATCGAGCGCTCGACGCGAGACGAGTGGTTCCAAAATAGAGCTCCTGATCTTTTTCCTCCTGTCTCCTAATACACGTATTTAGCCCAAAAGGTAACAAAGCATCAACGAAGTGCAGTTAAATTGTGCATCTGAAAGGGAACCAAACCGTGGCCAGATGTGACTGGTTGTTTCCTTGCTAAAAAAAGTGACAACTTCCACACAATGCAATCACTTGTCCTGGTCCCAAACTAGGACACCCTGTGTTAAGGTAACCAGATAAGGACATCCACTGCATCCAGATTGAGACCATTTGTACTAATCAAATGTGGTGGCCTCTTGGGAATCGAACCCACGTTTTGATAAAAAATGTATTAACGGCTAGACCAACTAGACTGTCCAAATCAAATAGCTAAAGTCTTAAATAAAGTCTGGTAAACTGGTTTTACGGTTAATCCTTAGTCGCCAATTTTCTAATATGGCGGTTTCCTATAAAATCGATCCGGCTGTAAATAAGCCAATAGACAGTGGAGTTTGAGCACAACCTGTATGGACGGACTGTCAAATATAAACTGTTTGAACCCTTAACTACCTATGGACAGATTGGTGTATAGAAAACACTAGATTTACAATCAAGATATTATTAAGTAATTCCAGAATAGCTTACTTGAATTTTCGTCGGAAGAGTCTGACGAGGTAAAATTCAGTAATTAAAAATAATTCCGATATCATGGCTACACAACCTACGACAGTGGTTTCAACAGAGTTCCTTGTTTGTATTGGCACCCTGGAAAAGCAAGATAGCCGAATCGGTTGCCAACCTCCGATAGGAGACGGCACATGAAGTAGAAGGGCTTACGAAAGTTTTCGATCAAACACAGAGATATTTTAAAAACCTATTTAGAGGCTATAAATTCCGCCCATGCCGGGACTCGAACCCGCGACCTCTGGCTAACCGCACCAGCGCTCTCCCAACTGAGCTAATGGGCAGATGCCGGCATCAGCGAAATATCGAACCTCTTTACAATATTCTCTGTATTATTTACAGGCAGCGACATCTGGCTGAAGTAATTGGCATCACTTGCAGCCCCGAGCTTTAGCCCTACTTTGCAGTTAGGTTTGACATCGGAATGATATCGCTGTACCCACATGATTATATATTCTTTTTGTTGCAGATATTGAACAGATACAGAGTTTCGACTCTGTTCGTGCATTATTAGGACCATGACAGATACAAGGTCAGGTCACGTGGGGTGTTTTACATACCTTTGACGCCTATAAGTTTTGATGTACGTACCTGCGTAGACTTGAAGCAGCAACGAAATTAAATCACCACGATCACGCAGTTGTCATTGTACTGTCCCAAGAACATGGCAACGCCATGCGCCACAGAAACCTTCATGAACTATTAGGCCGATATTTGTTATCTTTACGCAGATATTTGTTATCCTTAGGCCGTTAGAATAATCTCCTCGGAAATTCCTCCATCCTGTATATCGAATAGCAACGAACCTGAGCGATCGTCTTTTATGTTTTACATCACTATAAACCACTCGGTCCACGTGTTGTCCCGGTTGGACGTAAAATTGTTAAGTTTAAAGCCCAAGCGGAAGATAGCTTTTTAGTTTACACGCTTTCACAGTCCTAGTTAGTCAGACCTGAGATTTCCGCACTAAGATAGATAGATAGATAGATAGAGAACACTTTATTGCACAACCAGAAAAAAGACTCCACTTCATCCGTAGGTTGTCTGGAAGAGATCGCTCGTAGCGATTAGACCGCCAATTGTATAACCTTCGCAAGGCACGCTAAGCCGTTGGTACCGGCTGTCATATAATGGCAGTCGTTAAGCCATGTCAGAGGTCTTATGGACGGCTTGATAACTTCTGACAGTATAAGGCTCTGACACTGTTTTACAATCCTCCACCAACCCGGACTTGGCCCCCGTGGTGGAGTATGGCCTAACCCTCCTGCGATGCAGGTAGAGAGACCCGTGCCCCAGCAGTGGGGACATACAAGGGTTGATAACGATAACAATTACTTAGATTTAAGAAATCATGGTCGTATCCTTTTTTTCTGGTTGTGCAATAAAGTGTTCTCTATCTATGTATGTTAACACTTCCGACACTATTCCGCCTCGCGATATTTTCCATCACAGTTAGCGAGTGGTATTGCTACTATAAGTATATAACTTCACAGATGTACATAGCTTAGAAAACAATGTCATTGGTACACGCCGGGATTCGAACCTACGACATCCCGATTGAGAGGCCGGCGTTTTACCGTTTCGCTACCACCGTTCCTCAGTCGCAGTCCTATTTAATATCTTCTCGCTAAATGCATTGTTGCCAAAAAACGACCTTTTTAGCGGAAATTGAATAATATTCAACTTTCTCGGTCCTATATCGGCTAAGATTACTATAATTTAAATTTCTGTTTTCTTTTTTTAAAACCTATTTAGAGGCTAAAAATTCCACCCATGCCGGGACTCGAACCTATTCTCTATATTACGTACAGATTCTTTTTTCTTTCCACGAACTAGCAAAAGCAGCCTGGACCGACGATTTGAGGCAGTTCGTGCAGTGGCTGGATGAGGATGGCCGAAGACAAAGGAAATGGCGTTCTTGGGGGAGGCCCGGATAAGTATAGGCTTATCGATTGAAATTTCTGTTGGTACCTTTTACAAAAACCAATTATAAAAGTTCTTTTTTTATTGGCAGCGAAATTTGATTACCACTTTATGAAGTCACTTAATATAAGGATTTCCTAGTTGGTATCGGGATTTGGTTTGTTAAAAACGTAGTTTGATTGGGTCTCTTCGGAAACCTCGATGTCGGACCCGCCGACATGTAAATAATTTATTTATTTATTTAAAGACAACATTGGACGAGACTGGCAAAGGACCGGATGTGTTGGCGTGAAAGAGAAGTGGTCTATGCCCAACAGTGGGCTCTGTTTATAGGCTGATTAGATAGTCCAAGCTGAAGACAGGGCGCTATGGCGCTCATAAGGGGAGGACTATGTCCAGCAGTGGACTAGTATATAGTATAGCCTGACGATGACGATGAGATAGTCCAATGTTTTGTTAGTAGAAATAAATATAGAAATTTGACTTTGGTTAGTGGTAATTACGTTTTACGTAATAAATAATCGCGATTAGACGCGTTTAATTTATAACTATATATGAGTATCGCCAATCATTAACAAATACTACGCTTAATTAGAATCCAAATCAGTGGATTATCCAGCCGCGATGCAATTAGCCGTTTTTTAATTAACTTAATTGAGAGTGGCACATTTCGGATAGCTACATTAATGCTGGCGCTTCATTTGGATTAAGAACCTCTTTAAATGCCTCTAAACAGGCTTCTTCTGGGCAAACTCGGGCCACCCTAGACTTCATCTTCACCCTCGGGCTAGATAAAGGTCAAGAGTTAACCCATTCCTTACAAAAAAAATCGTATTCGCGTAAATGCCGACGACTTACAATACATTGCAGGTTTTACAAAATCAGTGCCCAAAATTCGATGGAAAATCCGGCAACGGATGATTTTGTAATTGCAAAATACTGAAATACAAGTGGGCCAAGTGAGGGGCCGGCATGAGATTGAGGCAATGCTCTTCGCATGATTATCCGCCATGTCATTATTATCATCAGATATGTTATGGTTTGGTATATAGTAAAGGTATGTAAATGTATCATTATTAAGTACTAGCTGAACCAGCGAAACTTTGTACCGCCTAACAGTCTATTCTTTATTTTTTTCCCCTCCGTAAGAACCATCCTCGTACATCAAGGAATATTCTAAAAAAAGAATTACCGTAATCTCTCGAGAGCTCTTGAGATTTGCGCTTACCAACACATTCAGTGATTCATTTTTATACTATAGATAAGTATGTATCAATATTCAAATTTGCACTGGCTACCCGTCTCTCTAATTTCCTTCGGCAACTTCCCATCGTAAGGTTGTCTGGAAGAAATTGCTTTTAGCATTAAGGCCGCCAATTGTACTATACAATGTACGTTTGTATTTGTTGTTTTTCCAGTGTACGAATGAGACCCCGGCCCAGCAATGGGGACATACAAAGGGTTGATATCATCAACACCAGCTATAAATTCCACAGCCAGTAAGTATGAATACGAGTCGAGGATCCTTGCGTTGTCCTATATAACAAAAGGCGAAACACAATACGGTGAGCCATCCGTCTTCTGGTGTCGCCGCTTAGGAACACCCGGGACTTCTTCAGGGAAATAAATTATTATAAGATGACGCCTCGTGCCGTTGCTGTTTTCTTGAATGTTGCAAGCTTTTGATGCAATCTGTGACCCACTGGGTCATAGAATCAATCCAGCACTGCGACGCAATGTTGTGACGAGCGATGACAGAGCTGGGGCGTATAAATAATAAAATAAATCTATAATATAAAATGAATCGCTGAATGTGTTGGTAAGCGCAATCTCGAGGCTGAACCGATTTCGCTAATTGTATTTTTAGAATATTCCTTGAAGTACGAGGATGGTTCTTACGGATAGAAAAATCAAAAAATATTAAATAATCGACTGTTAGGCGGAACGAAGTTCGCTGGGTCAGCTGGTAATAAATAAATATTCATGGACATATTACACAGATCTCGTTAGCCCTATACACAACCCTATGTACAACAAAATTACTTGTGTTATAGGTGCTAACTCGAGGATAGATTTAATACAATAAATACATAGATAACATTCAAGACCCGAGACAAACTAGAAAAGTTCGTTTCCTAGTTTGACCCGGCCGGGGCTCGAACCCGAGACCTTCGGTTTTACAGTCAGCGTGCCAAACATTATCATAATCTTAAATCATTTATTTCTTACTTACAAGTGTCTTTAAGCCATGCATGACAGAGGCCCTATGGGCGGCTTTATAACTTCTGGCAGTAAGGACAGCCACTGTCTTACAATCCTTCACCAACCCGGACATGGCCCCCGTGGTGGAGTAAGGCGATGCAGGAAGAGACATGTGCCCCAGCAATTGATATCGATCGATTTATTTCTTTTGCCATATTAAGTAAACAAAGACGTCACTGGGACCTCCTAGTGAGTATATCAATACATGTATCAGGAAATATCGTATATCGTATAGATAAAAAGTACCCGGAACCGGCGTGCGTGCATGCATCGACTTATGAACGTTGATGAAGCGAAGGTGATCTGTCAGGATCGTGGCCAGTGGCAGTCCCTGGTCTCTGCCTACCCCTCTGGGGTACAGGCGTGAGGTTATGTATGTATGTATGAAATATCGTATAGCGTAGTGTCGATGTTTATCGACAGTATGGTTAAGTACTTTATTTTTAATGTTTTATTTGTTTTATTTTAATTAAACAAAGCACCTGTAACCCGGAGGGTTCGTTTGTCACTTTCCTTGGTATATATTGAAACGCTTTTAGCCATAAAGCCGCCAATTGTACTACATTTGTAATTATTTTATCTTTGTTGTTTTTCCAATGTACATTAAAGAATATTCTTATCTTATTTACCAAAGTTTCGATATAGTTACTTGATCAACAAATATTGTCATAGACATAAGGGATTCTCTTAGAATGTCCCTAACGGCTGATAATACATCAATAATTTACACTTTTACGAATGTTTCCATTCTATCATCAGGTACTGGAAAAGCTCACTTCATCTAAAAAACAATGTTACAGCATAGACTACAGGCACGGCAACGTCCGAGTGGTACCTTCACCCATCTAGTGTAAGTGAAGGTGCCACTAGACATCATTTCATTCATCATCAACCCATGATGTCCCTACCGACGGGCACGGGTCTCTTCCCTGAGGAAGGTATAGGCTATACTCCACCACGGAGCCCAAGTCCGGATTGGTGGAGACTTGCAAGACTTGCAAGAGTGGTTGGTCTAACTGTCAGAAGTTTTCAAGCCGCCCTGGCTCAACGACTGTCATCTATCGACCGACCGCAGCCGGCACCAAATGCTTAACGTGCCTTGCGAATCACGGAACCGCTTGCTAAAATGCCACTAGCGTTAGTCATATACGGTCACCCATCCATGCACTGAACGTGACCTGTGTTGCTTAACCTTCGTGATCGTTTAAGATTACTCAGGCAGCCGGGGCTACAAGCGATTCATCGTCTCATTATGTAGATGCAAAGGCAGTAAAGTTTTTAATTAACGTACACACAACATAAACCGTCGTTATCAACCCTTGTATGTCCCCACTGCTGGGGCACGGGTCTCTTCCTGCATCGCAGGAAGGTTAGGCCATACTCCACCGCGGGGGCCAAGTCCGGGTTGGTAATAAACCGTGGTTTAACAATTTGTGCAATGAATGGCTACGCGTAGGCACTAGGGAATGCTCCTAGTGCCTATTTATGCATGACTATTATTCCATTTTGCTATTCTTGATGATTATTGGATACTTCCTTTCGCAAAACAGATAAGATGGTCATTAAATACCAGCGGTGGGTCATCTGGAATTCCTCGAACGATTCAGAGATGGTCACACAGACATTCCATTGTCAAATTCTTGAAATCTCCCGTTTATTTTATAAACTCACTTGGCTGCAAAACGAGCTCCATGGCTCAAATGGAATTTCTTGAATGATTCTGAGATATCACAGACTCATCGGTGAGACTTGAAATGTATCCTTATTCCATCTCAATTTGCGAATTCCTGAAATACAAAGCGCAGAGAGAAAACAGATTCACTTGAGGAAAATGAATTAAGAAATACTTTATGCAGATTCTCTGTCCGCAATTTGAAGCTGTATTTACATCACTTCTACTGCAGCTGAAGTGAAGGTGTTTAATGAGTGCCTCGGTAACATGTTTGCCTGTCGGGTCCCGGATATAAGTCCCAGGTATTTTCCACTCTTGTGTTCCATATAATATTGTGTCCCAATTTGGGATCAAACTAAGAGATGTATTGATGTTATGTATGTGCGTTCAGAACGATGATTCAACTAGTAGCGCATATCAGACAATTCCCTTCAAGACATTTATACAAAAATAAGGTATTGAAAACGAATTTGAAATTTGGGATCTTAAACAAGCATAGCGTTTATTAATACATATTTATGCTCTATGACTTAAGAAAGCTGAAAGATATGCGTCCATTGTATACTAACAGTTTTATGATGTTTTTTACTGAATACTCATCGAACTTATATGTATTAGTTTACTTTCGTGTCCCATCGGCGGAGCTTTCGGCACATGCATTCGCCTTTTAATGCCTAAACACAATGACAAAAACAGTTGTTTGTTACCAGTAGACTAGTGAAATGCTGTACGGCAAGTCAAATGTAAATGGGGGTTAAACACAGCTCTACCTCGGTTCCTTGCAGCTCACAATATTTATTTAAATAATCTCAGCAGACGGATAAAGTTTTAGTAAAGCCACTCACTTAGAAGGAACGCTGAAATTATCTACAAAAGAGCAGAAGAAACGCAACAATTTGTAAAAGATATGTACAGCTCATCGCTCTCAAGAACGGGATAGAACAAGCCGCTACAAATTCAGTGATAATGATCAATCCATCAATGAATAAATCACCCCGTTTTCATCAACATCTGGAAGAAGCCTTTCCTCAAGGCATTTCCTTCTGTCCTCAGCCATTCTTGTCCTGCCGCTGCCAGCAATCTATCTCAAATACATGGTCCAGCGCGTTGGTGGCCGGGCGCCCTACGCTGCGTTTGCCAATTCGTGATCTCCACTCCTTTGTAACCTTTGTGTCCCACCCCTCCGGTTTTCCACTTTAGCTTGGTAATCTCGTATTAGAAGTGCGCTTCTAATACGAGATTACCAAGCTGGTAATCTCGTATTAGAAGTACCTATTACTTTAAGGACACTTTTAATATAAATTTATCAAATCAAGGCTTATCGTGAAACGTAGCCTAATTCAATTTTACAGAAAAATTGCTATCAGAGGTCTCTTCTGTGTATAAGGCCAGTACGCTCGTATAATTAAAAACTAGCAGACCCTGCAACAAACGTCACCCTATGTCTAAATTCAGATCTTTGTCTATCTATCTGTACGCCCAGTTTCATGAAATGCGTTGAGCCGTTATTACTCAATAACGGCTGAACGGATATACATTTCTTTTTTTTTTGCTGTCATGATTTTTATTTATAAACGACGGTACGATTGTGGATTGGCTTAGTTTAGGTTAACTTTATGATTATACTATTTTTATTTTTAATGCACTAACCCGTGCTAAGGAACAAATTTAACCGAACCGGAACCGGGTTCGAATCCCGGCATGGGTGAAACTTTTAGCCTCTAAATAGGTTTTTAACTTTATGATTGTGCATGTGACATTTTTCTTTATTAAAATAAACATTTACATTGATTGAGTAACATAGAATTCACGTCTTTACAAACTTTATCGTAGAATATCAATGTACGATGAAATTTGTTTTACAAACTCTAATCAATGTGAAGAATTGCGGATTTGAAAAATAACGCTGTGGAACGCCTTGCATCGTATGTTTGTTTTTCTTTTTTGTTCCAACTGTTCATAAGACAAAGCGTTCTTTGTATCCGATATTATAACCAAACCCAAGGACGCGAAGCGCACACTCAACCAAAACACCTACAGTCGAGCTAACGGTAGAAAAATAATACTGAGTGGAATTCCCGCTATTGTTGGAGACAAGGATAAAGTGGATGGCTCGCCCTTAATCCGCTGTCTCTAATTCTTAAGCTGTCCAAGCAGATTTTTCGCCGCATTCCTACGGCAGTATTAGTGACATTTTCTAGGTCTCTCAATTACGCGGCTAACCTCATACACAATGTCACAATATCCATTTCCTACAATTGTGTAAACGGGACACTGTTCTTGAAAATTAACGCAATTTTTGTCTATGTAAAAAAGGTAAAAATCTTATCGTTGCACTAATTATCTTCCCATTTTGATGTAAGCTGCAAGTTTCCCAAAAAATAAATAAATCAGCGCAACTAATTGACAAATAAATATTTTTATGCCACACCTGGCAATAAAGTGGCTTTATCCGCACGCTGCGCGTACGGAAAAAGCCGCTTTCTGGCCAAGTGTAGACATAAAAAGATGTACACAACACGGGAGGTAATAAAGAAAGCTCTCGATCGCATATTTACGTCCCTCGCTTGCAGCTCGGGCCTCAAACTTCTGCGATCTCGGCCTTTCTTTGTATTACCACCCTAGTTGTGTAATGTACTATTAATACAGTTGCTCAAAAAGTGGCGTATTACAGGGACGTATAGCGTGCGAAGTCGGCTATTACACACTCGTGCTTTTTTTTATCTTTCCCGCACACGTGCGTTTTCTTGCCCAACTGTAAAATTAATGTCTATTAAAAAGAAAAATCAACCATGAAGTTTTTACTAAAAAAAAATATAGAAGTTTTTATGAGTTAGGTTAGCTTTCATTTCACTACCAAATACTTGGCTGTATGGGCATAGTTCCCTTTGCCTACTAGAATGGGTAAAGAAAAAAAATCTCTGCTTATATTTCTTTACGGTTGGCGCCATTTTCCAAATAATTTTTCTTTATTGAATTGCTTATTTTTTTCGCAACTGTATTAAAAATATTTTCTTTAGAAACCTGTAATATTTTTTTACATTTTTATAATGCTTATATACGTCCCACTGCAGGACACAGGCTTTCTCTCAGAAAGAGAGAGCATGGGCTTAATTACCACAATTACTACTGAGGTAGGCAGGTTTTTATGACTTAAAACATTATTTATAGGAACGTTGCAACAAGTACTAAGTACCCAAGAAGTTACCATAATCAGAATGTGCTATGTATAATAATGGAAAATTCAGGTTCAAACAGAGTTAACACACAATACACGACGTACGTAATAGACGGATTCCAATAAATCAATACATATTTTACCATCTCGAGAGCTATGCTAATGGACGGATGAACTTAAAAGGTGTTGGAAAATGGCAATCTACTATATTTAGATCTACTGAAGTATAACAATCAACACAGAGTAGCTATTCTTTGTGCATTCGGCTGAACTACGGTCAATATTTATGTAGCTTCACTACTTCATTTTCCGAACATTTCTGAGGGTAAGATACCCCTACACATACATTATATGGCATGGCTTCATAAAAGGCATACTGTGATATTCTGCGACTGAAGGCCACGTTACTGAGCTAGGCGACCACCACAATAATAATAAGACAATCGACTACATTATTTCTCCTCTCACTTTCACCTTATTCATTTGCACCTTGTATCAACACCAAGGACAGTGATAGATCAAGACGTAACATAAACATCTATTGGCGTTGGTCGACTAAACAAGGTAGCTTAGTCGACTACATTGTGTCTTCTCTCGCTATCACCGTAGTCATTTGCACCTTGCAGTTTGTATCAACAACAAGGACAGTGATAGATGTAACGTAAACATCTGTTGGCGTTGGTCGACTAAACAAGGTAGTTTAGTACGTAGTAGCTTAATAGGTAGTAATACGTACTTTTCTTGTGGTGAAGACATGATCCGTGAAGGCGACACATGCTCGCCGTTTGCCCCATACGATCGCTACCTCGCTCGGGACTCCATCCTGGGGCCGACAGATGGCGTTGCCAACATTCTACATCGCGGTTGCAAGGTTCCACATGTTAAACACGTGACACTGTACACTTTTATTACAAATCGTTTCACATTCTCCTGTGGCATTCAAACGAGAGTTATCTGTAGATCTGACCAATTATTCGAATTACAATTACAACTGGTTCTAGCTGTACATTCAGTTGAGTGTCCAAATACCGAGTAACGTTGCATTTGCTACGTATTTTGCTGAAAGCTCCCAAGCACCATAAATAACAGGATTCAAGACCCGTACGTTGCTGACAGACAAACAAAAAGATACGGAAATGTGAAACATAAATTATGCTTTTATTAAATGCTACTGTAATAAATATGTCACTCAGGAAGAACTTTTCTAAGCGTTTGTGTGAAATAAGATTTCGAAATGTACATTTACTTAGGCAATAATAATTAAATTACCCGCCCGTAAATAAAACTGTCACGGAAACCTAAATAAAACAAATACTTTAATTTTAAGTGCCCGTTAGGATGTTTTATCATCAAAAACGGGCCGCCTAAGCACCAATCCAGTTGGTTTGACCAAAATCGTAAAATTATTGTGCCTAATTCTGTATGACTAAATTAGCTAAGACATCAATTTTACGTTTTTATTCGAATTGACTATATTCGAATAAAAACGTAAAATTGATGTCGGAATTAGTTTCTTTATTTCATATTGCGTATATTGTAGGGACTCTAATTTTCCTTTCTAATTAAATATTACATTTTATCAAGAAAATTATAAGACCGTACCTTTTATAAAAATATTAAAATCTTTACTTTAGTAGAACTTTAAATTAAAACATTGCTTCGTTTATCTGTAGGGTGTAACAAAATCTCCAAATACATACGAAAGTGAGGGTCTAATTGTCCTTACGAATAAATTTTACTATGGTGACAACTTCGAAATAGCGAAAAAAATACCAGCTGTTCCTTACCAAAGTTGCCACCTGCGGCATTATTTTGTATGGAGCTTCGGATATATTTCGCGAGGACAACTTCGAATCAGCTAAAAAATACCAGCTGTTCCATACCAAAGTTAAAACCTGTGGCTTTATTTTTGCTCCGTACGGCTCCGTGCCACCTGCGGCATTATTTTGTGCTGATTTATTTCGCGGTTACAACTTCGAAACAGCTAAAAAACTATTTTGTACGCAGCAGAGTGCTTAGTGCGAGTTTGACAGATCCAATCGAATAACTTTACTACCGCGTTAATCGAGCATTGAGTAGTGAGTATGAGTAAGTTAACCGCTCGAACTGGCAAAACGCTGTCACAGTACAACTCGCACTCGCGTTTATTCGTGTTTTGGCTGGTAAACGTGTTCATTTCTCAACGTAAACCATTACAACTCGCATTCAGCAATTTTAATTTCCATACTTGTCGCTAGGTGGCGCTTCCTCGATGCCATAGAAATATGAGTTTACGTTAACGCGATCGAGTAGTTAAAAAACTCGCACTAAGCACTCTGATGATTTATTTCGCGATTACGTTAGCAATCGCGAGATAAATCAAATTCGAAACTTCACATACCCTCATATCATATCTTCCTCCTCAAAAAATCTTTTCGAAACTCCTCATATTCGTTCGTGTATTGGGATTTTGCTACACCCTCTTTTAATTTCGACGTTAATTCTTTTAGATTAGTATTAATAGGGTGACCTCTTACTAAACGGGTCAAATCGCGATTATTTATTAGGTAAAACGTAATTACCTTATTTCCCGACGTTTAGACCCGTTTAATATATAACTATGTACGATTATAGCGAATCATTAAGAAATACTAGGGTGATCTCTATCAATACCAATTCAAAAAGCACACAAATTAATCATAACGAATTCCTTCATTCCATTACAAGGGAGATTATGTCAGAATAGTAATAATCCACAATTTCGTCGAAACGGATACCCTTATCAAAAGCGAGAAATGCTCCTTGATTGAAAACGTCAGCAGAAATGTTATTTCTGTATAGTAATACTACAAGCGAAACTACACACGTCAATGGGAGTGAGTGATGTGTTTGCTAGAGGGTACCTAAGAGGGCGGCTTCGATCCGCCATAGTTCATTGCTCACCAAACTTTGCAACCTTCACCCCATAGTAATAAGGGTCTTTTTCCTAACAACAAGGGAAGAAGAAACTTTCGCTGTCCTTTTTCTGTTCCATTCATGCTGGATATTTAGTTACAGGCAGACGTATAGACGTACAGACGTGAAGTAAACTCTGCAAGACAAAATAGGAATATTCTTTACTTGCTGTGCCCGGCGGTGTTACCCGCTGTTTATCGATTTTTCCATAGGAATAAGATGTTTTTTCCGCAGTAAAACGAAGCCTATGTGTTAATCCATGGTGTCAGCCAATTCCATACCAAATTTTATTAAAATCGCTTCAGTCGTTTAGACGTGAAGAAATAACAAACACACAAACTTGCGCCTTTACAATATTAGTGTGATGTGATGTGATTGTACACCAGGAAAATACAATCATAAATTTTTTTTTTTTTTTGTAACAAAAAGCCGTTCAAATCGTTTCATTACTTAGGCACTTCTTGTTAAAACATGTGTTCCTGGTTTTAATTCTTGTTTTCTTTTTTTCTCTTTTCGTGTTGTTAATTAGTTTAAACTGTTTTAAGCGTGTTTATAATTGCAAGGTTTGAGCCGATAGTTTCGTTTCCCGTCATTATTGTCCCTATAATGACATGATACACAAAGAACCTACACTCCTTGGGAAGTTTCATAGGGCAGGCTATGTATTAAGAGGAGCAGAAGTATTAGTGTGAAGAAAAAAACGAGTTTAGTTATTTTGTAACATCATTAGTCAGTCATCATAAACCCATTATGTCCCCACCGAGTGGCATGGGTCTCTTCCCTGAGGAAGGTATAGGCCATACTCCACCACGGGGGCCAAGTCCGGATTGTTGGAGGCTAACAAGACTAATGGCTGGTGTTACTGTCAGAAGTTTTCAAGCTGCCTTGGCTTAACACTGCCATCTATCGACCGACCGCAGCCGTACCAATTGCTTAACGTGCCTTGCGAAACACGGCACCGCTCGGAAAAATGCCACTAGCGTTAGTCATAGACGGTCACCCATCCAAGCACTGAACGCGCCCTGTGTTGCTTAACCTTCATGATCGTTTATGATCAATTGATCACTCAGGCAGCCGGGGCTACGAGCGATTTGTTACAAAGTCGTACCTACTTACGTAAATAAATAAGAGTAGTCTGTCTGAGAACGTAAACACTCCTCATTTAGGTATATAAAATTGTACCGGAAATTGTTATCGCTATCTCGGGAAACGATTAACAATTGTGTTTAATGTGTTCTCATATCTCAATAACAAATCATTGCGCGGCGGGGCCTAATAAATCCGAATGATTTATTAGTAAAACGTAACGAGAGCTGTAGTTTGCGCGGGAGCATTTGGCTGCCCTTTAAGGCGTTACGCTGACTAGCGCCACCAATGGAAAAAATCGTATCTTCTTTTAGAATGCGTTTTTGAAAAAAGTGAATATCATAAATCTTAACAAATATAGTAGCTATTTTAGAACCTACCGGCAAGAACATAGTTTCAGTAGTAGCAGTTTTGTCGAAAACCCTTTATAAAGCGTCTTTGAAAAACTTCACAAATCTAAATAAATATAGTAGCTCTTACTGAACCTAATGACAAGCTAGGTTCAAGAATCTAGGACAGACTAGCTAGAGCAGTTTTGTCGAAAACGGCCGTTTTAGCGGAGATCGATTAAAGTCTCAGATTGTCAATCCTAGGTTCTAGTCTGTTGGTTCTAAAAATAGTTGTCATAGTTGTTAAGATTTATGATGTTCACTTTTAGAAAAAACTTATTATAAAACAAGTAATGATTTTTATTCCATTGGTGGCGCTAGTTAGCGCCTTAAAACGGCCTCTTAAGAAGCAATTGCCTTAAGAGGCCGTTTTAAGGTGTAATACATACCTAAGTAGTCTGGTTTTATTTACAAACGACGTAACGAAGCACAATGATACTTTGCCAATACGTTTAAAAGAAAGGAATCGATGTTTTCCCATGCCTAGAATTGAAAATAAAATTATCAAAAAGAAATTATAGCCTTGAATATAGATAGATGGACAGAATATTTTTTATTGGATGTACACACAAGAGATTTACTTAACACCATAAAATTTGCGGGCATATTACGAAAAGTAAATTCTTCCAGACAACCATACTTTCTACGAAAATTCTTATAAGGCTATAATTTCTATAGTAACCTACCCTTTCCTCAGTAGAAGATGGCCAATAAGCCACACGCAGGTAATACCGTACAATACGACACTAAGTGCTAAATCTAAACGAAATAACATTAATAATCGCATCTCATTCCGCTAATGCTTTTTCTTTATATCTACCTATCTGTACCTCTATAATGCTCGGCAATTAACTTGAAAAAAATCAGTCACTGCGCATGGACTTATTTTGAGGAATTCTCATGCGAATTGGAACTTTTTCTTCATAAGAAAGATTAAGAATAAAAAAAAATTAAATGACCATCGCAAACTCATGCCGTTTACGTACATTTTTGCTTAAATTAAAAGCCGGGCATTACGGCTTATAACTTGACTTATAACATCTTTTAAGGCCTGCGCTGACGAGGTACTTTTGTCCCCGAGGGACAAGAGTCCCTGAATCGTAAAAAATGTCCTCCGAGTACTTGTCGCGGACTCAACGCCTACGGTGTGCGGTCATTTTGTTCCCATGAAATGGAGTGAAGCGTACGCTATGGAAGCAAATATTCTGAGATTACATTGTGTTGTAATTTACATGAAGTTGAGTAAAGAAAGGCGTTTTAAAAGAAAACACCGAACTTTTGTCCAGTCGGGTCTCTTGATGTCCTCGGTAACTTGAGGGACTTTTTGCTCGGGGTACTTTTAGTCCTTCGTGTGCGTTATTCGATACAATTTGTAAGAGATCTATATCGATGGACAAAAATGGGCCCGGGGGATAGTCCCTCGTCTGCGTAGGCCTATAACCGGGCACCCGGCGCATGATGTGCTACATGCATAGCCGGAAAATGGCAATCGAGGTGGAATTGTTGCCGGCAATATAATGCCGTTTCAGCTCAGTTTTACTCTGTAAATTCAGATATTTACTTCCATATAAGCCTTTTTGAGTTAGCTAAATCAATAAAATTACTTGCTAAAGAATTCAAGCGCTGTGCCGTGTCAATAAGTTCAAGAAAAGCTACTTTTCCTCTACGATGTAACTCCCCAAACATATTTATTGTGAACATATCTGAAACAACAAAGATCCTTGCGATTCTGACGATAAATCGTTGTTAATTATGATAATTTATTTAATCCCGAGCATAAATCGTCGGACTAAATGACGTCAGCCGCTATCCAGTTTTGATTTATTAAGTACGAGGCAAAAATCTCACTTTGGCCCATTTTAGATGGTCTACCGTTCCTTGAGCAATACGATACTGAGTGAAATATTATGACAGAGTTAGGCAACAACGGAATTTTCGTGCCTTTCTATTCAAAAGGTTCCACGTTTAATAAATAAAAAACTTCGCGTGAAAGGCGAAGTGGCGGTCGTTTTTAGTTACAACGCCTTTGTTACATTTTCTTGAAACTTAACACGAATAAAGTTCAATGAAATTTATGAAACATGTTTTTCTCAGTTTTTCAAAATTTAACCCCTGAGAGGGTGAAAAATTATTTCAACGTTTGTATGGACAAACGTTAAAATATTTATGGTTATATTTATTCGAAAATTGGTATAAATATAAGTCTATACAACAGACAACCAGTATTTCACGGTTTTTAGGGTTATGGCGTGCGTGCGTGTGGCAATGATGTAAAAGAGGTTTATCAGGATCGTGGCAAGTGGAAAAACCTTGTATGTGCCTTCCGATCCAAGATACAAGCGTCAGTTTATTGTATGTTAAACAGAAATTTGATCACTATAAATATCACTCCATTATGCAACGTGAAACGCTCGTGGCCTAGGCGAACCGAGTGATTGGAATCAATCACTTGGTTAAGCAACAACAGGCGCGGTCAGGTACGGGATGGGTGAGCGTCCCGTGATTACCGCTAGTGGCATTTTTCCGAGCGCTTCCGTGCTTCGCAAGGCACGTTAAGCCGTTGGTGCCGGCTGTCATACAATGGCAGTCGTTAAGCCGTGTCAGAGGCCTTATGGGCGGCTTGATAACTTCTGACAGTAAGACCGCCACTGTCTTACAATCCTCCACCAACCCGGACTTGGCCGCCGTGGTGGAGTATGACCTAACCTTTCTGCGATGCAGGAAGAGACCCGTGCCCCAGCAGTGGGGACATACAAGGGTTGATAACATCCAACGTGTAAAATAAAAGTACTGCAATGTACAGTCCTTCTGTAAGGGCACACATCTTCTCTCAAAGAGAGTATTGGCTTAATCACCGCACATGTACCAAAGACTGATTTTTTCGTACCTTTGTTAGTAGCAATTATATTCTTTTTAATGCACTAACCCGTGCTAAGGACAATTTTAAAAATGTACGTAATACAGAGAATATTGTAAAGAGGTTCGAAATTTCACTGATGCTGGTGAGTCGCCCATTAGCTCAGTTGGAAAAGCGCTGGCACGGATTGCCAGAGGTCGCGGGTTCGAATCCCGGCATGGGTGGAATTTTTAGCCTCTAAATAGGTTTTTATAGTAGCAATATCAACCGTTGAATGTGAAGAAAAACATCGTGAGGAAACCCGAGTATCTAATATTCTGAGTGAGTGCTCACATACCTACGCGATTCCAACACGTATTTAGCAGAAAAAAGCCTTATACAATTACCACGGTCTAACTACACGAAAAAACTAAGTAACTAGTAATACACCCAGCATAAGTTTGGTTAGGTTTATCTTAACCACAGTTACATTGTATAACAAGATTTAGCCAAGTTGGACTTAATATAGTTTGTTTGAAATTCTACCGACAACTTGAAGATGAAGCTATATTAGCAGTCATGCAGTATCAAAACTTGTGACAAACGGTTTCCAGAGTTGGATCACAGATTTAACACTCCGCTACGATAGATACAGAGAGTGTGGAAGAATGAATGAGTGAATGAATGAACGAACGCACGAACGAACGAACGAACGAAAGTACGAACGAACGAACGAACTGGAGTGTGCCTGTGTGTAACCATGTATGTACGTCTAGCTAACGAGGTGCAGCGCACGCACACTAATGTTCAGTTGGAATAAACGCTTGTTCGGACTAGACGCGTATTATTGCTCTGCTCCCATATTTACCCCGGACACTACAGTGGCGCAGCCGGTAATTAAGAATTTCAAGATGCCAATCGGCAAACTAAACGAATTCAACTTGAATGGAGGGTCGTGGAGCACTTATGTGGAAAGAATGGAACAATATTTCCTAGTGAATGAAGTTAAAGAGGAAATGTTCGTACCAACACTGATTTCGTGCGTCGGTGACGATACCTACGAGTTGATGGTCGATCTGTGCAATCCCGTAAAACCAGCAAAAGTAACTTACAAGAACCTAATAAGCTTGGTGGCAAAGCACGTGGAACCTGCACCATCAAAACTTGCAGAAAGATACAAATTCAGGAAACGGGTACAAAGCAGTGACGAAACTGTAACGCAATTCTCGGCGGCCTTGAAACATCTAGCAAAGACTTGTGAATTCGGATCCAATCTACAAGAGAATTTACGTGACCAGTTTGTGTGTGGATTAAAAAGCGAGACCACACGACAACGTGTTTTTATGGAAGATGTGGATTTCGCCGCGGCATTCAAGATTGCGGTTACACTGGAGGCGGCAGCGAATGATGCGGCGGCAGTCGAACAGCGTCGAAACACCTCATGGAAAGGAGAAGATTTAGTTCAGGCGATACACGCGTCAGATAGGAAACGCACAGGACCGCGCCATCAAAATGGCGGCGGAGGTGGCGAACGGCGAGGCGGTGTGACAAAGTCTAACGGGACGGCCGGCGGCGCTGGGAGACTGTGGTCTTCAGGTCGCGGCACGAAGACAGAAAGCGCATCAGGATTATGTTCGTGTTGTGGCGCTCGGGATCATGCGAGAAACAACTGTAAATTCCGTGGTTACGTCTGCAGAGTGTGTCTGAGGCAAGGGCATTTAAAGAGAATGTGCCCAAACATAGAAAGGAATGACAGGCAACTATTACGGTTGGAAACAGCAGATACAGACGAGGAAGAGGACACCTGTGGCAACGACATCGATGGAAGTGGACCAAGTGGACTGTATATGGTGCAGCTGTTCGGTCGCGAGCCCGTGATAGCGGAGGTGGACGTGGATGGTCACGCGCTGGAGATCGAAAAGAATCTAAGCGGGGGAAAGCGTTTCACACAAATAGACCTATCCGAAGCCTATAGTCAGGTGTTATTAGACGATTCGAAAATACTAACAGTGATAAATACGCATAGAGGTCTTTTTGTTTACAATAGATTGGTCTATGGTATTTCATCAGCGCCGGCGATATTTCAGCGTATTATAGAGGCGATTATAGTTAATATACCCCATTGCACCAATTTTCTTGACGACATCTTAGTAACCGGGAAGTCAGAGGCAGAACATCTCAGGAACTTGCACGAAGTGTTCAGTAGACTGGATAAGGCAGGGCTAACGGTTCGTAAAGACAAGTGTACATTTTTTTCTAAAGAGGTACGATACTTAGGTTACATTATTTCGGAAAAGGGCATCAGTACAGATGAGAAAAAGGTAGAAGCAATAGTAAAAGTGCCAAAACCTAACTCAGTGACGGAATTAAAATCAGGCCGATGCCTTGTCTCGCCTGCCACTGGAAGCCACAGATGAATTTAAAACAAATAACGACGATTGTATTTTCATAAAATTTGTTGAAGATAATTTTGCCCTTAATACTAGTGACGTAATATTTGAATCCGCGAAAGATAAAACTATTTGCAAAGTAATCGAGTTTATACGACACGGCTGGCCGATTTCAAATGGGCGAGCGGGACAAGGCGAGGAAGCTGAGACCGCGGACTGGCAGACCTACTGGCGGCGGCGAGACGAGCTGAGCGTAGAGGCGGGCTGTCTCATGCTAGGGTGTCGCGTGGTGGTTCCGTCCGTGTTGAGGGCCCAAGTTCTAGCAGAGATTCATGGTTCACACCTAGGAATGGTAAAGTGTAAAAGTTTGGCCCGCAGTTTTGTTTGGTGGCCTAATATCGACGTAGATGTAGAAAATACATGCGCTTCTTGTAGGACTTGCGCGGAGGCAGCCGATATGCCACCGAGAGGTGTGGTCAAACCATGGTCATGGCCATTAAAACCTTATGAGCGGATTCATATAGATTTTTTTCATTTTAAAAATAAAACTTATCTAGTGGTGGTTGACGGTCATTCTAAGTGGTTGGAGATCATACCGATGATATTAAACACGACTGCCAATGAAACAATAAGCTAAAAGAGCTGTTCGCTCGATTTGGTATTCCATTAACGTTGGTATCGGATAACGGACCGCCTTTCAGCAGCCGGGAGTTTAAATTTTTTTTGACGAAAAATGGTATCAAACACGTCACTTCAGCTCCTTATCATCCCGCGTCAAATGGGGAAGCGGAAAACGCTGTTCGTATATTCAAAAGGGCTTTAAAAAAAGCTGATTTAGAAAGGATTCCAACTCATAGCTTTCTGCAACGATTTTTGACAGATTATAGGAACAGTGTCCATGGCACTACGGGTCAAACCCCGGCAAATCTCATGTTGGGAAGGCCTATTAGGACTAGATTAGACTTATTACGATCTGGGTTATTAGAACCGATTACTGATAAACTTAAGCAACAAGCAATTTTAAAAAGGGGCAAACCCAGTAAGTGGGAACCGGGCAACGTAGTCTGGGTGCGTAATTACAGCCAAGAAGGACAATCTACAAAGTGGACAGAAGCAGTAGTTATTTCCAAAATAGGGAACAATGTTTTTGAGGTCCAGACTGTGGGTGGGTCAAAATGGATGCGCCATGCTGACCAAATGCGTTCGTGCTCGGTGGTCGCAGATGGGGGCGGCGCACAGAAGGCCGCAGTGACGTCACCCACTGCGCGCGAGGTAATAAGATCCGGAGGTACCTCGGTCACACTGGAAGCCGCTTTGAATGCGCCGGCGGCGGTTGATAGACAGGTGGAGACGTCGCGGCCGCCAATAAATATCCCGAGACGGTCAGCTCGCGAGCGAAGACCGGTGGTACGTTATGGAATAGATACACAAGTGTAAAATAGATATGTAAATTACATAATAAAAAGTTTATATTTTTATAATTTAAATATTAGTTAGAATTAGTACTATTTAGCATTAAAATGTGAAAATTTAGCTTATTTAGCTTTATGGGGCAAATGTCATGTTGTAATTTAAGAGGGGGTAGTGGAGTGTGCCTGTGTGTAACCATGTATGTACGTCTAGCTAACGAGGTGCAGCGCACGCACACTAATGTTCAGTTGGAATAAACGCTTGTTCGGACTAGACGCGTATTATTGCTCTGCTCCCATATTTACCCCGGACACTACACGAACGAACGAACGAACGAACGAACGAACGAACGAACGAACGAACGAACGAACGAATGAATGAATGAACGAATGAATGAATAAAAATTCTTTACACTAGCTGGAGCCGCGACTTCGTCTGCGTTCAGGTGCAGGACGCATTACCGGGATATCAAGTATCCCATGTCTCAATTCATATCATTGTCTATCTTGCGCCGAGTTTCCTGTTATTCTGTTCACCCGTTATTGCGTGATTGAGTAACAAACATCTTCACAAACTTTCACATATGTAATACTAGCTGTGCCCCGCAGTGTTACCCGCGGTTCATCGATTTTCCCATGGGAATAAGATATGTTCCCGCAGTAAAACGTAGCTTATGTGTTAATCCAGGGTGTCAGCTAACTTCTTCTTCTTCAGGCTATTAGGCGTGATCGTTGCAAAGACGAACCGTTTTATAAGACCGTTTTGTGTTCCGCGACGATAGGACCGTTTTACGTTTCATTCTAAAGCAGTGCCAGCGACTCTAAAGCAGTGCCAGCGTTTGTTCGTCGCGAGACCAGTCCTTAGATTGTTTGACGCGGATATGTCTTTTAGTGCTATATTAATAGAGCCTAGAACGTAATGAGATCATTGCGACGTCGTCGTCGGCTCCTTGCTCGTTCCATTCGTTTTGGTCTGTGATACAATAAAGTAATCTTTATGTCTATGATTATACAGTCGAATATCGTGTAAAACAACTTATTTTTTCCGATGTTACGTGATTTCGTCTCGTTTGCACTTGTTTGACCGTCCTCTGCGCCTTGCTCGTTCGCCTACAATGAAACCAGTTGCGAACGAGGACCGTTTCGAGGACCTGTTTTCGTTCCAGAAAAAACGGTTGCGTTTCGTCGTCGAAAAATCGGACAACGACCCATTCCTACAGGCTATATTATGTAGTCCACTGCTGGACATAGTCCTCCCCTAATGAGCGCCATAGCGCCCTAGCTAACTCCTTAGCAATTTTTATTAACAGTCGCCTTTATTATAGTAGTGTAATGTGATTAGTAGGAAGTAGAATATTTGCGATTTCATCAATCTCTTCCTCCAATTGCTTTCCATCGGCTTCAGTAATGTCATCGACACAATCGGGTCGCCGATCCGGAATAACATTTACGTACATAATACTTGAGAAGGGTCTTTATTCATCTTGTAATCCCAAGTCTACGCTTTGTACAATCTAATCGGCACGTTGGCCTACCCCGTCCCACATTGCCTTAAGTGCCATTATCAAGATATTACGTCGCATTGCAAACACGGATTGTAATTAATGACGGCCTCACCATTTCTGAGGGTGATTCGCAAGTCATTACTCATTACGGTTTCATTTTCAGATGATTGGACATCATGAAAATAAAGCCTCGCCTTTATAATTTGTCGTAATTCTTTTTTGTCTGGTTGTGCAGTAAAGTGTTCTTTATCCATCTATCTATCTCTATCTAATTATGTGATACTTAATGAGAGCGGTGGTAGCGGTAGAACGCCTGCTTCTCATTCGGCAGGTCATAAGTTCGAATCCTGCATGTGCGAATGGCTTTGTTTTCTAAGATACGTTCATTTGTGAAGTTGTAGCAAGAACGTTGGCTAAAACATCCTTGAGTTGTAGTAGCAATACAACACGCTACTGTGAAGGAAAACATCGTGAGGATACCCTAGTGTGTTAGGTTTTTACATGCTTGAGCGCTTGCGACGTGACAAGGCCCAACTAAGGCTAAGTGCGGATATCTCGTCCGACTTTTATGATATTTATTTGAAATCAAGGTGATCAGCCCAAGATTAAAGCTGATTTAAGGCTATTAATATATCAGTGAACAGTTTATAGGACCATAATCAATAAATTTCTAAATTTCACCGACTACCAGTCTCCAATTTCTTTCTTGTCACCGTCTATGATTGACTGGAAAAAAATGCTTTTAGTAATAAGGCCGCCAATTGTACTTTTTTTTGTTTAATTTATTTTACTGTAATTTCTATGTACAATAAAGAATGTTCTATCTATCTATCTGTCTAATAACCGGATGAACGTCCCAAATTACATTTGAAACAAGCTTTAATTGCAACGGGCAGTCGACGTCAAACAGGTTACTTGATTTGATGTGTCAATTAAGCTCATTACGGTTTTCCAGTAACAAGTTAAATAAGGCGTGTATTAGAAGCCAGCTCTGCTTCCATCTACGGTCCTAAGCGGCGACATGTCCTCGTATCTTGTGGATCGCATACGAGCGAACCACGACGACCAAGTCCCTGTGGGAGGCAACGATACCTCTTCAAATAGGAGTGGGTCGTTTAATACATAAATCACGAGCAAATATAAAACGAAACGAGACAAGCTATCAAACTGTAACGAACACACGAGGTCTGTTTCAATTACGTATTCCGCGGATAATAACACACATCTGGATCCGAACTCTGTATCATTGAGCAGCCGAAGCTAACATAAGAAGATTAAGGAGGTTTTTGACGGTGGAACATTAAATTGTCATAAACTGTACCTTAACAGCCCATATTTTCTCATCCCTTATGATTTACGATTGGGAACACAATGGAATGGTAACGTACCTATTTCTACTCAAAGCTAACAGATATGAATACAAATTGCGTAAGTGTAGCCCATTTAACGACTGGTAAGCTTTGAATTGGCGCAATGTATGCATAAGCAACGCATAAACCTCCCACTGCATAGTCAAGGCGCTGGCCTTCCCTCAGTATGGTATATATAGTACATACATAACCTCACGCCTGTATCCCAGAGGGGTAGGCAGAGACCAGGGAGTGCCACTTGCCACGATCCTGACAGATCACCTTCGCTTCATCAACGCCGCCACGCCGTACGGCAGTTCCGGTATATAGTATAGTATAGTATAGTATAGTATAGTATAGTATAGTATAGTATAGTATAGTATAGTATAGTATAGTATAGTATAGTATAGTATAGTATAGTATAGTATAGTATAGTATAGTATAGTATAGTATAGTATAGTATAGTATAGTATAGTATAGTATAGTATAGTATAGTATAGTATAGTATAGTATAGTATAGTATAGTATAGTATAGTATAGTATAGTATAGTATAGTATAGTATAGTATAGTATATATATAGTATAGCCCTAAACAACACCGCGGATGGGCGATTTCAAGCGCTGAGGCATTTAACACACCCAGGCGTTCAGGTGCTCCTCACAATGTTTCCCTGCACAGTTATAGAGTGCCAATTGTATAACATTACTTAGATTTAAGAAATAATGGTTGTATTCCTTTTTCTGGTCGTGCAATAAAGTGTTCTCTATCTCTATCTATCTATATATATAACAGTTTTAAAAACCTGGACTATAATCGTCACCATGGGTGTAAAAAAATCAGGTTGAACATGTAAGACCGAAAACCAACTCGACATCGTTGGATACATATTAGAATTTTACTTTTTTTTCGGAATTTTGATTTTAGCAGTCAAAACTAGTTTTGACCGTTTAAAAGTTTTGACTGTGACATGTACATCAGAAAAAGTCGTACGATTAACTTTTTTTAAACTCAGGAGAAAACATAAAAATCGCAAAAAAATCACCCTGTGCTAAGAGGGCGACGGCTATATTAGAAATTGCTAAGCTGACAAAGATGTCTGGAATTAAAGCTAGTTCAGTGCTTGAGTTCTAGGTTTTAGAACAATATGTATAGGTATACGCTTAAGGAACATTTTAATTCGAAAATAATTCAGATTTTGAAATTGACACCCACATAACGTTTAACGTTCGACGTTCAAGTCATAGTTACGAATGAAGACACGTAGTAATTTTGAATGAAGACAATTTGTTATATTCGAAACGGTTTTAATTGTGTTTATTTATTAGGTAAAACCTGTCCAATATCCAGGGTTAGAAAAGATCAGGGGCATTTTAGGTTTTATTTTAAAGTAGTTAGAACTACACTAAAAGTCCAAAAATGGCCCGTCGGCAGCACGCGGCCGGGCTTTTTATTGCTCTAGTGTGGTAGTCTCTAATCCAAAAGAAATAAGGTTTATTATAGCTTGTATCGTGCGACCGCACGTCGGTGGCGCGTTTTCAGGTGGGTAGACCTTAACTTGAAGTAATGAAATAAGCAATACAGAAAAATGGCCTTGAGTCATGATTTTTGATGTACAACTTTCCCTTGCCAGATTGAACATTGAACTAGATCGTGCACACAACTGCAAAGCCTATTTCTCGCCAAAGGAGTCGCGAACAAAAAATGCGTAGGTACCCAACCTAGCGCTCCAGTATCTTTCCAACTATAAAAGAAAAAGGAACGATGAATAATTCAAAATGCGAATCCGGCGCCAAAAGTTCTGAATGTGGGAACTGATTGCACTGTTCACAGAGTTGCAGTTTAGAGACTTTTTGCTCCTTCTTTGAAGTTAATCAGCCTGGTACCAGGGGATATTGTGCCTTCGAGCCAGGTGGAGTTTCAATTTGAAAAATACATTTTCGTGCTCGAGACGACAAGGTAACGCAATCTGAGGGGCCGATGAGGAATATTAAACGGTTCTGCTCAACAGAGAATACGTAACTGAGTCTGATTTCTCATTTATTATATGCTTCAATTGATATTCAGACACTTCAGCCACTCAGTGGCTTGATGACAACGTCCTTAGGAGCCTTCATTACTCGAATCGACTTAACGATATAACGTATCGTGTGATACGAGTTCATTTCAGCACGCGACATAAGCAACGATGCTACTTAGAAAAAAACATGGAAATTATTTTCAGAATTATAAATTGTAGTTATGAGACAACTAGCTGTCGCCCGCGATCTCGCTGACGTAATTTTTTTTTGTGGATTTTTTCAGGATTAAAAAGTAACCTGTGTGATAATCCAGACTATAATGTATCTCTGTTCCAAAATCAAACAAAATCTGTGCTCATGGAGTACCATTCATCCAACTTTAGGAAATAGTAAGATTTTTGAGTTGTCAAGAAAACATCATCGCTGATTTACCTCACTCGGTTTATTGGCAGTCTTTACTCAATTAGTCGTAGCGACCTAATTTGCAATACCCATAATTGGGATACGTCAGTCTTCACCGGTTTTAATTTTTAAGTGTCACAAGGAATTGTTTCACTTGTTCCTCGTTCGCATTGGATTGGTCCAATCACGTCTAATACAATACTCGCGACCAATAAACCAAATGAGGTAAATCAGAGATGATGTTTTTATGAGAGCGAATTCGAGTGGAGACTGGCTCGAT
Organism: Yponomeuta sedellus; assembly: GCA_934045075.1. Classification (NCBI taxonomy): domain Eukaryota; kingdom Metazoa; phylum Arthropoda; class Insecta; order Lepidoptera; family Yponomeutidae; genus Yponomeuta; species Yponomeuta sedellus. The sequence continues at coordinate 13,515,054 of OW203738.1, forward strand.
GCAGTTGCAACTAATCGCATGAATTGAAGATAACGACGGAATGAGAAATAAGGAATGTACAGTATAAGACAGCGGGACATTGGCTATTTTATTTTCTGACAGTAAAGTCCGTTACTATCTTACAATCCCTCCAACCCGGTTTTGGCCCCCGTGGTGGAGTATGGCTTAACCTTCCAGCGATGCAGGAAGAGACCCGTGCCCCATCAGACAAAGGGTGTCTACTAATGTCTATTTTAAACTCACGGTACGATTAAAATAATTTTCTTAAACACCAGTATCTAGCACTTTCGGATGAATAACTTTTAACGGTTAAATTTTATTAGTGTTTTACTCTAATGTAGGCGAGGTAGGTAATGAGGTAATCCAGGATACTGGGGACCCTCCCCGGAGGCGGCCCTGATCTAGGTGCAGCTTTTTTTTAGGTGTCATTTTGAATAATTTACGCTGTAGTTAAGGTGGGTTTTATTAATATATTGGGGTAAATTGTAGGTTGAGTAGTATATTTATTGTTTATTATTATAATCTATCATTATATACTCAGGCAACTTAACTTCGTTAGCTTCGTTATTTCGCTGATTTTGCTGGTTTTGCGTACTTGTGCAGGTTTTTTTTATTTTGTTACAAACGTTAGGTATAATATTACGTACGAGTGTGTTTGCATATGCACACACTGAAAACAAAGAGAAAAGAAACGTGGCTCAATGGCCGTACTAAGCAAATTAGCGAAGCTGTGTCAGCGGAGATTATGATGATAGTTTGCCTTACGTAATCAAAGATTAATCTCCGCAGTTCTGACCTTGACAGTAACAATGGTTTTCTATTGTTATTTTTACAGGAAAAGTATTAATTGTTTCACTCTCCTTATTAGCTATAAGCAAGAGTGTTCTCTCGAAGTCGTGTATTGATTTTTTTATAAGTATTATGAGGATAACCTATAATTGGACTTTATACCGTATTTTTATGTAGTGTTTTGTTTTGTAAAGTGTCTGTTGGTTTGCAGCCCAATACGGCACGAGATGGCGGAGCATTGTCGATGCACTACCCAGAGACTTAGTGCAATAATGCAAGTACTGAAAGACCCTTAAAATGCTATGAGGAGTTCTACAACATTGTAAACACAAAAAAATCAGAGCGAAACAACAAAACCTTCTGTCGCGCTAACTGTCCAAATAACCCATGCGTCCAGATAACCCACGTAGCGAAGAGGATTACGTACTAACTTGAAACAAGAAAAACAAACCTCCACGCGCTTTGTATGGAAATCTGCAGGAGCAATAATAGTCGTACTTTTGCAGATAATCGCTCGGACGGGTCCACATGGCATCCCGGCGGGCAGTCGTCGTCCTTACGCCCAAGGGTATAGGGTGGCGAATCGTTTGCAGCAGATGCGGTCAGTTTGTAAGTAACCAGTTGGCCGGGCCGCGCCGTGGAATGCCGTCGCAAGGTCGGGAACGTTCATCGGCCGAGGCTCATCCGTGATTTGTAGACGTATGGCCTATGATAGCCTAGTACTTACGATAAGATTGCTTGTACAGGGAAGCAAGTTCAGTGATTTACCGGTTTCTGGTATGTTAACTGTCTGTTCACGGCTTGATGACATCTGACAGTAAGGCCGACTACTGTCTTACGATCCTCCACAAACCCGGACTTGGCCCCTGTGGTGGCCTAACCTTCCTGCGACGCAAGAGACCCATGCCCTAGTGGGGACATAACAGGGTTAATAATTATACGATAACATACGATGTACATACGATGACGTCACCGCACAGGCCGTGAATGTGCTCCATACATCACAGAATAGATCAGCAAATTAGAACTATCTAATGATCCTAAAAATGCCTTAGTTCGCTAGTCATAAAGACGTAACCATTAAGTAACGTAAAAATATGAATTTCGACAATAACGAGCAAGGTACGGCAATGGTCCTTTATTCTCATGGAATCACCATTTCAAAGGGGAAATAATTAACTTAACAAACCAGAACATTTTTACTCTTGAAGGTTACAACTGCGGACAGAGAAAATAATATGCCTTCGGAGCAATTTATATGCTCTTTGCTTCGGAGTAATAAAGTTTAGTAAGGATACATAAATATTAGCCCTTTTTACAGAGACTCACAGTCTTACTTATAAAAACACGATTCCTTAAAACACAACTCAGAGACAGTTTAAAATGAACACCCAAGTTTAACTTGCAAAGTTCATTAAGTCGCATTTTCCATGTTACTTTGAATAAAAACTTTTTTCTTTTTATTTTCTATCTCTTTAAAATATCCCATCTTATTGGCAAGCAATGTAGGGTCTATGAAAACTCTGACAAAAATCAGGAACAATGCCAAGCTGAGGACTCAGTCCGTTCGTAAAAAGTGCTACAACAAATAGGCTCGGCAGACGAAGACCATCAAACCGGCTGCTATTGTCCAAGACAAAAACACCATTTGACACGCTGGGGGATGCTAACAAGCGCCACCAATAGAATAAAATCATAATTTGATTTATAATAAGTTTTTTATTCAAAACGTTAACATCAAAAATCTTAATATCAGCGATAACAATTTTTAGAACATACAGTGTATTTATTCTTACTTGTCCAATTTAGTAAACAAGATTCTAACCTTAAAATTGAGATTAGATGCCTAAACTAGACATTTTCTCGCAAATTCATGAACTATCATGAACTATGTTTATAAAGTTGGCAGCGTGTTATCTAAAACAGTGTTCCAAGTTACTTCATTTATGGAAACATGGCAGTTTTGGACTAAAAAGTCTCAGTTTAAGGGTAGAATCTTGTATACTAAATTGGACAAGTAAGAATAAATAGACTGTACAGCCTAGAATGTTTTGACAACATCCTAGGACTTCAATCGATTTCCGCCAAAAACGGCCGTTTTTAACAATCGATTAAAGATTATATTATTTTTAATGCAGTGCTAAGGACAAATTTAAAAATCTATTACCTGTACGTAATACAGAGAATATTGTAAAGAGGTTCGAAATTTCACTGATCTGCATTGCGTAGTTTTCGACTATTGTCTGTAACACAGAATTGTAGACGCGCCGAGTTGAAATTCGTTTCAATGAAATGAAACAAAACATGCCAAACTATTTTTTAACAGACTTGAAGCGGTTTACACTTTTTTTTCTAGTCACTCGTGCATTTGCTTTTGGAAAACATAATTTGGACACGTAGTTATTATTAAAAACCTATTTAGAGGCTAAAAATTCCACCCATGCCGGGATTCGAACCCGCGACCTCTGGCTATCCGAGCTGAGCTAATGGGCGACTCAGTTGGAAAGAGCGCTGGCACGGATAGCCAGAGGTCGCGGGTTCGAATCCCGGCATCGGTGGATTTTTTAGCCTCTAAATAGATTTTTAAATCGATTAAAATCCTAGGTTGTGGATCCTAGGTTCTAGACTGTAGGTTCTAAAAGTAGTTGTCATAGTGGTTAAGATTTTTTAAGTTAACTTTTTGAAAAAAAAAAGGGTATTATAAAACAAGTTATGATTTTTATTCCATTGTTGTCGCTAGTAAGCAATTTAGCATCCCCCAGCGCCTTAAGATGCGATTTTTTTTATTTGTCACAACAGCGCAGCTACGAAGAAACTGGACGGTACAATTTAACATTAGCGGTCTCAAATAAAAAACAAAACAATCCCTCAAACACTCGATGAAAGCCGATTAATATAAACCTATTTAGAGGCTAAAAATTCCACCCATGCCGGGATTTGAACCCGCGACCTCTGGCTATCCGTGCCAGCGCTCTTTCCAACTGAGCTAATGAGCGACTCACCGGCATCAGTGAAATTTCGAACCTCTTTACAATATTCTCTGTATTTCGTACATTTTAAAATTGTCCTTAGCACGGGTTAGTGCAATAGAAATAAATATAACCGATTAATATAGTCTAGGGTAGATATTTTACAAGGATAAGACGTAAGCACTGATTAAATAAACTACCACTGATGAGTGCTTTACAGGAGTCGTGTGTATATATAATTTTTACAAATTAGATGTCCGTTTCAAACAAGATTTATATTTTTCGGAGAATAAGGGTACAAAATGCATCCTCATAACCAAGAGTTTTCAAACTTGGTCTTTCATTTTTTATGTAGCCTCCACAATATGGGTGTCCCACTGCAAAGGCCTCCCCTTTTCAGACTAGAAGGGGGCATCTCGACTTCCCGGGGCGGCCGAGAAGACGATGGCGAAATGATCTCAGGTACAGGTATAGGTACAATGAGTACAGGTGGGAAATGACCGAAAATCTCGGTCTGAAAAGAGGGGGGGGGGGGGGCTTGCCCTTGGTCTTTAACTAACAGATATTAAATTCTTAGTCCCACGAACTCGTGAATTGAACTAATTTTAAGTCCAGACATCTTTGTCATATTAATAACTTTACACATAAAGTTTATGATGAAGATGTCTGGACTTGGTAAAGATTTCTGGATGTAGCCATTTTTGTACACAGTGTGTTTTACACAGTTCTGTCCGCGTTTCTGGTCAGATTACTCTAATACCTAAATTATAATACATTTTCATTCCCATACACGGTCTATGGAAATGAAATTTTATGTTAATTTCTACTACTCAAGAGCGGTGATAGCGAAGCGGTAAAATCCCGGCTCTTAGACGCGGGGTTCGAATCCCGGAACTTACTATTGACTTTGTTTTCTGAGTTACTTAACTTTTGTGAAATTATCGTAGCAATGCCACTCGCTAATTGTGAAGGAAAACGCCGTGAGGAAACCCAAGTGTTTGAAGTGTTAAAATACCTACGTGCTTACTACGTAATGGCCCAACTACGAGGCTGTGGGCGGAAATCTCAGGTTTAACTACTTCTACCACTTACATTGTTACCAGCTACCAACGGAGTTACATTGAAGTTCTGACATACATAATATTCTCATAAATACCTACCAGGTCATAAAGTAGACAATTATTGAATCTTTAAACATGTGCTCACCAACCCTGACCTGAATGTTCATGTCACGTAGCTGCATGATCAAAATTGGACCTTCGACGACATTAAAGGACGCCAAAAACGATTATCCGTCCAGTAAAAGTCAAGAAAGGCAATGCGAGACATTAGCAGTAGACCGCATCTAACTTGAGCTATGACTAATGATACAATTGTACACAAGGAAAACCGTGTGGACAAGGTTGTTCGTGTCTATAAGACAACGACTTTAAGCCGGCCTTGATCAGTTTCATCGGAAAAATTTACGAGCTCAGTGATCCTTATGTTGTTTTGTCTCGCTTAGTTCCACTTGTCTTCTTTGAATTTAATATCTACAAGAAAGCCGCTCTACCGCTCTAGGGCGGTTTCATTGACTGATTTTCATAATTATCATCATCAACCTATTATGTCCCCACCGAGGGGCACGGGTCTCCTTCCTGAGGAAGGTAAAGGGGTCAAATCCGGATTGGTAGAGGCTTGAAAGACTAGTGGGGGGTCTTACTGTCATAAGTTTTCAAGCCGACCTAAGGCCTCTGACTTGGCTTGACGACTGCCATCTATCGCCATTTAATGACATTACTGATTTTATTTGGTGTAACTGACCTTCTTTTATTTGTCAATATTATTTAAATGAGATACGACGATATTGTTGTGGATTTATCTAATTTAAGTTATTCTTTTTGCATTGCATGTGGCAGTTTTCAATCAATAAAGATTTCCTTTTCACCAGAACAAAGGAATTGTTGAACAAGTATTGACTTCAGTTTCGAATTCTTTACTGTCTCTAGAACATTTTGAACTTCTAAATCATATGTCATATCGTCATAATCATAACATATTTCAATCCGAAACCATATCCGACTCTAGACAGCGAAAAGAACAAAAAACTAACGCAATTTAGAGAAGCATCTTAAACCTATTCTTAAATTCAGATTTAAGAGCTAGGTATTAAATAAACAACAGTCACCCCTAAGAAAAAGTTGTTTCTTGCTATTGTAATCGTGATCCTTTTGTGATCCCATTTAAATAATGGACTAGACAAACCGAGGCTTTTCAAACTGTGAGCTACGGAACTCAATCTCTATCGACCTCAGAAACTTTGAATACTTTCTTATTGCATTAAAACAGGTAGCTAATGGATGAAATGAAGCACTCGTTACATAACTCGGTCAATTTTTTACTTATATCAAGAATTGCAGGGTGAGTCATTGGTAGCTAGAGTATTCTTAGTTATTTGACGTTCCCAATGAGTATCTAAGTCTATCCCCATGTACCATACTGATACCTGCCAGAAAATTACATCATTCGTCATGCGGCAATACTGGCCACTAAAAACGTTGTCAAATCTAATGGAAGAATTCACGGATTTTCCCGCCGTTTAACTCATGTCTGTTTGGCTCGGCGGTGTCTTGTGGTATTGGAGAATCTGACCTTTACACTATAAGAGACTTCTCTGCTGTAGCGATCCACACTTTGAACATCACTAATCCAGGCTCCCATCCATTTCAAGTTTATGAATGGCGCGCCTCCTTGGCAAGGGACATCTGTCTCATCCGTCTGCTTCACTTCTTAAACATGCAGAACTTTTACATCGCCCCAAGGACCAAACTAACGAGTTGTACACTAACCTACATTGAGGAGACACCCGATTTTATTCCAAACGCGCACTTATACGGCTCCCCTTAGAAGCCACAGCTTGTGGTAGCTGCGTCTGTGGATTGTGCCTAGTATCTTTCATCTCAAAGTCTTTCTTGCCGGATAAGAGTTGCGTAGTTGGACGTTTTAAATTGATGTTCGGGACGAAAGTCGAGTGGCGCAACCTACGTGGACCCATTATGTAGTGGCAGCCTATTTTTCATCTCGGCCCCGGCTTCCGAAAGAATATATCGAACGTGACGGCGGACAAGTCAAGGACGGTGTCTTTCTTCTTCTGTTTGACGTTGACGTTCAAGGTTCCAAAAGTTATAATATAGTACGCTTGAAGTGTATTGGATTTTTCCTTTATATGGAGCGGCGGCGGCCGATTGTTATGTAAAAAATACGACGCAATACAGAGTATAACAAAATCTCCATTGATGTACTCGTACTTCTGAAATGGGCGTCCTCCTCGGCAATACAAGCAACTACACCTTGCATTAACAAAAAGAATATAACTACACAATGTTTAAAACGTGGCTATATAAATTAATAAAATAACTCCCTTACAAAAAACAATCACTTCTTCTGGACCCAAACTAGGATACCTACCTTGATATAAGACATTATCAAAAAGAAATATATTTCGACAATCTTGGGTTGGGAGAGCTATTTAATCTTTTCGCCGCCAACCAAAAGAAACCTTTGTTTAGTTTGATTTGTTCGCTGATTGTGAGAGTTCAAAAATATTTCAAACAGACACTTTAAAATAATGTGTAGATACTACACATTATTGTATATGTTGCAGTCAGAACTCTTAAACGGTCAAGACTAGTTTTGACTGCAGAAAAATTAAGTAAAATTCTAATATGCATCCAACAATATCGAGTTGGTTTTCGGTCTTACATGTTCAACCTAACACGCTCCTTCGCACTCCGCACCTATATTTTTGTTGTCGCAATCGCATGCATAATTTTATGTGTTTTTACCATTAAATGTAAACGGGTCATTAAACGAAATTTTCGTTTACTTAAGAAACGAAATACTGCGTGCTCTTCCTCGACACTCGCTTGCCCGTTTTTTTCCTGAAGCAGGCAGACATTTTAATTAAATATTATTAACACAGCTTGTCGCGTGTTTTATTTTATTCTGCGTTCATTTGTTTACTGAATTCTTTCCATATCATTTTGAAGTCGTTGACGAACATTTCGACGCCGACGTAATAATATTGCAATCACCGTAGATCAGACGCATACAATCCTGAGCAATTCCAATCGTCTAACTGTCAAATTAGTATGAAATTTGACAGACGATTGGAATCGCTTAGGATTTGGTGCGCATGCTGAGAACGTCGTAAAGTAAAGATCCTGGCGTGAACAACACAAAAGAAAAAACAAAACACTGGCACAAATTAAAAGGAAAATAAAAGAAAAAAAACAAAAGAATACCATACCAAAGCATTTTCTAACGAGTGGGCAATTCATCAATAACTTCCAGGGGGTGTGAGGGACCTTCTTCTTCTTGGCGCTCCGGGCCACGCGGTGGCGCCTCTCGGGAGCCCGCGAGTGCTTCGTGAACATTCCGAGCGCACTTCCATACGAGTGTCACATCACTGGCACAGCACTGACTACACTGGGGGGCAGACACTGATCACTCGCGCGCCACTAACACGACCGACCACTAGCCAACTCACTCGAAGCCATCACCCTCCCAGGGAAAGACACAACTTGCGACACCGCGCCGCGTTAATGACACTGCAAAGAAGAAAACTGCACATAAGTTGATGGTCGACTGGGGTTGTCGCGCAGCTAGACTTTTGCCACGGAATGCGTGTATTGAGTCGAGATTTTTAGGGTTTCGATACGGAATACGACGGGACGCTGTTGCTAAGCTTACGCCCCGTCTGTCTTGCCTATAAAGGGCTGTATTTCCTTAATAGTATTGGGCGACCCGTGTAAAGAGGACGTGTGTTATTACGGCGTATTTCTTAACAAATAATCAAAATATCAAAAGAATAAAAAATAAGGGTTCCGTAAACGTATTTTTTTGCTGCACGTTATTTTTTGTTGTTGCTTTATCAGCAAAACCATAATTCATGCAAACGTTAAACTGTATTAATACCGTTGGTTATCACAATTAATAAAAACCGGTCGAAATATGAGTCGGACACCAGTTACGGTTTCCTATGAACTGAATGAAACAAAACACTTTTTTTCATACTCGTAGCACAAAAATTTGGTACGGAACCGGGCGGCGGCGGAGACTGAGATAGTAACGATCACACTTGACGGTATTTTTTACTTTCCACCACTGACTCTGTCTCTCCATAATGTTGATGAGGGAAAGGGTCAACCGTCAAACGTCAACACTTGTAACTCGCGCTTTGTGGTGTGTTCCAAATCCGAAATTCCAAAACTCTCACCGCGGGTTAAACTCTTACTCTTTGAATTACGGGTTTCCTCAACATAATCCTGAATTGAACTACTCGAGTTCTACATTCAAATCTCTCTTCGATTTTTTTTTCTTTATTCGGAATATCAGGCCACTGAAAACGCTACATTTCACTAGGTACGACAGTGGCTAGTAATATTTGGGCTGTCTGTATAAATCGTGGCAAAAAATCAAAAATATTATTGTAGGACGAGCAGAAAAAAATTGGAACGTTATATCTCACATATGTAGCACGGCAAACATAGGATAGTTTTTGTAGAGTGCTCCATAATCCATAGACGCTTTCACTGTTTCTAGAAGTGAAGAGGAAAAAAACAGCTAAGTGCGAGTCAGACTCGCGTACCAGAGGTTCCGTTCTACTATTTTTTTCCACCTTATTTTTACATTAGTTCGGATTCATTTACTGACAACTTTGTCCAAAAGTTCTGGCATTTCATAAAACGTTCACGTACACGGCATATTCGGTTTGCTACAATTCGATTTACGTTCTTAATTCCTTAAATTAAATTCTAGCGCTGAGATATTATGGGAATACTTTAGTCCCTCGGCTAAGACAACGCTACATAAATCAAGAGAAAATATATTTATGTTACAAATATTTTGTTATGCAGCCTATATACGTCCCAATACAGGGCACATACTTTCTCATAGCCGTATTCAGTGATATATTATTATATTAATTTCACGTCATTTAACATTTAATTTCATTATACCTTTACATGAAGACAGTTAAAGATGAAATAACAATTTATTTCATATTGTTTACTTATAATAAGGGTTCAAGAGATTGCCCTTAAAAGGTAAGACAGACGGACTTATATGTCTTTGGGAGCACGGAATTACAGACAGCAGCAGCGGCTTGGCATTATTACCGAGTCCTTTACGGGACCCTAAAAACGAAACAGAACAAAAAGTCATCGGAGGCGGAAGTCTGGGTCGTGTTTTGTTTTTTGCTGTCAGCATCAGACTCGGTATACAGTTATAAATGAAAGTAGATCAATGTTTGTTTTCTAACACAAACGGAGGCTGCCACGATATATCCCGAGTCATTTCGTTACTATTCAAAGCAGCATCTTTGGTCTTTCGAGACGAACGATATTCTTGTAAAGCGGGCTCAAAGGTCAGACTAGGTCAGAAGCATTTTATGATATTCAAATATCATCAACTCGAAACAGGTACCTATTGATTTCATTCACGATTGTTAGATATTGTTGGCGGAATCATAAGCTAATCAGTTTGCTTGGAATGTTATAGCGTATTTCAACTGGACTGGTCGAGCTGGTTGATATCTTTAATAAATTACTTGTTGACAATTATTAATTTAGTAGTCATGAGTAATAATAACATTGTAGTAAACAACCACAATACCAATTACAATTAATAAACAATTACAATTGTAAACGTAAACGCTTCCAGACGTTCGGATTATTTTTCATTTCGGAATGCCTGCCGCGGCTTTTAAAAGATGACACCTAAATTCTCATTAGCCTTAATCCGAGTTACAAAGCGACAATCGCCCCATCCCTCGAGCATTATCAACGCACTCTCGTAAAGTGACTGAGAGTCGCGAAAGCGAATCTGCACTTTAACGTCGAAGAAACAAGATCTGAAATATAACAAAGGAGCGCACCGAAAACCGTAATCCTGAGCGAAGTGCCCCATTGAACACAATCAAATTACTTCATTCGCCAAGCAACCAGTGTATCGAGGGGCCATCAGTAACCATTAGTAGTCGGTCACAGACCGCGTACGAAGGTCAGGGTGACCGTTTCCATCTCCAATACATATACATGAACGGGCGAGGCCAGTATTGTCTTCCGTTTGCTCCGATCCCAGTATGTAACGCGCAATGTCAATTGCGCGGTAAAGGTTGCAACTTTGCAAATGCAATTGTTGCTTAACGCTTGTTTGAGTCGCTGCCTTGCGTTTGTTATGTATGCGAGAGCGAGACGGGACGCTCTGCCTTGCTTTAGAGAACGTTAATCGACCACCACAACTTCTGTAGGATGAGAAGAAAAAAAATCGATAAAGCGTCCACTACACTACTTGAGTTGATCAAAGTAGGACATGTTCAATTTGCCCTTGAAATCAGTCGTTTCCATCGTACAAAAACGCCATTGAATTTGCGGGTCGCCCATCTTCGATCAATTTCGTGTGTATTGTAGTGGACACTATTGAAATATTTTTCTTCTTAGGCCATTGATGACAAACCAGATTCGAGAATCGAAATGTTGAGCGCATTGCATACAACGGATGACTTCGAAATCTCTTGAGATTACGCCTCTTGAATACATTTAGGCGATTAACAAAAGAAAGACCAATTTCAATAATCAGTTGAGATCTCACACACAGCAACTTTAGAGATTCTTGCTCTAACGACCCAGCTCATTTTTCGTAACTAGCTCCAAACAACTAATAACAGACAGCCAATTGAGGTTTTGAGACTAGATTAAGGGAAAATTCTACTTTTCAGCTAAAAGCCTGGGAGTTCGTTGTTTGCAAATTAAAACTTCTCTCATCAAAGTTGGGAACGGTTCATTATAGAAACATGTAGGAGTAAATGTGCCCTGTCACGGGCCACCGTCGGCACAAGAAAAATGGCTTAGCAGGAGTTAGATCCATTTAAGGAATCGCCACGTCATTCAGCGCTGCAGTAGGTACGGTTAATTTGTTAAGACGGAGTTTACTTAGCGCGCTCGAACTTGGAAACTCGTGGTCATGTTTGGAGCGAAACGGTTCCCATTTGATATTACAACCGTGGACGAACCACGAGGGATATAGGTATATTGCGAAATGATAAGTTTTTATAGTTAGAATATTTTCGGGGCTTAATCGCGTAGTAATTTATTGCTATTTTACCTCGACGTTTCGAGGACGTTACAGACATCGTGGTCACGAGAAGACTGATGGCTGGCACCCGTTCGCATCTTCGGCTGATGAGGTTTCAGACTACCCTCAATCAGCTATCACAAAGCACTATTAGGGTTGCGACACACTACACTGACAACGTCGGACGAAAAGCCATGCGACTTTTTTCCACTCGAACACATCTTGATGACCGGATCCCACGTTTGCGACAGTTTGAAACCATATAAAATATTCCAACTATGTGTACAAGTCGCGAAAGTTTAAAATATGTGATAAGTTTTTACATATCAACGACATGTAGGCATTTCTATAGCAGTGGTAGCTCAGTGGGTAGGACAATGGACTCGCAAGCGAGAGACTCAGGTTCGATCTCCAGTGCGGGCATGTACCAATGACTTTGTTTAAGTTCAAAGTTAAGAATTTGTGAATTCGTAGTCGCAATACCACACGCTAACGGTGAAGGAAAACCCGCGGATTGGTTGGCTCCGCAAGTATTGACTAGTCTTTACCGTGGGCTTGGCCGTCTAAGCTGTCAGGATGGTATAGGTGCTGGGTAAGCCTACACCATCTAAAACCATGTCCCAGGCACTACAGTGTGCGATTGGTCCCTTCACCCATCAAGTGTGAGTGAAGATGCCACTGGACGCTGTATAAATCATATCATTAAGATGCAAAGGCCAATGTAGGCATTTCTATAGCAGCATATTATTATGTAGTTCCTGCAAGGCGAACATATTTCTGCATTAAAAAAACTCCCGAGTTTCGCATCTGTCGGTTCGCTGCAGATGCCGTATTGTCATTTGTTTCCTGTGTCAGTTTTATGCCACCCTAGTGAATACAAAAGAAGATATCGTACTGTTGACATAACTACGTCACCTTTCCAGCTTGTATTTGTATCTTTCATAGATTAATTTTATGGTGTAACAAAATTCCCTGAAAGGGAGGGTTCTGTTGTCGGATATATTTCTTCCATAGTTAGGTAGGTTATTCAATATTTATGTAGTATATTTTGTTCACGTATAGACACGCTTCTTACTGCTTCTCCGACTCTCTAAGGTTAGCTGGAAAAAAACAGCTCGCCTTTATGTTATTTCTTATGTAATGTCCTGTTAAATGTTTCGTGTGCAATAAAGTATAATAGGCAATAGGTATCATCATCAACCTATTATGTCCCCACCGAGGGGCACGGGTCTTTTCCCTGAGGAATATATAGGAGGTTTTTTTACACCCTGTATACAATGTGTTGATTTTAAAACCGGTTAAGGAATAATTCAACGCACACGGAACAACTTTCGTTCTAACACTGTTTATTTGGCGGAGAAATATAAACTTTTTCGCTGTCATCTAAAATTTGTTTTGAATACTGATCTTTTTCGAGATCTAAGCAACCTATTGCACACCCATTACGGTGCAACTAAAATGCAGTAGTATATTATTGACAGGAAAATTTCTGTATTCAAAAACCATCTAAGGACTTAGGATCGTTGACTGTACGTACATATTACGTTAATTTTATATCATACCACGTAGGATATATTAAGCTTGCCTGAAGCTCGGTTTAGTGTGTCAAGTGCACTTTGTGCCAAAAGGGCTACTATCACCATCATCATCCACCCATTATGTCCCCACCGAGGGGCGCGGGTCTCTTCCCTGAGGAAGGTATAGGCCATACTCCACCACGGGAGTCAAGTCGGATTGGTGGAGGCTTGCAAGACTAGTTGCTGGTCTTACTTAAAGGGCTACTATAACGTAAGGTGGTGAGTATGACCTAACCTTCCTGCGATGCAGGAAGAGACCCGTGCCCCAGCAGTGGGGTCATAAAAGGGTTGATATCGATATCGTAAGGGATTATTAAGATGACAATGATGTCTGCAATTGAGGCCAGTACAATGCATGAGTTCCATATTTTACAATAGTTTTGTAAATTAGTTTGCAGTTTTTTGACAATTTTTTCTCCAGAATTATCTAGATTTTGAAATGGACACCTAGTTTGAATTGTTCATTAAGCCGCAGTTTCTGCACTACTTTGAATAAAACCTTTTCATTTAATTTCATTTCCACGCATACACACACAACTCTCACTTCACGGCAAACCACCGATTTATATCGATTTTGTTTCCCCTTAAGACGGCCTCCGTGTGCCAGCCACACTTAGCCCATGTAAGGAGTGGACAATACTAGCTAGTACCGCTCCCTACCTGTAGAGTACGGATGACTCACGCAGCTAAGTACGGGGAACTTGTTGAGTGAATATCAAGAAGGTTAGCTTCTAGACTTCTTGAAGAGGATCGACTTTTCTAGAATGTCGTCAGGAATATTTATTTTTTACGATCCGAGGCTGCTTTTCTATAACCGCTTCATTATGTCAGACCTCTGTTATGCCTTCCTGTCGCGCACGTGTAAGGCTATTGTGCAACTGATTGAACCGGTTACGATTTAGTCACGGTTTGGGTGAAATTCGCAATAGTTTTCTGCTGTCACGGCCTGCTCTTGCAATCAGATTAGTCGATAATATAATGCACATGACCAATAATCGGCTTTACATCAGATGCGGCCATTTGGTTTTGAGAAAAAAAAAATGTTTACTCTTTTCGAAATTCGAAAGAATGTTATGTAATCTTTTAAGGTAAAATTTCGATTTCCAAAATCGAATCAAAAAAAAAAAATTGCCACACTAAAAGAAACTGTAACTTCGATGTATGTTCGGATTTCAAAATTCAAACTGCCAAGAACTTCAAGAAAATGTATGATCGGATTTCAAATTTCAAACTGCCTCTCATAGAAACCTATACCTGAGCCAAATTCGATAACGAATAGCGATAAACAAACCGTTGCTAAGCAACGACTTGTTTACATCTAAAAGGCAGATGTTAACAACTTTTTCTAGAAATGATTTTCATACAAATGATAATCGTTCCTTCCTCCTACTAATGTAAAATGCTTATTTATGTTGATATGTTTATGATTTTATAGTGAAAGGCTTAACCGATTTGAATATGACATATGGCAACACTGAAATATGACACACAGATGTAACAAACATCCGCGCAAGCCATGCCGCATGATTTTCCTAATAGAATTAAGCGCGTTTAAGCAAATAACATACAAACTCTTCGACTTTATAATATTTATAAGTACCTATAGATGCTACTATGAAAATGAGGAGATTGGGACCTACTGCAAATATTGCAATAAAAGAAAGTTCTTTGTAAATATTTTTATTCATATGTTCACACTAATCATCACTGTCACTGGCCAAAGAGGAGTATGAATTAGTGTCTCCGGAGACTTGAATTATAAATTCATCAATGACATTATCCATTACACCATCAAATTCGGCGTTTTCTCCTCTTCTTTAATTACGTGTTCAACACAACGTTGCCATGCTGCTGGAGTAATTTTACTTATTCCCTCATCTAACAGGACCTTTATTGAGTTCGGCCATTTAAAAAGTTTTATTTTTGGCAGCAACATGGCCTTTTACTTGCCCCCATATGATTTCTATCGATTTTAATTCACAATAATCTAAGCACTTCTATATTTTTGTCTTGCGCCATTTTGTCACACACATATGCCATAAACTTATGCGATATACACGTATTGACAAACGACTAAACTTCACTTGTTGGCATAGGTAAGCTAAATTCCCCAAAATGTTTGTCACACCTGAATTTCATCCATGTTTCTTTTTCTGTAGGGCTGTCGCGTAAAAATAATGTCGAATTTTTTATAGTTTTTCGAAATAACAAGGTAATATGCATGTTATTTGAGAGATTCTAGTGAAATATGCTGCAATAGGAATTCTTAATAAATAGTTAGCATGTAAAAGGCTATAATCATGTAAACAATAGAAGATTTGTAAAACGTGAGTTGTGATAACCCTAAATTGGTTTGTTTACCTCTATTCTTTATCAAATTTGGCTTATGTATAATGCCGAAGCCTGTGATTAACTGGGCATTACATTACGTATTCTAATAATGATCTGGCTGCTTCTATTGACAAATGTTCGCAACCTTGACAGATAGT
Source organism: Yponomeuta sedellus (assembly GCA_934045075.1). Classification (NCBI taxonomy): domain Eukaryota; kingdom Metazoa; phylum Arthropoda; class Insecta; order Lepidoptera; family Yponomeutidae; genus Yponomeuta; species Yponomeuta sedellus. The sequence goes on from OW203738.1 coordinate 13,530,993, forward strand.
TGCTGGACTATATAGCTATTAATCGTTACACGTTTTTCCTTACGTAATAATGTAAGTCGACCGCCGTTGAATCCAACGATATGATGATCTCTGTTCAAGTAATTTTTATTAACAAAGCAAAAAGGCAGAGAATAATACATTTATAAGATAATATGTTATGAATGTATACTACGAGTAGACATCCGTAAAACCTAACTCTGACTCGCGCAATATTGCAATCTAAAATAATATTAAGAGAATTCCCGCGAAGAAAAATAGTGGATATTGGACATTGTTAGGTGCGGTCAAAGATCTAACCGAAAGAAGGAAGATGCGTTTTACACTACGATGAGGTATAAAACCAAATCTAAGACTTCTTCAGTTTCTTTCGCGCTACCGTCCAAGAGCATCTATTGACCATTCGTCATCGTCGCTTGTAAGTAGAGAGTAGTCAGTGTACTTAATTATACACAAGTATTTTACACTGCCTACACGTTTTATTACATTGTAGTGATCTAGGAATCAATCATATTCCATTATAGTAAACTGTCTTTTCGTGAATATTATTGCAACTTGTACCTAAAGCTACAATTATTTGTTTACTATTATTGGACATCGAATCGAAATCGAACCTACTTCAGTTTTAAGCACTTAAGTCTTTAATAAAAACAACACGTCAGCACATAGATCAAAGATAGTTTTACGCCTGACCTTAGAAAGAAATAACGTATCTATGGCCTCTTAGTTTGATCTAAGGTTACAGTGCAGTATGTATCCAAACTTCATGGCTACCTAAAGTATAACACTGACCATTGCCTTGGGTGGGTGGAGGGGTGGATGTTCATTCAACTGCGTCGTGACGTCACGAGCAAGGTCGTGCCCTCATCGGGGGATCTCAAAGCAACGAAGTACACACTGCAGCATGCCGATATTAACATCAACTCTACAGCCTTGCGATAAGAGTGGTATTAAGTACGTTAGGGTTAAGGGCCGCTGTGTGTTCAGTCAGCGGCAGTCACACCCAGTAGCCTTTATTGTGTGCGGAATAAGAGCCAATATCGAGTAAAAGTTGCATCTCAGGGTCTCGCTAACTCTAGGTATTATTTACATCGACAATTGTATAATTATCTTCATAAGAAATCTCTAGCTTTTCCCCAAAAGGCCTAGCTTAAGATAATCAAAAAATATAGTGTAGTCTTGTATATTGGGGATTTAACACCCTGAATAATTAGAGCGAAACATGAGTTGCGTAGTACAGCTGGCGCCGTTTTTACAGATACTACAGATTTTTATCATTCTTGTGACAATTCGCAGGTCCTATTATATATATTTTTTCATTCCCATGAATCAACGGCGCGGTGTTACATTCATTAAGTACTTAAAATATAATAAGATACAAGGCTAATTATACATTTCCACTTATTTACTGTAAAAAGAGCAATCTGTAATGAAACATATTTGTTTCCTAGTTACTACTTTACATTATAATAATGACGTGATCATTGTTACAACGAACATTATGTTATGGCAAAGTTTAAGTTCTCCTGTCATCTCAGAATAAAACCTGGAAAACTGTATCAACAAATCAACCAACTAAAACACAACCATCCCTACATACAGCCTACAGTCCCACACCAGGGTACATTATTAACCACCTCAGATTGGTAGTTTCAAGCTCTCACTAAGGTACGCAAACACCTCAGACACACAGGTTTCCTTGCGATGTTTTGCTTCACAGTTTGCAAATTCAATACATTCATGAAACGCCTCCTTAAAATAAATTTAGGATGACATGATCATGACAGGGTCAAGGGATCGTGAGAGATGAAATTTAGGGGAAGTCCTATACCAAGCAACGGTAGTCGGCTGATAATGATGACATGACAACTCCAATATTTTGTGGACACCGTTGGAAGTTTGCAGGTAAGTAAGTCACGTTCCTAGACTCATACAGCAGCCTAACCTGATTAGCACCTGACCACAGTGCGGAGCGGTTATCAGCTGCGACATAACATAAAAATCAATACAAACACCGATGGAGTGGTACGCCAGTGTAAAACACACGGAGCTCGTTCCATGCTGTCTTTACATTCGTGAATGTGCGTATTCATCAGCAGTAGAATTAGCAGTGTACGTACTTGTGTAACCACCATGCGTGCCTTAATCTACTTCCGATATACAAAAGTTTTAACGTCAACATGTTTGGAAAGTTCAACACGCAGACTTGATCGAGTTTTAGGACTATTATTATTTATTCAAAAGATGACATTAAAAGTCACACTTACACAATTTGCCAAACTGCTAATGCAGTTTATCGGCAAGCTCTTAGTAACAATTTTTTATATGTATATAAATCTAAACAACCAACATTATCGATAGAACTTTATGTATCTGAAGCATAGGTACTCGTAGATTACAGATAGATTATTGTAACAAAGTAGGTAGAAGAAACTTTAGTAAACAATATTAAAAAAAGGTATCAAGGACTTTGGATTGGACCCCCTGCGATACAAGACTGTCTAGTGCAGGGGTCAACAAACATCGAAAGGTAACAGGACTCACACCTAGATTAGCTTGATTTAGGTTAAATTAATAAGTCTGTGATATTATATAACTTTAAATAAATAATAAAACTGGAACGACTTCAACTTTATGCTTTATTTAAATGTGTTTGTTTATTTTATTTGTAATATAAACAGAAAACAGGACAAAAACAGAGTAAGCAGGTAAAAATAGTCAGGTCTAGTAGAAATGTGAAGTAGTAATGCTAAAAATGAGGGAAGACTCAAAAATGGATGAAATAAATTTTGAAAATGATAGACAGAATTAAAGAAATATGAAAAAATTGTGTAAAGAGGTTTGCACCGTTACAAGTCTAGTGCCATGTTTGTGTGCAAATAAAATAATATTGAATCTTTTTGTAATCTTGAGTCTCGATTTTCATAACAACTAAATTAAAGTTTCCGTCCAATTTCAGCTTTCATGTGCCAGTTGGTTGGTTGGAATGTAAACGGGTGCTAAGAGCGGATTGTTCTAGTGAATAAGTCAAGCCACTATGAAGTGGCATAACGATAATGTTGCTAACATAACGTTTCGGTAATGGCGTCTGAGCCGGTATCCATTGAATTAATAAGATATTACTCACGTGTGGTCCCTCGTGTTGTGTGCTGGGCTTACAAATCGACTGTTATACGTTTAAAGAGAATTTTACGGCTGCTGTGATTTAGAACAATGGTGCGGTGCGATAATGTTTTTTTCGTATACGCGTCCTTGTGATACTGAAGCAATGCTCTCTGTTCCCTTGATGAGTAAATAAAGAGATCTACAGCGTAGCGTTCGTTTGTTTCTCGGCGTATGGGCTGTTTATTGAACTTCCTTCCTTGTAGGTAGCGAACCTATGCTATTAATGCTTTTCTGATTTGTAGCTTTGCCGAGTTTCCAGCCCCGCTAGCATGAGCCCTTATCACGCCCACGTGTATGCGTAGGACGCGGAGATTCCTTTTCTATTTTCCAAAGCAACCTAATACGTTCACTGATAGGCAGTCTTTCTCTCTGAGAGAAAAAGAGAGATAGATAGATAGAATCTAGTTTACCGTATGGATACCAGGAATCTCCAGATAGACGAGAGATTACTCCCGAACCTTTGTCGCATCGAACTCGATATAAAAATCGGCCGTGTCGGTCTGAACAGTACATCATAGGCCCTGGCCATGCACAAGGGACGTGGGGCGAAGGCACGGAAAAGACATGGAGCGTTGTATGGAATTCGCTTCCTCGTATAGTATTCTGTATAGCCTTGTAGTGTTATATATCTTTTAATAATAATAAAACTGGAACAACTTTGTGCTTTATATATACTGTTTTATTTATTTTGTATTGATAGTAAAAACAGAAAACTGGATAAAAACGGAATGGCAGGTAAAAATAGTCAGATCTAGTCAAGATGTAAAGTGGTAATGATGAAAAATGAGGGTAATCTCAAAATGTGTGACATAATTTTAAATATTTGAAAATCATTGATAGAAAAAGAAATATAAACAATGGTGTAACTATAGAGGTTTGCACCGTTACAGCCTGAGCCATAAAGTGACATACCTAGAGTCGCGACATCTTGCTCTGCGTAGCGAGTGAGAAGGAGATGGTGTGACTTCTTATCGCTTTATCGCGCGTGATACGCGTAACGTTCCGCCCCAAAGCCGAATTTACCAGTTTCCCGCCCAACTGTACGAAAGATACGAAACCAATCGTGTCGAATATAGATAAAATCGAGTCACTGAGTGCCAGTTCCATAATATCTACCATAAGTGGCGCGTGATAAGAGTAATCCTTTAAAAAAATACACCCAGCAGAGAGATATTTCTACTGCGGCAGAGCATCCAGCGTCTTTATACAATAGTTAATCTCGAAATCCTACTGAGGATAAAAAAATACAAAAGTAACATGGATCCTTTCTGTACCTATTTTCCACCGCAAAGAAAAGCGACGAGGTTAGGAAAAAAACAAACATTATAAAAACAAAAAACACACTGTTAAAAACTCTTAAGCTAGTACTTATTAAATGAATCCAGTGAATTTTCAACCTCAGTTTAAAACATAAGCAGGGTATTTATTGGGTTTATGCAGTAACATTTTATTTTACGCGTATAAAAAGTCGATCCCACCAAAACAGCCTTAAGACAGAGTCTAAGCCGGTTTACAACATAAACTCCTCTCGTAAACCGGCTTTAACTTCGCCTTAACAGTATTTTAGTGAAAGCGACTTATTATAAAAAATACTGTTAGTTATCGTTCTATTTGGTGGCGGTTTTATATGACAACGTCGCAATTGCTTTATTGGTGACACAACATCGGTAGTGACAATCGTCATTTCATTTGACACCACATTTGCCATTGATCCACCCGTTTGGCCTCTAAGCGGTCGTAAAGAAACAAAACAACTCTCTTTAGTTTCGCAGTTGGGTCATAAAAGTAAGATCTTGTTTCGTTTTCATCTAAGAACTAAGTTTTTGCGGAGAAATAGTGGTTCCCATGTAATCCGGTGTTTTACCTTTCTGCTTCAATATACCTGGCACACTATGTTTTATCATTCAACCTCACGTGTTACCCAGACGTCCAATCGCAGTCTACCTTTATTGAATTGTTTTTAAAAGGGAATGCGGTATTTTCTACTTAAGAAAATATATATAAGTAACTTTGAAACTGTAGGTTGACTACTTACACAATGTAAATACTACAAATAAACATAAACTTACGTTCCCAAGATTTAGAGTGGCAAAGGATAATACTTCCTTTATGGGGCATATACGTTCCTACAATAAAGTCCCTGAAGATAATACTCGTAAGCTTGCCAGAAGCGCGGTTCAAAAACTGTAAAGCACACTCTGTGCCAAAGAGGCTATCTGACAAAGATGTCTGGAATTACCAGTAATGCCAGTTCAATACATTTGCAGTTTTAGAATAATATGTAAACTCTGTTAATTAACAATCAAAAGAGCCTGAAAAGATAAATTTGGAGTATTTTTGTCCATTTTACCTCCAAAATCATCTAGTTGAAATGGCAACCTAGTTTTACTTGTAACGTTCAATAAGTCACGGTTTCTGTGAAATTTTGAATAAAAAGCTAATCTCCTGCTCAGTTCCTGTCAGCTCATGTGATACGTTTTATTTTTAATTAATTCATTTTATTCACATTTACTGGACAAAGCGCTTATGTAACTTAGTTATTAGTGAGATAACGTATAACCGTTTCATACAGATTAACCGCGTCAAGTTTCAGTGTAAATAAAAATTGAAAAACAACTTTGGCTTAATAAAAACTGTTTTTATACGGATTTTACTCGTTTATTTTACTTTTTTCACAATTTTTCGACGTTTCGGCACTTTTTCAGAAGCCGTGGTCTCGGATGACGAGAAAAATCCGTATAAAAACAGTTTTTATTATGTCTAGTGCTCGTGTTAACTTTGGCTTGTTTAAAAAAAAACCGTTTTCAGGTTTTGGGTTAAGTCGATAGGTTGTATACACAATCTGTGTCTTTAATCTCATGATAACCTTACCTTAGCTGCTGTGTGCTGTCGCCCTAGAGAAAAGCACCAACCCAAATTCTTCCCGCGGGTGTCGTAAAAGGCGACTAAGGGACACAAACCGGGGGGTGGGCAGCAGCGCCCCCTGCAGTACGATTCCACCAAACTGCGATCCCCAACCCGCATGCCCAGCGTGGGGATTATGGGCATTACCCCCCAATGATGGCACAACCTTGGGCTATGGCGCTCATTAGGGGAGGGCTATGTCCAGCAGTGGACTAATATAGCCTGAAGAAGAAGAACCTTAGCTTTGAATCGCGTGAGATAAAAATAATACAATTCGCGGTGAAAACGCGTGGTAATTAAGCCCATACTCCCTTTCTGAGAGAAAGCCTGTGCCTTTCAGCGGGACGCATTTAGGCTACAAAAAAAAGTTATCTCCATTGTTCCATCTACCAATGGACTACCATCGCTTCGCTACCCAGGTTCGATTCCCCGTTCAGGCATTACCTATGACTTTGTGTATATTGAAAGTTGCGTTAATGCCATCGGAAAACATCATGAGGAAACACGGCACGGATAGCCAGAGGTTGCGGGTTCGAATCCCGGCATGGGTGAAATTTTTAGCCTCTAAATAGGTTTTTAAATCATGAGGAAACCCGTGGCTTGGTTGGCTCCGCACATATTGAACTGTCTTTCCTGGATGCCAGGCGCACTAGACTGCCAGGATGATATAGGTGCTGGGCAAGCCTACTCCGTCTGAAAACCAATGACCCAGGCACTGCAGCGTTCGATCGGTATTTTTTTTTATTGTATAATACCTTGCATGGTTTTGATAAATGTGGCCTGCAAATGCAGACATTCAAAACATATATTTCTTATCTCAGTTTGTGGTTAAGAAAATTTTATTCGAAAATTTAAAAGTTTGGAAATAACTTTTCTTTACTCAACACTATGTAAAGGGAAACAAAAATATTTTGAAATGTCTTTAATTTAATGACGCATCAAACCCTCAGACCACATTTATCAAAAATATACTTATTTTGTTACAATCACTACAAATGTGAGATTGGATTGTACGAGCGAGACAGCACGACTAACGTAATAGCATCCGGATTATTTCGCTTTGCCTCATTCCGCTCGTACCTCCCGGCCGTTTATAACATACTAGCTGACCCAGCGAACTTCGTACCGCCTAACAGGCGATTCTTTAATTTTTTTTATTTTCCCTTCCGTACGAACCATCATCGTACTTGAAGGAATATAAGTAAAATATAGCGAAATCGGTTCAGCGGCTCTCGAGATTTGCGCTTACCAACACATTTGGCAATAAATTTTTAGGTATATTCGTTATTGTTATCAACCCTTGTATGTCCCCACTGCTGGGGCACGGGTCTCTTCCTGCTTCGCAGGAAGGTTAGGCCATACTCCACCACGGGGGCCAAGTCCGGGTTGGTGGAGGATTGTAAGACAGTGGCGGGCCTTACTGTCAGAAGTTATCAAGCCGCCCATAAGGCCTCTGACATGGCTTAACGACTGCCATTATATGACAGCCGGCACCAACGGCTTAACGTGCCTTGCGAATCACGGAAGCGCTCGGAAAAATGCCACTAGCGGTAGTCACGGGACGCTCACCCATCCTGTGCCTGACCGCGCCTGTTGTTGCTTAACCAAGTGATTGATTCCAATCACTCGGTTCGCCTGGGCCACGAGCGCATTATAAAGAAAAATAATGTAACAACGTCGATAGACCTTTTGTTGTAGCTGTATATAACATGTCCTACTGCTAAGTCTACCGACCTACCAATGCGTCATGCAAGTGCGATAAGAGATAACACACTGTGCTGTACTGTGCACATAAATAAATGCTCTATACACAGGCATGTACCACACAATAAATAATGTGGCTCGATGACGGCTGGAGGCTTGTTGCGATAACGCGAGGTTAAAATGCCATTAAAAACCGTACAAACATTATAAACAGCGGTGCATTCACGAGAATGATTTGTTTCCTGCTAGCCTTTGACCGCTACTCCGTCTGCGCTGACTGAGGCGTTTCATATAATTGAACCGTCGATTGGTAAGCCTCCCTTGTTCGCGTGAAAATAAAAATAAACTAGTTATTCGATAATCAAAAATAACCCTTAAAACAAGATGGCGGATGGCGCAAGGGATCGAGTACCACGCAAACAAAATTTAGACTGCCAGCGTAATTTTTTTTATAGTTTTCTGTCATTGCACATTTTTTGTGCAAAAAAAAGAATTACACTTTCATCTGATACTTATTAGGAATCGCTAATAGCCAATCAGTGGGCTATTTGCCGGGCTAATTACACATATTAAATCCTAAGCTACCTATTGTATTCATAAGGAACTCAGCGTACTACACTTACATCGATCGACTAAACTGTTCAGTCGAGTCTCTACTTCCACGCAACTGAACTGAAATTTAGTCGATACGTATATCTGCGACTTAGTTATCGTTGATCCCGCTCGAGTGTTCAAACATCAAACAAACTGAAACTGAAACATAATTTAGAAAAAATAACTTTATTATTAATTTAGCAAAGGGGAAGATAAAAAGTACCCGGAACCGGCGTGCGTGCATACAACGACTTATGAACGTTGATGAAGCGAAGGTGATCTGTCAGTATCGTGCCAAGTGGCAGTCCCAGGTCTCTGCCTACCCCTCTGGGATACAGGCATGAGGTTATGTATGTACGTATGTATGTATGTATGTATGTATGTATGTATGTATGTATGTATGTATGTATGTATGTATGTATGTATGTATGTATGTATGTATGTATGTATGTATGTATGTATATATGTATGTATGTATGTATGTATGTATGTATGTATGTATGTATGTATGTATGTATGTATGTATGTATGTATGTATGTATGTATGTATGTATGTATGTATTAATTTAATAAGCGAAAACTTCGTCGTAGTTTTGTAAGAAAATCATAAGACTCTCAAATAAAAGCTGTTAATGATTATTTAAAATTCCATGAATTCTGAAAGCGCTATCAAGTTTTGTTTCGTACAGGATTCGTAAATCGACACAAGAGCGATCTCAAGGAAAAGTCACTCACCGCTTTAATAACATAGCACTTAAGATGAGAAACACCAGAACAAACCCCTTTTAGCTGCAATAGTAATAAAGTAGGTAAATAACGTAACTCTTATAAGATAGATCGACAAATACGCGTTTGTTTACCCAAACAATTTTATTCCGTGTATAAGAATATTTAGACTCTAAGGCATAATAATAACCTATGATGAGAGATTTAGGATTTTTATAAAAAAGTCTATGGACAAGCAGCCGTAATAGTATATTTCATTACAAGTGCGGAAAGGCAGTCATTGCAAAGAGTTCCGACAAATGTCTACCAGAGCCGAGGCGCAGCCGAAGGCGAGGGTTGACAGTCGGAACAAGTTGCAATGACGGTTCCGCACGTGTAATGAACGACTATTTTTAATACAGTTGCGAAAAAAATAAGCAATTTAATAAAGAAAAATTATTTGGGAAATGGCGCCAACCGTAAAAAAATATACGCAGAGATTTTTTTTCTTCACCCATTCTAGTAGGCAAAGGGAACTATGCCCATACAGCCAAGTCTTCAGTAGAATTTTTTTATTGATATGAAATGAAAATGAAATTTAATGAGATGAAATGAAACCTAACTTAACTCATTCAATCAAATCATTAAATCTGATATTGAAACAAATTAGTAGCTCATAAAAACTTCTATGAATTTTTTTAGTAAAAACTTCATGGTTGGATGACAGTTGGGAAAGAAAAGGCACGAGTGCGGTAAAGGTAAAAAAAAAGCACGCGTGTGTAATAGCCCCCATTCCGCACGCTATACGTCCCTGTAATACGCCACTTTTTGAGCAACTGTATTAAAAAAATTATAACACTTAAATGGAGTCGAATCTCCCCACCTTCCGCACCTTCCGAAGTGGTCTGAGGTGGGGTAATACCGAAAATTTGGACTTAAATGAGGAAGGCTTTTGCCTTTGCCAATGGAAATGAAGTTAAATGACAACGTTTTATTCAAAGTAGCTCAGAAACTGCACCTAGTTCGACCTGTAACTTCATGAACGTTACAGGTCAAACTAGGTGTCCATTTCTAAATCTAGATCATTTTTTAGAAGGAGCAAAAAAACTCCAAAAGTTAGTCTCTTCAAAGTCCTTACTTAATAGAGTTAACGGTGACACTGAGCCACAAAATTGTACGACAAAGTTCAGTAGACATTTCGTTTTTTCACACAGATGAATATGTGAAAAGTTGCATAATCAAGGCGCAGGACAAGTGATTGTTTTGTGTGGAAGATATTATTACAATTTAGCATTATTACAAAGAAAGCATCACCATAAAATCAGTACTATTTTGCAAAGAAGAATAAGAAGAAGAATAACTCGAAACTGTTCTTAGATACAATGTCACAAATTGAATATTAAAATGAAATTAAATGAATTTGTTTCATTCAAGAAGCGCAGAAACTGTCGCTTAATGAACGTTACAATTGAAACTAGTTGTCCATTTCAAAATCTAGATCATGTTGAAGAAAAAATGGGCAAAAAAACCCTCCACTTAGTCTTTTCAAGGTCGTTAATTAACAGAGTTTACATAATTATTATGAAACGTAGAACTCACGCATTGTACTGACTTTAATTCCAGACATCATTGTCATCTAATGGTCATGAACATATACGCGACGTGAAAAAAAAAATGGATTCGCAGTAAAAAATATTGGGAACCGCTGCATTAATTCAGACATTCCTTGTCGGCGAGTTATCAGCCGTTTGAATAACGCGTGCGATTCAATTCCTAGACGGACAGATAGGAAAAACACTGGACTAAATCAGGATGTCTACGAATGCTGTCAATTCACTTCACTTAAGGGGCCATAAAAGCGGTGTTTCCAAGAGGAACTGTGTAGTTATGCCGGTATTCACTTTAATTATCACGAGGTGAGACGAGGTGATCGCTGCCGACTGGTTTCCGCTTGCAAGACGGTACGACTTGCTTTGTAATGCATTTACTTCCAACTCGACATAATGCTAGTCACCAATAAAATATGATTCACTAGATTAGAACTCTTTATTGCACAGAAATATAAATACTTAAGGCGCTCTTTAGCTGTACTTCTAGACTTGATTGTCACTCACTTTGCTCAATTGTCTAGCTCGATTTTAAATTTGAACGTCCCTTGACATCAAACCTGGCACTAGATTCTGTTAATGCATTGTAGTGCATGACAATTGCACGAACGTGGCGATTTTATTTCATTGCTAATCAGCAAAATCTAAATCTAAGTCGAAGCCCCGTATGAAACCTTTTAGCAGCCAATGGTATACAAATACGTCACGTGAGTCGTCCAATTATCTGTCATTGTAGTGTAGTGCTCTAATAGAATCGAGGTCCCGATCTATTTACGAGGTAACGTCTAAAATGGGTAATTCCCAAGATGGGCTAAAGAGAGTTGGTCTTTTACAGCCACTTTTGTCCCGATATATTTTTCTCAGATTTATACTTTTCTAAAAATACTCTTTTTTATACAATTTTGATAAATTTGCGCTTTACGCGCTTTTCCACCGCAGGCTCCGGTAAACTGTCCTAAAATAATGATATGAATGTATGTATTTTTATTTTATTGAACTTACATAACCGACTTATACAGAATAAAACTGGTAAAATATAATTCGTTATCAACCCTTGTATGTCCCCACTGCTGGGGCACGGGTCTCATCCTGCATCGCAGGAAGGTTAGGCCATACTCCACCACTTAAATATAATTACTTAAATATAAAAAAGAAACTAAACGTAAAACCAATTTTCTAATTCATATGAAATATTTGAGCCAGATCGCTGTCGGGCGGTAGAGTATGTATCAAAGTTTATAGATTACCTAGGAGCATTATCTATCTGAGGTGCTTAAAAGGAGCCTCTGCGAAAGACGTACTCAGCTCACCAATCCCATACGTCTGGAGCACCCTGGGCAACAATCAGCGAGTTCCTAAAGATGATTGGCTAATCCTTTCACCATGATGGCTTGCCATCGACACGCTAAGAGGAAGATCTATCAAACGTGCAAACAGAAGTGGCGCTTCAAAGCGCAAGAACCGTAAAATGACATAAAACAGTAGACGATAGTGACTTAGTAATTAAGGATATTGCAAAGACTAAGTTTGAAGTTTTTTTGTCCATTTCTTCTCCAAAAGGATCTAGATTTTGAAACGGACACCTAGTTTGAATTGTAACGTTCATTAAGCCCCAGTTTCTGCGCTATTTTGAATAAAACCTTTTTATTTCATTTTATTTGACTATATGACTCTAATTCTTAGAATAAGTCGATATTACTTTAAGTCTCAAAGTTCGAGGATTGTAAGACAGTGGCGGGCTTAACTGTCAGAAGTTATCAAGCCGCCCATAACAGTCAGCACCAACGGCTTAACGTGCCTTGCGAAGCACGGAAACGCTCGGAAAATATGCTACTAGCGGTACTCACGGGACGGTCACCCATCCTGCACATACAACTCTAAGTAACCCGTTTCAGAAAATGCGTATTTAAGGGGTAATTCTAAATAAATTTTCATCTCTAACCTACTTTTTTATTTTGTTTTGAAACAAAAAAAAAAGAGACCCTGCATCATTAGTCGCCGCATGCGCGCGCACGCCGGGTCTGGTACTTTATTTCTTGCCCTTCGCTGTTCGTCTCTTATTTAGTCAATGTCCGCCTGGAACGTCCCGTCAATCTTTCTTCCTTCATCCTCTCCATCATGGCATGTGACACGCGTTTCAATGTCAGAATTTGACAATAAATGTGCTGGAAATTCAAGACTAGCATTGTCATAACACCCCAACGTGACATTCTGTTCTCGAGAAATCCGATCTATCATACGATTCTTAAGTAACAAAGACTAAGTTTGGAGTTTTTTTGTCCATTTTTTCTCCAAAATGATCTAGATTTTGAAACAGACACCTAGTTTGACTTGTAACGTTCATTAAGCCGCAGTTTCTGCGCTATTCTGAATAAAACCTTTTTATTTCATTTCATTCCATTCTGAAGTACTTTATCATTAGTCAATTAAGCCGCAGGTTCTGCGCTACTTTGAATAAAGGATTTTTATTTCATTTCATTCCATTCTCAAGAACTCTATCATTAGAATATGTATCTAATATCGTCTCTTATGTTTCACTGATAAGAGCGGTCCAAAGGTCGATCAGCTGTCCCTATACTATTTTGCTGATGCGTAAAATGTTTAGCAGGTACATGGCAGTACTAATGGCCATTATGTGAATTGCTATTCCGTCTGAGTTCGAGTTGGAGGGAGGTTGTTCACCCGTTGAAGAATTAATGGAAGCAGCTAAGTCTGTTTAGTAGAAACGTTTACGTCAATTAAGTGGTCGCGTTTCACCAGGACACTGAATGGAGCCTTTTGTGATTGTGTTTTTATATAGTTTTATTATTTACGAGAACCAATGTTTCATAAGCATTAATTAATGGGGCAATCAATGTTTAGGCAAATCCTTTCATGACGATAGCAAGCCATTGGTCGTGTCGTGGGATCTTGGCGTTACGCTACGAAGAAGAATGATTTAAGAAAGATATTAATTATTGAAAATAACAGTTTCGAAGTAAGTAGTTACCTTACAGCGGACATACATCGACCAAATAGGGGATGTATTACCAAGGGTGAAAATAAAAAGTACCCGGAACCGGTGTGCTCGTGCATCCCGGAACCGGGATGCAGGTATGAAGTTATGTATGTACTTACCTAAACACAATTTTAATTGTATATGTCAACTATTACTAATTTTATTGAACGCAGTATTTACACGTTTAATTCAAAACTAACATTGAATGTATTAAATAGAAGAAAATTAAACAAAAAATGCACTACATTCGTACATCAACTCACGCCTATATCCTAGAAGAGTAGGCTGAGACCAGTTTTTGTTATTGCCGTGGTCCTGACAAACATCTTTTGGTTCATCAACATCGAGGAATACAGACCTAAAACCACCAACAATTTTGTATACAATTTCAAACGTTCATATGTATCGATACAACAAAATATTTTGTGTCTCTAATTTTTCTAATTGATTAGGTGTACCTATGTATGTATATCAATATCAACCCTTTGTATGTCCCCACTGCTGGGGCACGGGTCTCTTTCTGCACCGCAGGAACATTAGGCCATACTCCAGCACGGCAGCCAAGGCCGGGTTGGAGGAGGATTGCAAGACAGTGGCGGGCTTTACAGTGAGAAGTTATTTAGCAGCCCATAAGGCCTGGCCCACATGGCTAACGACTTCCATTACATGACATGCGGCATCAGCAGCTTAACGTGCATTGCGAAGCACGGAAGCGCTAGGAAAAAATGCCTCTAGGGGTAGTCACGGGACGGTCACCAATTCAGTAACTGACCGCGCCTGTTGTTGCTTAACCCGAGTGATTGGAATGAATCACTCGGGTTAAGCAATGTGGCCATACCCGAGTGATTGGAATTTCCAATCAACCGGGTATGACCACGAGCGTTTCGTATATATGTATCTAAGTATGTTTTTATAATGGCGCAGAATCCAACCAAACGAACCGGCTACTTTCTTATCTCTGGATATCTTTCAACGTCCTTATATTTATCGAAATATTATTTTCACTAAAACATCCTTAGTATACAACCGACCACACCGTGGACTCTACTAGGTTACGTTACGGGTTACTTTGCCATGTAGATCATCTGCCGAAGAGTGGGGCACGGATGTCGTGGACGCAAGCACGCGAACAGATAATTATTGGTCGGGCAGCAATTAAGAGGCGCCAGAGATATGCCCAGGATAATAAAGCGGCTGCCGCAGCAAGCTCAGTGTTACCAGAAGTCAGGATTTGTCCTGCCATGTCAGGAGGTTTAGGCACCTGTCAGAAGAAGTCAGAATTGTGGCGGGGTTTAGGAATTGTCGAGACTTTGTTGATTTTTCAGGTCAAAGTAAATCTGATCTTAACCCGTCGGCATTGGAAATTTTATAGCAATACGTTCGGATGGCAATTCAAGTATTATTTTCTTTCATTGTTCAAATTGGAGACCTTGCACAATTTTTTTTTCATATAATCGGAGAGACTATACAAAACGTGTTTATTTTTTTCTCTACGACTAATACTTTCTTAATATGATCTGTCAAAAAGTCATTCCAGTCACGTGGTACAAAAACGCGCCATACAAGTCTGACTCAAACTATGACATCACAACCTGAACTTAACGCCTTATAACGTATACAATGTTTTCTAATATTCTAGTTTTCTCGTATAATTATGTTTTAGGCGTTACACACTTCTTTTATGTTTTATTGTTTTTTATTTTTATTTGATTTATAAGTTTTTGAACTAAAACTTTCGTAAGCACAACACATTGTAGACTTTTAGTCCGGATTTACTTACGGGTGTTGTTATATCGGAAAATCGGACTCGCATGCTTTGCGTAAAATAAGAGGCACTTTTGATACACATCAGGCTTTTTGTCAGGCAATTTAAACTTTACATCTGGTAACACTAAGCTAGCTCGGATAGATATCGCGGTATCTTGAACAAACTGGTCGCGCTGATAAAGAGAGATGAGACTGTATAATATGGGTGAAGTGAAGAGTCAAGCACATATTCTCCATGCCAAACACACTTTCCAAGGATGTAAACAAACTATTTTTCGAAGTACCACTTTCGTAATCGCTACACGTTATAAAGCAGGAACCCTGGTTACAAGGATAACAAGGAAATTAATGCGAATGAACAATAATAATATTCAATATAATTTCCTAATACAAGTAAATTGGCAAAGGTAATGATTGCACCCTTTTAAGGCAACAGTATTGTCATTATCTATGAGTAACCTTGGAGTTTAATTAAACGAAGGTCATAATAGCTGGCTTTGGTATGTTTACACGTTGTTGGTTGTTAGGTAGTTACTGTGTGTCGCCCATCGTTGGCACGCAAAGGCGCAATTTCAATCACCCATAAAAGCTTCAATAATCATTTTAATGTCACCACTTCGACGTAACGATATTTCGCGACAATACCTACCCGCTGCCCCGATATGAATGCAGTAGATAGACCACTTTTTGTGATTACTAAATTACTTCAGCCAGATGTTGCTGCCTGTACGTAATGCAGAGAGTATTTAAAGAGGTTCGAAATTTCACTGATGCCGGTAGTCGCCCATATTAGCTCAGTTGGGAGAGCGCTGGCATGGTTAGCCAGAGGGTTCGAGTCCAGGCATGGATGGAATTTTTAGCCTTTAAATAGGTTTTTTTTAAATTGTCCTTAGCACGGGTTAGTGCATTAAAAATAATATAATTATTTAATCATCTTCAGCCCGCCGCCGACCACTGCTGGTTTTACTAGGCCTCCAAATGCTATCTCTCACGGTCCATTGCCATTCGCATCCACGGACTTTCAGCCAACTTAAGCCAGGTTTTCACGGTTTTAGTGCACTCGGTCCGAGACTCGGTCCGATGGCGCACTCGGACCGAGTGCGCCATCCGAGTAAACTAATTAATGCTTCTGATTGGTTATTTTGGTGTTTTGTTGTCACGAAAAACCGTCCAATCAGAAGCATTAGTTTACTCGGATGGCGCACTCGGTCCGAGCGTACTAAGACCGTGAAATCCTGGCCTTAATAGTAATAACATTTGGCGAGGGCAGTAACGGAGTACGAACGCTCGTAGTCCCGGCTGCCGGAGTGATCTTAAACGATCACGAAGGTTAAGCAACACAGCGCGTTCAGTGCATGGATGGGTAAACCGTCTATGACTAAGGCTAGTGCCATTTTGACGGTGTCCCTCGGTGGAAACATATGGGTTGATGATGATGAGGAGTAACGGAGTGGCGGCCGAGAGCCGGGCGATGGTCGGTGGGTAGACAGGCTGCCGGAGATCGGACGATGTGGTCAGGTCGACCGGCAGCCCGTGGATGCGAATGCGAGAGACCGCGAAGGGTGGCGAGATGGGGATAGGGCCTATACCCAGCAGTGGGCAGAGGTGGGCTGCTAATGAATAGATAAGATAAAGATTTATTCACATAAAAATTGTACAAAATTATTTTTGAAGTCCCTGATCTCCGAGCTAGGTTAAATACCCGTGTTACAAAGATCTAGTATTAACAGAAAGAATAGTATTAAAAGATGATCGATCATGGTACGGGCCGGACAGCGGATTGGGCGTACCATCGGATCGAGGTTACACGAAATATTACTAATTCGTATAAGTTAGGCAACAACTTATGGATTAACAACGATTAACAAATTAACAACTTATGGCAACAACGTACGGATATGGTATGGAGCGTACCAAATGCGCTGTCCGCCCCGTACTAAGTTCAATCGCCTGTTAGTAGTATTTATATTCGACCATCGGGCTGCTGGTCCGCCCACTAACCGTCCAATAGCATGGTTCTAATTTTAGGGTACATTTCAAATCATCTATTAGAGTGTTTAAAAGAAATTCGGTTTTAGGAGGTTTATCTCAGATATTATATTATTGGAAAAATCGGAGTTTGGTACTAATTTTCGGAGATTAGCTTTATACGTGCTGCGACTTTTCGCAACCTTCGGTAAATCTTTGTCTTACTTGCAAAGAGTATATTTCTATTAATTAATAATACTAAGAGTAAATTTCTATTTTGCACATAATATGGTTTTAAGCATCATCATATAGTGGCAGTACAAAGCGTAATGAACCGTGAAACGACGCAATAAAAGGAATTGACAAAAACTTTCAAAATGTCCTAAAAGAACAAAAGTTGTAAATGAACTCTTTTCTGGTATTGTTCATTTAAAAGTAACATTTATAATTAGTGGATGTTCACATCAATCCCGCTAAACGGTTCAGTGCATTTTGATAAGATAGATAGTCCATTAGTATACAGACTTTTTTTTTCGAATCGGATTCGAACTTATTATTCGCGTATACAACTAAGGCCAGGCAATGTTTTAACCAACTCAATAAATGGGCTTCATGTTTGGAGAATACAAATCGATTAAAACTGAGTAAAACAGAATAAAAGAAAAATTACAGCCTTAGGACTTTCCGTAGAAACTATCTTCAAGGCTATCATTTCTTTTTGATAAGTTTTTTCCAATTTCAAGCGCGATCAAAACCCGATTTTCGGTTAAAACAAAAAGTTTTTAATTACTTTCTTCGAATAATCGTGTTACACCCCCACAGAAAATAAAAAAAGAGTAAAAGTAGTGACATGACATATTAGTATGAAAACCAAACTCACACATATAAACCAAACGCATACTACGAATGCCAAGCTGCCATTGGTAAATAAAAACAATGCCGAAAAGACCTATTTAGAGGCTAAAAATTTCACCCATGCCGGGATTCAATTGCTCAATTGGTAGAGCGCTGGTACGGATAGCCAGAGGTTGCGGGTTCGAATCCCGGCATGGGTGAAATTTTTAGCCTCTAAATAGGTTTTTAAATTTGTTCCTTAGCACGGGTTAGTGCATTAAAAATAAAAATAGTGTAATGCCGAAAAGGTGTACATCATAAAAGGCATGATCGGTAGATTTTGATCCCCAACTTTTATTTTTGCACTCTAATACAGCACAATAAGGCTTAATTTTAATACAGTTTTCACCATTGTTTTCGTTACTAGAAGCGCACGGCAACTGAAGTAAGAAAAACTGTCACCTACTAAGCATAGGCAACACATTGCTAATATGAGGCACGCGGGCACCGCCCACTTACGACTTCTACTCTTTTTTTATGTTCTGTGTACACCGCAATAAAATTCACAAAACACGACGCCGTACTTCTGCCGTCACTACATTGCCGCTTTATCTAGATTCATTAGTCGAAAGTACGCGCGAGCGATACATAACTACTGTCTCTCAAATAAACAAACAGTTTACTTGGGGATGGAAAATTTACAGGCTGAGCCACGAGCCGAGCTCGCGTGACTGAGACAATAGATCAGTTGAAGATTCATGTGTACTGCGAATAGTAACAGAGCTACTCTAGGCGTCACGGCCGCGCTCAAACAAGGGAAAGCCGGTTCAGCGAAACTGGATAATGTGTGGCGTCGAAGCGCAGCCGTAATCTAAGGCAAACAAGCTGTCAACTAAAAAAGCAAGATTGTTAGTCACCGTTTTCATCGCTCGAATAAAGAACTCAAACTCTACGAGCCGCAAATGTACGGGTAAATACAGACATACAATCATGGCAGTATCCTGGAGAGGCAAGCAGAGATCAGGAGTTCGTTTCTGGACCAAGCGAAATGAAAGCGTAGACGTGTTAATCCAGGGTGTCGGCTTACTCCATGCCAAATTTTATTAAAATCGCTCTAGCCGTTTAGACGTGAAGAAGTAACAAACAATATCTTTCGTCTTTATAATATTATTATATATTATATACTGTGATGTGATAAAGTGTTCTCTATCTATCTATTTGCAAGACGCCCGAGCACGTCAAGCAAGAGCAAGTCTTTAGTAATCCGTAAGACAGTATTAAAATGGACTGGCTCATTAAGGTTATGTTTAGCAGCTGCAGAGACATCATACCCTGTGTAAATAGCGCTTCCTTAATAGCGGAGGTAACGAGTTCCTTAATATAAAACAAATTGCCAAAGAAAGACAGATCACGCTGATGGGCGAGGCAGCGGGTGCCATCAAAAATCGTTTAGGGATTAGAGGGCCTTCAATGTTGCCAGTTGGTTTTGTATTTCCGAATATTATTTCCGTTAATATTTACTAGTCTAGACTAATGAAATTTAATCGCGCCGCCCATTAGCTGGTCAGTTTGATATTACTTATTACAAACGACCTTCAGGTAACCTCTGCGTCGGGTTTTGTAAAGATACACTTTACAGTTTGTTATGAAAATTCTAAGTATATTGCGTAGAGGAGTCTACGTACATATTATTCATTAAATTTTTATTAACAATGACTCAATTACAATCTTAACTTATAATTGAGTCATTGTTAATAAAAAGAACTAAAAATGTAAAACGCAACAAAATTCCAACCTAATCTACCGCACTGAACGAGAAATAATTAATTGGCCCATACAGTGCTGCAGAAATATGCTATCAAATTACTCAGACAGTGTATACCTATAATATAAAAATGAATTCTATAATATAAACATGAATCGCTGAATGTTTTGTTAAGCGCAAATCTCAAAAGCAGCTGAACCGATTTTACTAATTATTTTTTTAGAATATTCCTTGAAGTACGAGGATGGGTCTTACAGAGAGAAAAAAATAATGAATCGATGGTGGTCGGTACGAAGTTCGCTGGGTCAGCTTGTTAATGTAATTAAGACAGTGGATATTAATATATTCAGCGAATTGTCATAGTAAACCAAGAATCGTTGTTCTACGAAACAGGCCCCTGGTTAGTGCACAGCTACTCTCTTACTGTCCTTTTGGTTCGAAAGTATTTACGAAGTATCTACGATTGTATGGTGGTAGTCATGCGTAACGAAAACGTCTACAATGAGTATGGCTAGAATATGTAAACATTCAGGGGAACGAAGGTTCTAGATAGTGCTGCGTCTCTGGTATTTTTTGGGGTTCCGTATCTCAAAAGCGAAAACGAAACCCTTATAGGGTTTTACTTTTCACTTTGTTGTCCGTCTGTCCGTGTTGTACCTGTCTGTCAAGAACCTTTATCTCGGAAACCCATGAGGTATTATGTTGAATTTAAAACCGTACACTCAGATCTACAGTCCAATGAAGTTGGTTAAATCAAACTACTGAGTTAACGCAAAAAAAAGTAATGATCGTTTATCCCGCAAAAAAAAGATTTTTCTTGGCCTAAAACTATGAAATTTGGCAAGTTATTACTTATATGGTCGTTTACTACAAATACAGGAAAAAATCTAAAACTATAAGTTTGTTATTAAATCATAAAAAGTCTAGTCTTAGAATTTCGGGAAAAGCTCGAAAATAACTGCGAGACTCTTTAACTAGTAACAACATGTAACTAGAAAATTTTGAAACCTAGAAATTTATACGGAACTCTCGATGCGCGAGCCTAATTCGTACTTAGCCGTTTTTTTCACCTTCTCCTCCATTCCACTCACACAAATATGAAAAATTCTGTGACGCTAAGTTGCCCTCCTAACTACAACTTCGTAGAATGAAATTGAATCCGGTAAAAGTGTATTCTTCGATCCGCACGAGCAAGTGAGATCAATAGAGTTTATCAGTTCGGCGGATATCGTATCTGGGAAAATTCAATGAGTCATGAGAATCAGTTTTGCATTTAATGATACCCACAGTACTGTGCTAGAAAATAGTTTCCATTCGTCGTTTCCATTCGTTAAAGTTAAAAAAGAAAAACAATATATGTCCCGAAAACAATGCCGAATTAATGAATCATCTAATAGATCGATAAAAAATTTATGAATTAACGTAGATTTATCTAAATATATTAACAAAACCAATCCAACCTAAATAATATATTAATAACCTTAATTATTTAAAATTATAACTAAGGGCCGGTTTCTGAATTAAGAATTTCACTAAGTATACGCATACTTAAGCAACCTCTTCTTCGTGCTCTGTCACGCTCTTTTCTGGGAAATTCGGTACAGTTAACTACGCGAGATTCTCAATCCACAAACTGGCCCTAAGTATAAAAGGCTGCGCCCAGATCATCCCCGCATCTGGTGAGGGTCCCCAGTATGTTGGCTACATTACCTCGTTGAATGGCTAGACTTATCCACTGCCCGAGGTACGAGTCAGTATAAAAAGTTAAATTACAATAGCACACAATAACATAAGACGAGAGAAATAAAATTATTACAAAAATATTTAAGGCACAGTTTTTTTCATCTACAAAGAAAGTTTGTTTCCTACGGAAATGGAGACTTGCTGACTGAACAGTATCGTACGAGTACACACGGGTACAGCACCATGGAATTCCAAAGACTGGACAGTACGTACCTACCCGTACGTCCAGCAACACGGAATTCCAAATTTAAACTTACGGACTGGATAGTATCTACGTACCAGTACGTACAGCAACATGGTATTCCATATTTAAACTTGCTGACTGGGCAGTATCTACGTACCCGTCCGTCCAGCAACATGGAATTCCAAATTTAAACGGCAACGTTTTCGATGGTAGCCCGCGATTGGACTGTGAGCAAGAAGTTTTTTCACCTGCAATCCTGTTTTAGGATTGCGGTCGCTTTTTTGGTCGGACACGAGGCAGAGAAAGTGGACCGTCTGAGGCTAAGTATGACAAATAGTTCACGAAGAGGTACCTAAGAAACGGCCAAATGTTGCAGCTCTCTCAATGTTAATTTGAGCGAGAGTGTAAACCCTGGGAGTATTTTCATGTTTGTAATGTCCTTGCCTGGTTACCATAGCATAGGGTCTCCTAGTTTTGGACTAGCGCCTTGATTATAGAACTATTCACGTATATATCTGTGTGCGAAAGCGCCATGTTCACTTAGCTATGCCGTATAGATATGTGACGTAATATGATTCACACACAGTGGTTAACTCAATTCAATGGATATCTGATACGTGACAGTGACATTGAGCTACAAAATTTTATGACAAAGTTTAGTAAACGTTCCGTTTTTTCACACAGATGAATATGTGAAAAGTTACATAAGGTAAACTATCAGTTGGGTAAGTTAAATTATCCACCGCTCTACTCAGTACTCTATTCCAAAGAAGAATAACTCGAGACTCTTCTTAGATACATTGTAACAAATTGCATAAGGAAAACTATCAGTTGAAGTTTTCCACCGCTCTATAATGACTATGTTTATTATCATCAGCAATTCTTAATCAGTCCCAAGAGTCGTAATTACCACGCGACGCGGTGCGTTGTGCCAAAACCAATACGCTATGTTATCATTTGCCAACTCCAGCAAAGTGATTCAGCGTTAAGTAACCAATTTAGGAATAACGACGCTGCATTGGAATCGATGTGGCTGCTTGACTCACTTTCCCAGCCAAACATCAAGGGGGTTATATATTTTCGGACTTGGCCCCTGTGGTGGAGTATGGCCTAACCTTCCTGCGATGCAGGAAGAGACCCGTGCCCCAGTAATGGGGACATACAAGGGTTGATATCGATATATATTTTTACATCTTTAATCATTTGTGTTGCATAATATGAGCAAGTCAAGTCACCCAAGTAGTGAACGACTTTTAGCAAAAAAAACATGACATAAACTCACGCGTGCATCCCGAAGGCGTAGACAGAAACAGGGTTTACCATTCCACGGCTACAGTTCTGAAAACCCTCTTCATCAATACTAATTGTCCGTTGCATGTATGCACGGCTGTAAGGGTACGTTTTATCTTAGACTTTAACAATATTTTATAGACCTACAAATCTTACATAATATCTTAACTTCGCCTATGTCTCTTCAGTTATCAGTATCACTAACAATGATGGATTCAGATTCTCGAATTAAAACCTTCGCAATTCTATACTAGCCTATGTATGTCCTAACCTTTCTGCGATGCAGGAAGAGACCCGTGCCCCAGCAGTGGGGACATACAAGGGTTGATATCGGACTCTCTAGCTCTGTGAGGTCGGACCGATCTTAAATAAACCAGAGAGTGGCCCTAAGTAAATAGCTAAATATCGTGCTGTCTCTTCGAATTTCTCAGAAGAGAGCGTGACAGAACGTTCCTAAGTATTTACTTAGTGAAATTTTCAATTCAGAACCGGCCCTAAGATACTTAGGGAAATTCTCAATTCCGTGATCAGCAATTAGCAGTTCCCGACGCATTTAAAGGTCAACATAACATAATTAACATAACATCAAGTCTGTATCCCAATGGGATAGGCAGAGACTGCTACTTGTCCCGATCCTGACCGATCACATCGCTTCATCAACGTTCATCAGTCTTTGCATGCATGCACGCTGGTTCCGGATACTTTTATCTTCTCCTTTGCTAATACATCCCCTATTTGGGCGACGTATGTCCGCCTGGGACGTCCCTTACCGGCCCTTTCACTCACATTCGCAATATATATTTGTTTCATCAATCTTCTTTATCATTTACTGTAATCAATTAAGTACGGTTGCTCGCAGATGTATTTTTTTAAAGTTTAACTTTAGATGTAGTAACATTCAAAGTTAAACTCTCGAATATTCATAACCATTAATAAACTCTCTAGCCATTCGAAATTTCAGAAGATTTTCATGAAAATCGACTTCACCAATGTGAGTGACTTCTCAGGATTGTAATTTACGTTTATATTTAGCTTTGCCGATAATTTGATCTTGATTATTCCATATTGAATATAATATCAGTCAAATTAATGGCTCATTTGAGCAAGGGTAACTAGGTAACTCCCACGGCCTTTCGTTTACATAGCACATTATTATACAGAGTGTCACAAAATCCCTATAACATGAGAAACTAGGAGTTGTTACTAATTTTACTATGGGGAAAATATCAAAAATCGCCAAGAAAATCCTAACCATGAAAACAACAATGGTTTTTTGCTTAATGTACCACCTGTGGAATTAAAATGTTAAATTCGCATTTTCGTTTGTTCCAAAAGTTATTCGTAGAATTTTCACAAAATTTTGATACATTTTTTCGCGACTCCGACTCGCCCTTGACCGGTTTTTTTTTTGTACAAGATGGATAGAACTGTAGGTGCTACATTGCTCCGTCTAAACATGTCTAGGCCACTACAGCGAATGTCAAGTGGTCACGCAAGGCGCTTTTCTTAAATAAAAGAAATTGTTTTTACGTCGGGAAGAACTTGTCAAGTGCGGATAAAAGGATCTTTGTAGGCGACACTTAGAAAGCGGTCACACAGAAAGGGCGCCGAAAATACGATCAAAAGACTGTTATACAAAATGAAGAACGAACGGGACGAAGCCCATACAGAAGAGGCGTGGGCGCGATTTCTGCGCAACGCGTCGCGTCTTTTCCGCACCGCCGTCCCACGTCCGCTGTGTGGCCGCTGTCTTAAAGAGCTTCCAACATAGTACTAATTCATTAAACTTTTAATGCCAGACATCTTTCTTTGTATCAATTCTGTTTTTAAATGACTTCACTGAAGGAACACTAATTACTGTCTGTTATTTTATTGCGCTCGTGGCCTAGTCGAACCGAGTGATGAATCAATCACTCGAGTTAAGCAACAACAGTCGCGGTCAGGTGCGGGATCTGTGACCGTCCCGTTACTACCGCTAGTAGCATTTTTCCGAGCGCTTCCGTGCTTCGCAAGGCACGTTAAGCTGTGGATGCCGGCTGTCATATAATGGCAGTCGTTGAGCCATGTCAGAGGCCTTATGGGCGGCTTGATAACTTCTGACAGTAAGGCCCGCCACTGTCTTACGAGTACAAGCCTCCACCAACCCGGACTTGGCCCCCGTGGTGGAGTACGGCCTAACCTTCCTGCAACGCAGATAGAGACCCGTACCCTAGCAGTGGGGACATACAGGGTTGAAATCGATCGACTGTTTGTTTGACGTATTCACTACACGGTTCGGCAAGAAGTGTTTTCTGGGATTACTTGTCCATAGTTGCTTTGCTAATTTCAGCGAATGCCCTCTTAGACATAAAATTTATTCGCTACCATTTTGTATAAAATTTTAGTAAGCTAATAAATTATAGTAGTTGTTCAAGACATTGTAAGTCTCTATTAGGTCACCTCCTAACTACTTTTAATTAAAATGAAGCTTGTTTTATTAAAAGAGCTGACTAGCTCTAGTTCATTCAAATGTATTCATAGGGATGGTATTTATGACAGAGTACCATTTTTGTAGCTCTTGGTTACTTTGTAGCTAATACGTAATTACGTCGGGAATTGGAGTAAACACGTTTTAGCTAAAAATAATCGCCATTAGAGCCGTTTTATATATAACTGTGTATGAGCATCGCGACGCGAGTCATTAAGAAATAGTCATGTTATGGGTGACTTTGCGACGAAAATTTAGTAATGTTTTTTTGAAAATTTAGTTCACTGATGTGAGTTGAACATTTGGAACAATGATCATTTTTCACGTAATTCGCAGCGTAGTTACAATTGACAAATGCTCAATAGAGGCTCTTATACCGTTCTTTTCTCCCATGTCCTAGTCAAGTGCTGGTTTCCGAATAGTCCTCGGGTGTGGATAATTTTTAAGTAGCGTCCTGGGCCTCGATTCTGTTAGTGCATAACAGTGCCATGACAGATAAATGGACAGGTCACGTGTCGTGTATTTTTATGCCATTGCTGTCTAGAAGCAGGTAGAACAATGGACTCGCAAGCGAGAGCCCCAGGTTCGATCCCCAATGCGGGCATGTACCAATTACTTTGTAAAATTTCAAAGAAGTACATTTCCGTGCTTCGCAAGACACGTTAAGCCATGTCAGAGGCCTTATGGGCGGCTCGATAACGTCCGACAGTAATACCCGCCACTGTCTTACAATCCTCCACCAACCCGGACTTGGCCCCCGTGGTGGAGTATGGCCTAGCCTTCCTGCGATGCAGGCAGAGATCCGTGCCCCAGCAGTGGGGACATACAAGGGTTGATAACGCCTAACGTACATTTGCGGATTTATAGTCGCAATACCACACGCTAACTGTGGAAAGGAAAACATCGTGAGGAAACCCGCGGCTTGGTTGGCTCCGCACGTATTCACTCTTTCCGGTGGGCTAGGCCGACTAAGCTGTCGGGATGGGTTAGGTCTTGGGCAAGCCTACACCGTATATAGATAGATCTAGTGTGAGTGAAGATGCCACTGGACGCTGTATAAATCAACTCATTACGTAGATGCAAACGGCCATTCATGCAGTCTAGAAGGTTTATACGTGCGCGGGTTAAGACATAAAGCAGCAATGAAATGAAATCGCCATGTTCATGCAGTTGTCATTGTACTACAATGCATTAGTTTAAATAAATTACGTAAGTGCAAACAAATAATGTATCCATCCATCATTAGCAGAATCTAGGCCCTGGTAAGGTTCTGTGTCCTAAGACTAAATTTATCTACAGCAAACGTTTTGTTTATTTTAGAAATTCTGAATTTGATATCTTACTTCATTCAACAAAGATAGTGTAATAATGAATTACCTAGAAATTAAGTAGAAAATGCTTAAGGCACTAAGTCCGCCTTATTGTACATTTATTTAAGTGCAATGAAAGTATTAATAAATAAATAAGTATTTTATTTACAAATGATGTTGTTTATTTATTAACTTGTTTTAATGTTTTAAAGATGTATTATTTATATTTTAGTATGTACCCATGCGATCTACTTAATGCTTTTGCTGCCTATTAGGAGTGCACAGATCAGACATTATTTGTTTTGTTGTAATTAATTGATTTTTACCTGCGTTGGTGTGTCTATTATCAAAAAATAAATAAATAATAAATAAATAAATAAACTATTATTATACAACAAATATTGTACAATGAATTTACGCCAGATCGTCCTGTCATTTCATTGGTCTGCTTCCAATGTAAGACTCCATTTATTTTAGTTTTATTGAGCTATAACTTACAACCTTTTTTAATAATTAGCAAACTTTGTTAAATTTAATTTAAACACTGTAAGAAAATTGGGCCTTTAGTTGTCATTAAACGAATTAAATTATTATTATTATTTCTACGTCCATATCTCGGCTTTAAAACTTAGGCATGGCAACACTATCATAAGGCCATAGATAAAAGTTAAGTCTTCACCAAAGTTATATTGATAACACAAATCTCGGCGCCTTGTTTACATTAATCACTATCAATCACCGCCTCAATAAAGTGTTTTCCAAGCAACTGTTTACTCTTTGAAATCACACAGTAAATAACAAACCAATTATGTCGATAAGATTGAATTAGGTACAGCCGACACCAACCGACCTTTACTGTAATCAGTTTCATTAAGGACGACTTTTAAACTAACATGTAAAGGTTGACCTGCTATCAGAAAAGTTAACAAATCAGGGTAGTAGCTTAAAAGGTAAACTGAGAGGCTAATTACAAGTAATGGGCGACCAACATACAAAAGTAAAACATCGTACAAAGTCAATTGAAAATTAATTAATTTATTTATTTCTTGTCTATGAAAAACCAACAGCGGATAAATGACATATAAAACTTAGAAACTAGTTGGTGAGTCAACTTTACAGGTTTTCACCTATAGCATTAAGCTGATGAAGTTGTTAGTTAGACACTTATGCACTAGCCCCCGAATTTAAAAGGTTATGATTATACCCTATATCTAGTCTAGTACATATATACCTATACTGTATCTTACTGTACAAAACACGACCGCACTAAAAACGTATTTTTGCTTTACATTTTACACACGGGCACATACATTGCTTCTGGCCCCACACTAGGCTGTGTCGTGCGAACCAGAAACAACGACATCACAAACATGTAAACATCCAAGACCTGGGCTTTTTTTTGTGTCCCCAGCCGGGATTCGAACCCGGAACCTCTTGCATGGTAGGCAGACCGCTACGCCACAGAGGTCGTCGGTCGTAATTAATACATACATCGCCTTTCAATTCGAGGTATATGTACATGGGGCACATATATGTCAGTAGATATTGTAGAAGTATAATGAGGAGCCGGTGCCAAGTTACATACAAATTGTCCAGCACATAAAGATTGGGTACCGAATCGAAAATATACGGTACGTACAAACTTGGAAGAAAAACGATGTTCGTTTATTTTTACAAAAATCAATTTACTATACACGATTTTTGTGAATAATAATTATTCGTTATCAACCCTTGTATGTCCCCACTGCTGGGGCACGGGTCTCTTCCTGCATCGCAGGAAGGTTAGGCCATACTCCACCACGGGGGCCGGGTTGGTGGAGGATTGTAAGACCGTGGCGGGCCTTACTGTCAGAAGTTATCAAGCCGCCCATAAGGCCTCTGACATGGCTTAACGACTGCCATTATATGACAGCCGGCACCAACGGCTTAACGTGCCTTGCGAAGCACGGAAGCGCTCGGAAAAATGCCACTAGCGGTAGTCACGGGACGCTCACCCATCCTGTACCTGACCGCGCCTGTTGTTGCTTAACCAAGTGATTGATTCCAATCACTCGGTTCGCCTAGGCCACGAGCGCTTCTAATAATAATAATTACTATACTATTTTTATTTTTAATGCTCTAACCCGTGCTAAGGACAATTTTAAAAACCTATTTAGACGCTAAAAATTCCACCCATGCCGGGATTCGAACCCGCGACCTCTGGCTATCCGTGCCAGCGCTCTTTCCAACTGAGTCGCCCATAACTACGTGTCCAAATTATGTTTTCCAAAAGCAAATGCACGAGTGACTAGAAAAAAAAGTCTAAACCGCTTCAAGTCTGTTAAAAAATAGTTTGGCATGTTTTGTTTCATTTCATTGAAACGAATTTCAACTCGGCGCGTCCACAATTCTGTGTTACAGACAATAGTCGAAAACTACGCAATGCAGATCGGAAAACTAGTCTTTGTCTTTTGGAATAAAACGCGGCTAACTCTACAATTGGTAGGGATGCTAATGGATGTTTGGTATACATATATCGATATATATATCGTATTGACATTTTTCGACCAAAAATATCGATATTTTTCTCCCGAATATCTATTAACATTCCTACTAATTGTAGGGTTAGCCGTGTTTTAATTCCTATTGCAAGAAAAATATTTCATTAACAGTGTTATGTAGCAATCCATAGCCAAATTTGTGTTATGTTCGAGGCAAATGAAACTGAACCCATACAGCGTGCCAAGTCTTTTCGTTAAAGATCGCATTAGTCGTAAAATGTATAGGTAGCTTAAGGCTTAAAACTTTAATTTTTATAATCCAATATAACTATTGAAAATCGCTACCCGTAGCAGAAAGAATAAAATCGCCGATGCTATTGATAACTTTCTAAAAATATCGATATATCGATATTTTTTACACAAGTCTAAATTGGTTAATTCTAATTGGTCGGCGAGCTCGTTTCTAGCCTTAAATTGAGCAATGCCTAGCCTAGTCATTGGCATTGTCGCAAGGTCAGTTGGCATTTGAGATCGGGGCATCAGAAAAGGGTATGGGGCTGTGTGTGACTGTCAGGATTCACTAAGGAGTCTAGCGACTGACTATGACTAGTATGACAAAGTTAGAAGAAAGCCGTAAGAGTACCAAGAACTTTCCAATAATTTTCGTGACAGGAGAAATTAACTGTAGCGCGCGTCAATGCATAGGCCAAGTTTGAATAAAATAAATGTAGAGTTTTCATACATCACAGTTGCTAGCTGGTATCAACACTATTAATGTATGTTTTGCATACAGTTATGAATACAGTCGTTTTTTGACGTAGTTTTAAAACTGAAAGTGTTTTTTTATTATTTATCGTGATAAGAGAGAATGGTCAAGTGCCTATTTGAAAACGAGACAACCAAAACTGTCTCGGCCCTTGTTATCTTGAAACCCTTGTCATCATGAATAACATTCATATAATTATTTTCACAGAGTTCATCGAACGACATCACCTTATTGAAGTATTGTATTGGTATTTTATTGTACTTGTATCCGAGGTGTAATTAATGATTTTACTATTAATTTACTAAGTCTGACACTTAAAACACTCCCCAGAGGCTGTTTAATTATTGTGTGGCTACGTCTTTTCCTTCTAAAATCCTGACCAAAGACTATTCTAATTAGCGTTCATCGAGGTTTTTAAATAAGACCACAGTATTTAGCTTCTTACCTCAATTTCATTGACATTGATATGTATAAACTAGAAATGCTTTAGAAGGGGCCCTGGACATATACTGGACGCAGTCTAGTGTACTGTTCCTAATGGCAAAGTGCAGGTACTTATGGTAATCATACAGACATCAGTGTTTGTCGGTCCGTCGGTATACATCAGACTTATAAAGTACGTTACCAACACACACGCAACATGTACCTAACTACTTACTACAATGCCCTGAACCGACCCACCTACCTATACTGGTGTCGCTTCAGTGCGTATATTGGTATTTTCGCAATCTTTTCACACCGCTTCAATTTGTAGAAGACAACGTCATCGGTATTGGACATTCAACAGGTATGCAAAAACAACACATCATATTTTGTGCACGCTCGGCGCGTCACATGTTAAACACATCGCGGATAAACAAACAGCTAGTACCTATCGTAAATCAACCGGGGTCATACTTACAGATAACGCTCCTCGGATTGTACGTAGAGGTTAACAACACAGTGTTTGCTGTCCACACGACTGCAGACACAGTCCGGGTGGCTCGGTGCTCGGGCACCAGCAGGGCACTGCAGCAGCCTGCAGACTGCGCCTGCACACTCCGCGGCCGTTAACCCGACTATCACGGGCCTGTGTTTCGAAAACTTCGCAGTGGAACGTTTAAGAATATTCAAAAATAGAACGTTTCGGGCGCACCAGCGACAGTGCGCTCAGGACCATGTGCGCCAGCCACGCGTCTCCGCGGTACGAACACACGACGAGCCGTACGTGAACTCGCAACCCGTTTGCAGTTGGCTTGAAAAGTTTCCAGTTTTAACAAAGTTATTGGATCACGAGTCAGGATTGTGCGCGTCGCGAGCGCGGCAGCCCCGTAGCGCTTCGGAGTCAACTGGCGCCTCCGTCGGCCGACTCGGCCGCGCGCCGCCGCGCCTCGCGTCCGCACACGCCGCACGCACACTCGAGCGCCATCGAACCCACACAAGCGTACGTGTGGCACTTCACCAGCTACTCGAAGCCCCTTCTTCAAACTACTCACACACGCGCGTCCATGTAAGATAAACAGACATAAACACGGTGCAGCCCACACGCTGCAATTGCACGTACAAACACAATAAACATAACGCCGAGTGTGATACCCAGACGCACTCTGTGGAGTAGGTAGTCGTAATACCGACTGGCTAGAGAACCGCCCGACCGTGCCGCGTGTCGCAGCACCCGGTAAATATTAACCGCGGACGCGATAGCCGACGCATTTGCACAACACAGCTACAATCATGAATGGACTAATTGAAAGCGCTGTAGGAAACGAAACAATTTATGAGCCTCCACAAAGAAAACTAGTATCAGCTGAATGTGACGTCGCCGCTGATGTAAACGCTAAGGAATTCAATGCGGCCGATCTTAACAATGACAACATTCATACGAAACTGGTGTTCATTGGATGCTATTGATATTTCGACATCCGATCGATATTGCAGTAAAGTTAAAAAAACGTTGGAGGAGATTGCTTTTTAGCGATAACACGCTCAGTTCTATATTATTCTACTATTTAGTTGGGTATTTAAGATATTTCCTGTATTTTTATAATGCAGAGAGTATATTCATCTAATCTAGATGAAATTAAATCGGATTATAACGCCGATATCTACGCCGAATGTGCGATTTAGTACTTTTTACGACGATAAATAAGGTAATTAGTTTACGTAATACATAATCACGATTAGACTCGTTAAATGTACAATCGTGCAAGATTTCGAAGATAAAAAGTAAATCAGTGTTGTTTTTTTCGTATCGCTTCCGCTGAAGAAACTTATCAAATAAATACCGAAGAAGTTTGCAGGCTCTTGCATTAAATTTCGCTGCAAGAGGACATCAATCGCGAAGTCTCACCTGAAACAAAACAAATAAACAAGTTTTACTATACGTGAACACGACTTTGGGGATACTTATATAGCAGCAGCATGAATAAAGGTCAGACAGACGAACATCTTTGACAACAACATATTAATCCCTGTTCGGCAGATTTTTAATTAATTTAATGATCAAGACAAAAACTAGTTTTATTTTTATCTCGTTCTTTAGGCAAGGTACGAGATCAAACGATATAATATTTCCAGGGTGGCTTCGAATTCGTTCGACGTTTTTTAAGTGGATGATAGAAACATGGCGATTGTTTTAAAACAAATTGCCTTAAAATATTGGTGACGATTTCAAAATCAGCCTGTAGTATCCCACCCATTCACACAATAGTTTAAATAGAACTTCTAAAATGCGACCCCGAGAGGAACATCGCGACAAAGTGTTACTTAGAGCGACGCGTGGTCTTTTCGCGAGACTTTTTCCCGATTGCTTGCTATTCGATAGTATAAAAGTTGGGAAAGGTCAAGTTCGTGCCATAAACCCTCCCCCATTGACGGTCAACGGCCTTGGACTGAGAGGATTCCATCATTAAAATGTTCTTTTTATTGTAAAGGGTGCATCCATAAAGTTTGAATTGTAAATTCTTGACCTGAATGGCATAAATTCATTCGGAGTGCGAGTGAATTCATGCGAGAAAAATTATAAAAACCGCGCCGGCATTAGTATGCATAATGAAATCCACATAATTATAACACAGTGGAATGTCTCCTAAGACACAAATCGTGAAACAGTGCTCACAGGTTCATTTCTCATATATGAAGGCTTCAATAAATCTGTTCAGCTGTGGACAGAGTCGATACAACTCCCAAGCAAAGAAAAAAAATTGAGAAAGACAACGGCGCTAGTAAATAGAACTTAATCCTTATCAACCCTTTTATGTCCCCACTGCTGGGGCACGGGTCTCTTCCTATAAATAAATAGATCTTAATGACTGCGAATTATTAACAAAATTTTAATGCAAATTCTTTGTCAACAGTCTATCTTTAGGTCTCTCTAATCACCCCATAAACATAGCACACAATTGGGCATTGTTCTCTTTCACGCAGACCCATCCGGTCCTTTGCTAGTCTCGTCCAATGTTTCCCAGCCGCTTCCACAATGTTGTCGACGCACTGGGCTTCTGGTCTGCCCACAGACCGACGACCCATTCTTGGCTACCACTTAGTGCCTATCTTAGTCCACTGGCCATCTTCCCGTCTAACCATATACCAGCCCACTTTAGCTAGCCGTCTCTTTTAGCTTTGTGCCTCCATATGCAACAAGACAAATATTTATCTCCTTAAAAAAATCTCAAGGTTATTTGTTGTTCACAAATCGAAACAAAGGTCTCGGTGCAACTTTCTTATTTTCTTAACTTTCGCAGAAAGAGTTGATGGTACCTAATAAAAGGAACTCCACGGTGTTAGAAAACACATTTTTTTCTAAAAACCTATTTAGAGGCTAACATTTTTTTCTATTTCCCTCGTTCAACAAATGGTTCACGATTGTCATCCATTTACTTCTTTTGTCAGCTTGTTGTCCGAAAGATTCGGAGTATCAAGTCTCGAATTAAGAGTGCTAGCAATCAAACAGGACCAACTTTTTACAAAAAGTATAGAAAATTCGATGCAGAGAAACTTTAGAAATTGGTCTGTTCGAATCGAACGAAAAGTTGACTTTAGACGTCAGAAGCACGTAGTGCGGAATAGGATTGCTTGCACAGCATTGTTTATTTGCTTCGTGGAGAACTACCTATGCTTACTCGTATCTCACCAAAACATAAAAGTAAAAAAGACCAAGTTCTCTTCTCAAAACATATCTGAAACTCGTAGTATGTACGAACTTAGCCAAGTTGTTTGCCTACAAGACACGGAATAAGCAATTTTTTGATAAATACGAGAAAATGGACGACTTTTAAATCTACAAATTGAACACGGCACGTAAATTCTTTCCGTCTAAAAAGATACCGCTAAAACACTTCTAGAGGCATTTTATTTTATCTGTAGTCAAATGTTTCTCTCGTAAAATCTCCACCACAGACTATTTCAATCGGCGCTTAGCGATTGTTTTAAGGAATCACGTTTATATAAATAATACCTCTACCATACCTGTCACTATTGATTAAAACACTGCAGAATTATGTAGCTTATGTATGCTTAGCTTATGTAGAATTACACAATTTTTTTATTCTTCTCCTCCAACCAAATTTGTACATTTTGGCCTTAATTAAGGATGCTCGTATGCCAGGCTTGCTTAGTCTCGTAAGTCCTGACCTTGATAATAACAAGCGAAAACCATTGTTATTTTTAGAGTCTGAACCACGATGACATTGCCATATAACGGGATAAACCAAGTAGCTAGGTGACAATGGAACAGAAATATTCCTCAATAAATTGAGTTGTGTCCAAAAAAAGCGCAATTGCTGCGAGTTACGACGAGCGAGCGGTGCGGAAGTACGAAAATTTAAAGAAATAGGATTTGGTAACTCAATTCCGATGTACGTGGGTCGCCGACGAACTCAACCTGACACACCATTGACGAATTATATTTAATTACTTCGTTGTTGAGTTAAATCTATTCCTCTAAAGACAATAGATAGTCTCGACGTCATTGGCTGCTTATTTACGTAATGAACGTAATCGCAGGTTAAACCGCACTGAGCGAGGAAACGTATTTTTATTACTCTGTTTCTAAGACTTCAACCGCACTATCAGCACCGCAAATTTTGCTCTGACGGCAAGTGACACACCCACACCGCTGTGCTTAGGTGCGCTACTATGTAATTTCTTCACAATAAATTATATAAACTCGTTGGATTTAACCTTCTCCAAACTGTCAAACTCTCAATAAAAACATAGACCGTGGCATGGAATGTCGCTCCGGGGCACACTTGATCCAGAGGATCTCCCTCGCTGTGCAGCGGGGTAACGCTACAGGCGTTATGGGAACCTTTGGCTCGGGTATGTCTCGGGGCGGTTTGCTCGACAGTTAATTTTAGTTTGTGTTTTTGCGTGCATATTATATTATTATTTTTTCTGACATATTTTTGTGCTTATGTATATTTTTTATATTTTATTACTTTAGACGAAACGTATGTGGATGTTTATTTTTATGCTTTTATGTGTAAGATTGTGCTATATTTTTTATTTTGTAAATTAATTAACATAGAAAGGTTAGTGCATACAACGTTTCAGATAAAAATTTGGTAAGTAGGCTAACGCATCTCTCGGCCAGAGAATAAGTCTGGCCATCCAAAGGGCGAATGTTGCCGGCCCACAGAGCTCTCAGCCACAGGGCACCGACCCGGGGCAAGTTTTTTACATGTAAATACAATTAGACATTAGTTTATACTAATTGGATGGCGACCTTTGTGGCGCAGCGGTAGCGCATATGCCTACTATGCGAGAGCTCCCGGTTTCGAACCCCGGCTGGGGACAAAAAAAACCCCAGGTCTTGGATGTTTACGTGTTTGTGATGTCGCAGTATCTGGTTTCCACGACACAGGGGAATCCTATTGTAGGGCCAGAAGCAATGTATGTGCTTGTATGTAAGTATTATGTTGTGTTAATTATTGAGTATTAGTGTATGTTAATTAGTTTATAGATTAGTTAGGTTTTTATAAATAACTAACTTCCATGCATGACAATCAATTGTCCTGGTCCCAAACTAGGATACCCAGTACTATGGTATACCAACAAGGACATCAAAAAGATTTCGCACAACTAAGTAGTGCGTAATTTTTTAAATATCTTTTCATTATCTTCATCATTGGTCTTTATCATCTAATTTTAGTGTTTCATCACTAATAAAACACAAAATTGGACTGTAAAACAAATTCGAGTTGAGATAATTCATCATTCAGAAAAAGTAACGTAAAACTTATGGAGTTGGCAAGTTTCAAAATAGGTCAGACAAAGGCAAAGACAATAAGGTTTTTTTTTTATTATTTCACTGCAGTGGTTGCGCTGCCAAGATGGCTGGATCTGAACAAACACCTTACAATGTTAGGGTGTTGGCAGAGGGTATGCCGTTAATCATTTGGCCGGTAACCGAGCCAAGCCATCTTCTGCTGATTGCCACTACAAGCGGTACGAAGGAAATGCAATGGACTGCAACGGAGATTGGTATTCGACGAACTATAAAAATATTCAGAAATATAGATAAAAGTCGAATGGCCACAAACGGGAAATGCAGCTCACGACTGAGCTGATATCTTAAAAGATGTTTTGAAAGTGCACTGGCATGAAAAAAAGGAAACTAGTCATGTAAAAAGGATTGAAGTTTTAAGCACATTAATCCTAAGGTAATTACTCTAATGACATCAAACAACATTTTACAAAAAGATTTAAATGAGAGAGATAGATAGCGAACACTTTCTTGTACATGAAAACGAAATTCAAAAGACAATTGCACACTAATGATAATTAGTGGCTTTACGTCAAGCAAGGTTTTACAAAAAAAATTGGTAGAGATGGATAGCAAACACTTTATTGTACATAAAAAAGTGAATAAAAATTAATCCTGCACACTAATCCAATGATAATTACTGGCTTTACAACTAGCAATGTTTTATAAAAAAAAATGATGAAAGACAAATAGCGAACACTTTATTTTACATGAAAAAGGAATAAAGGAGGAGGGATTCTGAAAAGTTCACAAAATAATCAAGAAGCTGCGAGTTTGTGAACAAAGTCGTCAGTCAAAATTAATTAGGTACCGAAGTGAGCGAGATTACTCCGGAAGGAACAACGTGATATTATTTAGAAGGCTTCTTCAGTGTCTTCGCGGCTGATATAAATCGTGCCCATTCGTCAAAAGTTCGGTTTAGGCACACGTCATCTTTACGGCTTTAAATAAATTACACCCGATATTTCTTCAGTAACATTATACTGTACTTTGATTTGAGCAACGCTTTTGAGGGAAGTTATCTTTTTCCGAGCAAAACCGACAAATAATTATGGGGGACCTTCTTGGGTTCAAGACCGGACTGCCACCGGGACTGCCACGTGCCACGATCCTGACAGATCACCTTCGCTTCATCAACGTTCATAAGTCGTTGCATGCCTGCACGCTGGTTCTGGGTATATTTTAACTTCCCCTTTGCTAATACATCCCCCATTTGGTCGAAGTATGTCCGCCTGGGACGTCCCTTACCGGCCCTTTCACTCACATTCGCAATACCTATATATTTTTTTCATCAATCTTCTTCATCCTCTTCATCAATTACTGTAATCAATTAGGTACGGTTGCTCGCAGATGTATTTTCAGCAGCGTTGCCAGAAGGTTACTTTTGTAACCTTTTAGGTGATTTTTAACTAAGTCAGGTTACTTTGAGGTTACAGTACACAAAAGGTTACTTTAGGTAACTTTTTTGTGAAGGTTTTTTTTTACTTATTTTGTAAAACGGAACGCAAAGATCTTTTGCTTGTAGGCAGCTTTGTTTCATTGCATTGTAAGTGATGCAATCGACTTCAGCCAGATGTCGCTGCCTGTACGTAATACAGAGAATAGTGTGAAGAGGTTCAAAATTTCACTGATGCCGGTGAGTCACCCATTGGCTCGGTTTGATGGAGCGCTGGCACGGATAGCCGGAGGTCGCGGGTTCGAGTCCCGGCATGGGTGGAGTTTTTGGCCTCTAAGTAGGTTTTTAAATTGTCCTTAGTGCCACGGGTTAGTGCCATAAAAATAATAATAGTATAAGTATTGTTTCGTTTCTTCCTTCATTCATAATATTCAACTCACTCACTTACTTCCTCCCTGTCTCTCTCTCTCTTTGTTTTGGTCTGCTTTGGTCTGCTTGCTCCAGGTCAGGTCTCTGCTAAACTAAACTTTGCTTTGCATTCAAAAATATTATATTATTTTGTGATCAAGAAGCTTGATAACAAGGTAAGCATAAACTAATAATATAACATAAACCCATTTTACGTGGGTCCTTCATAATTAGGATAAATATTATGAAGACAAAGGTATATTTTTTTTAATTTCATTTAGTATTTATGTAATTTAATTTTAATAGATATTTACGCAATTTTTGTAAACCCCAAAAAAATAGTACATTAAATACTTACTTATTTTAAAACAATCGGCTGAATTGAATAATGTTCTGTATTTTTATGGCCTTTACATCAATTTTGGATGATATATTTATGATATGTCCTTATTTCACGTGCACGGGCAAGCAAGCTAGTAGTTAAAGAAAAAGTGTAAATAAACTGAGAAGACGTTTTTAGCTAGCTAAGACTGATACAATCCGATCACAAGACTCTGCTTGGTATTGACACAATATCAGCACTTACCTATAGCTACAAAAAGAAGCAATGCAACAATGCGATAACATTTGAGCCTTCAAAATTGATGCTAAAAACTAAAGTTAAATGACGATTAAATTTTACAAAGACAAAGGTATAATTTATTGATTAATTTATTTTTTATTTAATTTCATCCAGTATTTATGTAATATATATATTTTATTTTCCTGGTCCCGCGACGAGATAACATCTAATATTCTATTGTCTTGGGCACTGCACCGTCTAGTGGTTACTTTACCCATCTATCTAGTGTATGACAGTGTCACCAAATGCTGTAGAAATCATCTAGAATAGATGCAAAGGCCTTAGTTAATAAATTAGTAATCTTACAGGTTAAAGCAAGTAAGTATTGAAACTGACGGATAGTTTTATGTTTGACATGACATATTTCAGGTGCACGGGAAAACAAGCAAAGCTATAGAAAAAAAATTTCAACAAAAAATGTAAACCGACTTCAAAACCCTAGAGCAGTAGAAACTCTAAAATATTTATGGTGCAGGTAGGTACATATAGATAAAAGGTAGGATAAAATACTGAAATTGGCATGTGAGTATCCACAAGTATTAGGTATGTATCCCAATTATGTGTTAGCATTGAATTTAAAAATTCAATGGTTTTAGTACCTTTTTTATTGGTGAGGTGACTTTTTGCACCAAAAGGTTACTTTTTTGCCTATTTCAGGTGACTTTTGACAAGGCCAGTCTGGCAACACTGATTTTCAGGTACCCTGAAAACTAAATTCGAATTATTGATTACCATATACATGGCATTTACCATGATTATCATAGTATATAATATATGACACAGTTATATCCAATTTCTTTCATACTTCGTAAAACAATTCTCCACTCCATATATTGAAATAACAAGCGGGATTATGTGTCAAATTGCATATTATTCGTGAGGAAAATCTTTCTACACTGGTTTCTCCTGTTTTCCAGGGTGAAAACGTACATCAATATAACATCATGGTTGGTTGTCTAAAGTGGGACACTATAAATTGCCATTCAAAGGCGTGCTGAAACCCTCAAAATACACAAATGTCACATTTTTCAACCCTTGTAATAAAAAAATGGCCAGCTGCATGTCAATACCAGCGCAGTGCAGGGTTCTGTAGTAGGAGGGTTTCTTAATTACTTTACATAACTGACAACAATAACTAACCTTTTATAAGCTGTTACTCGTTACTCGCTATTACTCGTTAACTTGTAAAGCCTACTTACCCATGATAGTCATTTTAATTTGATTATTATGTGCTACCATTTATATACTAATTAAAACTATAATTATCATCTACCGACTACTGCGTTAACCCGCCTACTTATTGTAAGGTATTTCGCAATTTGCTTTGTTAGCAACAATTGTGGGGTACTCGGGTTTATGTTTTTGTTCTGAATTAAACTCCGCCAACGGTGGATGTGTCCTCGAATTCCCGTGGTTTTATTTGGTGTCTCTGCCCAGCCCGCAATATATTTCTCAGTGGCGACGAGACGATCGTATTTCACGCGTGTTTAAGAAAAGTTATTCCTCAAATATGTCGATCGGGAGAATTACGGAGTTCAACGTGTCAACGGACAACTGGCAGCTGTACGTGGAACGGTTAGAACAGTACTTCGTGGTGAACAAAATCAGTGATGATTTACAAGTGCCGACGCTAGTGACAGTTATGGGGTCAGAAGCCTATGAACTACTTGTAAATTTATGTACTCCTGATAAACCTAAAAGCAAAAGTTTTGCCGAACTGATAAGAATCATGGAAGCGCATTTACAACCGAAACCCAGCATACTCGCGGAGCGATACAAATTTCGGCAAAGAAAGCAAAAGGACGGCGAGAAAATCGCCGATTACACGGCAGAATTGAAGAAAATGTCCAAATCATGCGAATTCGGGGGAGGGCTGGACGAGAGTTTACGGGACCAAATGGTATGTGGATTGGCAAGTGAAGCTATAAGACAGCGTCTTTTCACAGAGGAAAAGTTAAATTTTACAAGAGCTTACAAGTTAGCATCTAGTATGGAGGCGGCGGAAAAAGATGCGGCACTGGTAGAAGGTACACATAGTGGCAGGCCCGCACCAGTGAAGACAGAATGTCAATCCATACACGCAAAAACAAAACAGAAAGGTATGCCGATATCACGTACGCCGGACAGGGGCGCGAGCGGCAGCAGTGTAAACGCGGCACGAAACGCAGGGAGACGCAGCCTCGGCGGCGGCGGCGGTCAGTCGGGATCAGGCGAGCTTGGCGGCCGTGTGTATGAGGGATCGCGCATGCAACAATGCAGCGCGTGCGGCAGAAATCACGACATTTCATCGTGTAGGTTCACGCGATATTCTTGTAGAATATGCAACAAAGAAGGTCATTTGCGTAGGATGTGCCCAAGGATTAGAGGGGAAGTGACCAGAGTGAACCAAAATTTCAACGAAATCGCGACGTGCGACGTAGATACAAACAGTTGCAGCAGCAGTGACGAGGTAATAATAGACTTCAATCAGCTTGGTTTACCTACGAGTATTTGTCCGCCGATAATCATAACTGTAAAAATAGACGGCACCGAACTTGGAATGGAATGCGATACAGGGAGTGCCATATCTTGCATTAGTTACGATACTTATGTGAAGTACTTCGGGAACCACAGAATAAGGGACAGCGCTATAGTATTACGATATTACACAGGGGAGCTGGTGCACCCTTTAGGCGTTATTCGACCCATGGCCGAATATAACAACGTAAAAAAAAAGTTGGAGCTGTATGTGATCCGTAATGGGAAAGCTGTTTTGCTTGGTAGACAGTGGATTAAAGAATTAGGTATGCAGATACCATGTTTGTCGATTCGCGAAACACAAACCGACACAAAGTCAGACGGAAATTTTAATTTCGCTTCTTTCAGTTCCAGATATTGTGAGGTTTTCGAGGACGGCCTGGGACGGTTCACCGGTGGCAAAGTGAGCATTCATTTGAAGCCGGACGCGCGGCCGATATTTTTGCGTGCGCGCCCGCAGGCGTACGCGCTGCGTGAACCAGTGGAGCGCGAGCTGGAGCGGTTGGTGCGAGATGGGGTACTGACGCCGGTTGATCGCTCCGACTGGGCCACACCCATCGTCCCCGTCGTCAAAAAGGACGGTAACATCAGAATTTGCGCAGATTATAAGCTTACACTTAATAAAATGTTGGATGTCGACCGTTACCCACTACCTAGGGTAGATGACCTATTAGCTCGGCTACACGGGGGAAAAAGGTTTACAAAAATTGATTTATCTCAGGCTTATGCACAATTTGAACTGGATGACAGTAAAAAATTTACAGTAATAAACACACACCGGGGCATGTTCATGTATAATAGGCTTGTATACGGTTTGGCCTCGAGCTCAGGAATTTTCCAAAAACACTTAGAACAATTGTTTGCAAACATTAAGTACGTGGGAGTCTTTTTGGATGATATTATAGTTAGTGGCAGTGATGCGAAGGAACACATTGAAAATCTCCACGAGGTTTTTAAGAGGTTACAGCAGTATGGATTGAGGGTCAAAAAGGAGAAGTGCACTTTCTTTGCCAGGTCAATTACATATCTCGGTTACGTAATAACGGAGGAAGGAGTGCATACATGTCCGGATAAAATCAAAACAATAATGGAAACCCCAGCTCCCACGTGCGTCTCAGAGTTACGTTCGTTTATAGGCATGGTCATGTATTATGCGAAGTTCATCAAAAACGTTAGTTTTATCCTAGCACCGCTATACAACCTTCTAAAGGCAGGTGTGAGTTTTGAGTGGACGCAGGGGTGCCAGCAAGCCTTTGACGATATGAAGGAAAGGTTAGTATCGAGTGAGGTATTAATTCATTATTCACCCGATTTACCGGTGATCTTGACAACGGATGCCAGCAGTGTGGGCGTGGGCGCGGTAATAACGCATGCGACCGAAGGGGGTGAAAGACCAATTGCGTACGCATCACGCGCCCTAACAAAGGCAGAACAGGCTTACTCACAGATCGAACGTGAAGCGTTGTCTATTATTTATGGAATCAGAAAGTTTCATCAGTATTTGTATGGAAGAAAATTTTTGTTACGAACTGATCACAAACCACTGACGGTAATTTTCGGCAGTAAAATGGGAATACCGGTTATGGCGGCGAGCCGCATGCAACGGTGGGCGGTTTTGTTATCAGGGTACAATTATGACATTGAGTATGTCCCATCAGCGAAGAATAATGCTGATGCCTTATCGCGTTTGGTAGTAAGTGGTGAAGGTAACCGTCCCAGGAGTGAGAAGACATATTTAAATTTTGTAGAAGACTTTTTACCAGTGACTCACGAGGTTATCAGGAAACACACTGCCAAAGACGCGATATTAAGTAGAGTACTTCTATACACACAAACGGGTTGGCGAGCGGCGTGCGGGGAGGCAGATTTGCAATGTTACTTTAGTAAGCGACATGAACTATATGTAGAGGCCGGCTGTGTCATGTGGGGTTACAGGATCGTGGTGCCACACTCGTTGAGAGACAAAATGTTAAAACAAATACATTGTAGTCATCAAGGCGTAGTCAAGATGAAGTCGCAAGCACGCAGCTACGTTTGGTGGCCTAACATAGATAGCGACATAGAGCGAACGTGTCGCGATTGTGACACTTGCGCGAAGGTCATGCCGGCACCAGCCCACGCGCCACCGCAACCGTGGCAATTTCCTTCACAGCCGTGGTCGAGGTTACATATTGACTTCTTAGGACCCCTGCAGGGAAAGACGTTCCTTGTAGTAATCGATTCGCATTCAAAATGGTTGGAAATTTTCGAAATGCAGCGCACCAACGCAACAACAGTCATAAAAACGTTGCGAGCATTATTCGCTAGATTTGGATTACCAATGGAGATGGTATCGGACCAGGGTCCACCATTTACGAGTACAGAATTTTCTGATTTTTTAGCAAAGAATGGAATCAAACAATCATTTTCACCCGCGTACCACCCCGCCTCGAATGGTGCTGCAGAAAATGCGGTAAAACTATGTAAAAGAGCGATAAAAAAGGCTATGATAGATAAAGTAGACGTAGACGAAGCATTGCAATGTTTCTTGCTGGCATATAGAAATGCGATACACAGCACGACAGGTCAAACACCCGCATCATTGTTACAAAATCGGAGCCTGCGCTCGCGACTTGATTTAATTAGGCGGGAAGACACAGTGCGAAAACGGGTACGCGACATACAGACAAGACAAGTAGAGCATGCTGGGGGAATATTGCGAGATTTCGAGGAGAACGAGCCAGTGTGGTATAGGAATTATAGCAATAATGAAAAGTGGAAAAGGGGATCGATAGTTAGTAGGGAGGATTCTAGGAGATATTTAGTGGACGAGGGTAACGGTCGTCAAACAACCAAGCATGTAGATCAGATTAGAAGACGTTCCCGCTTGTCTGATGTCCCCTGTCCTGGCGACTGTGCTGACGAACGGGTATCTATACCCGGTCGCAGTGAGCGGGCGGCGGCGGTTGAAGCGACACGAACGCCACCATTGTCGACTTCACCAGTATCGCCTAATTCTTCCACATTAACGCCTACAGAGAGAACTAGTAGCGAAAATGAATTCACGACACCACCTTTGATCCGTGAGTCACCAGCTCCGCAGGCTAGGCACCAAACGCCATCGCCACCCGTGGGCCGTTCCAGGAGGATACGAAGGCCAGTAGTTAAGTTTAGAATAGAATAAGATCGTCATTGTGTTACATTAGTATTTTAGTTTTTTTTCTAAGATCAAAAGTGATTTAAATCAATGTTGAATTTATTGTAGTTGTATTAAGTATAAAATAAGGGTGGGGGTGTAAGGTATTTCGCAATTTGCTTTGTTAGCAACAATTGTGGGGTACTCGGGTTTATGTTTTTGTTCTGAATTAAACTCCGCCAACGGTGGATGTGTCCTCGAATTCCCGTGGTTTTATTTGGTGTCTCTGCCCAGCCCGCAATATATTTCTCACTTATTATGCTGTTAAAGCTAGTTGTTGCTTTATTTTCATTATACTTTAAATATTA
Source organism: Yponomeuta sedellus (assembly GCA_934045075.1). Classification (NCBI taxonomy): domain Eukaryota; kingdom Metazoa; phylum Arthropoda; class Insecta; order Lepidoptera; family Yponomeutidae; genus Yponomeuta; species Yponomeuta sedellus. The sequence goes on from OW203738.1 coordinate 13,575,911, forward strand.
TTGTCTACCTGTATTCCGTTTGATGTACTCGTACTTATATGCACAATTGGCATCCTTGTCACCTAGTTACTCTACATCATAGCTATTTAGTGAAAAATATTTATGGGTTCAGGTTTAATATTGTCCTGTAGTAATTTTTTGCATGAACTTTAGCCTGTTTCCTGTTTTTTTTCCAAATAAATAAAATAAATACCTACTGCTTTTAACTTTCACGTTTCCTTTCAACAATCATCCATTTGCTTACCTGCTGCTTTTAACAATCAACCATTTGCAACAACTACTGTGCTCTCAAGCCTAATAGTATGCCAACGGATCCCGGATCCGGATCGAAGATTAGTTTTCCTGCACAATATTTTTGAACCCCCATCTCCACGCCCACACTGTAAACGAGAAATAAACATCCCTAACCTGGATGTGCAGAGAAGATACCTACGCATTTTTATTTTATAAATTATATCTACTTAGTTATCGCTATATTAGACAGGTCTAATCGCGATTATTTATTAGGTAAAACTTTACCTTAATCCCCGATGTCTCAGCAGCGTTGTAATCGCGATCTTGACGTCTACACGATCAATCGCGATTAGACCCCTCCAATACTTGAGTAGAATAAAATTAATAACTATGTATGAGCATCGCGAGTCATCAAGAACTACAATTCTATTCTACTGTTTGTCGGCGTGATTAATATAGAATATATGCAAAATTTCAGCTTTTTAGAACGAATCCTAAGCTAGGCCGCGGACAGACAGACAGACAGACGAACGGTCAAGACGAAACTAAAGGTGCCTTGTTAACTACCGAACCCTGAAAATGGGGGGAAAACGCGTAGTGTTGTACAAATCGTAGGCCATTATTTCAACAGGCGTTTGTGGGTTCTCTTTTGTGCCGTTCTTGCACTTCAACCGTTTATTTAATGCCATACTTACGAATATTTAATTTTCCACGGCGGCCTAATAGCACAGTCGACTTGGACCCTACCACGGTGTATTTAAGGTCAAAGTTAGTTTGTCCGCGACCGCGTGTGGAATAGCGTACCGGATGCGAAATTTTCCACGTCTACGTCATGATTGTTTCGCGCGGATGGTTTCGTTCATTCACGAATTTATTTTCGGTCAGCCTCTTCGTCGCGAGTATCGATGTCACCGTATGTGGTGTTGCGGGTTGCCGACCCCTGCCTGCCGCACTACCCAAATAAACAGCTGATCGATAGTGAATCGTGAAGTGAAGCCAGCTATTTGAGGATTGTTTTTGGTCCTTCGAGCCGGATTATCAAGCAGAAGCAATGAAGAGTTACCGCCGCGCATTCACTTAGGTAGGACGTCACGCCGCATCCTACTGTGAATATAAGAATACCCCGCACGAGAGTATTGCTTTCAGTAACTGCACCCTGGAATCCTCCTGCGTCTAAGACATAGTCTGCGTCTCAGCTTCAACAAGAGTGTTTGATAACAAACGAGCCTTGTCGCCTGAATTCCGTCATCTTAACAGTATTTTTGACGTATGCATTTTATGTACGTCCCACCGCGGGGCACATGCCTTCTCTCAGAGAGCCAGAGACAGTATAGGCTTAATTAAAACCCGTGTCTACCGCGGATTGGAAATTTCTGAGGTACGTGAACACCGCAGACACTCAGGTTTTCTCACGATGCGTTCTTTTGCCGTTAGCGAGTTAATTTTGCTCTAACTTGTCTGATGCCTTTATTTTGCCGCTTTATGGTATTAGAAATTTTAAAGAAAAAAAACCATATTTTTTTCAAACTCAAATACCGGCGACGCTATACAGCTTCGCGAATAAAAGTGTGTGGCTGTGTGGTGTCGGCCTAGAGAATAGCACCAACCCAATTCTTCCCGCGGGTGTCGTAAAAGGCGACTAATGGACACTAACCGGGGGGTGGGCAGCAGCGCCCCCTGCAGTACAATTCCACCGAACTGCGATCCCCAACCCGCATGCCCAGCGTGGGGATTATGGGCATTACCCCCTATGATAGCACAACGTGGCGCTCTTTAGGGGAGGGCTATGTCCAGCAGTAGACTAGTATAGCCTGACGACGATATTATACCATAGCCAACTTAGACTCGACACTTCCGCACTTAGCCTCGCAGTTAGGCCATTGACACATAGCAAGCGCTGACGTACGTTAACACTTCAGACACCCAAATTTCCTCACGATGTTTTATTTATTTATTTGTTATGTATGGAAAACCAACAGCTGACATATGAAACTTATAAACTAGTTAGTGAACCATTTACAGTTTTCTTTCACAGTTAGTTAGCGAGTAGTATTGCCCCCATAATATCACAAAGTCACATTAGAACACAAAGTCATCGGTACGTGCCGGGATTCGAACTCACTCATTGTGAAAACATGTGAGTGCCGTGTGAGTGCGAGGCAAATATTTCCTCGATTACTTTCTATAAGTAATCGCTAGACCTACATCAATTTCCTAAGGACTCTTTAAGCGGAATAGTGTCATGTTGATTGATGTCGGTGTAATCAATCCCAAAGGGAAAACGTTCGCCTTGATTCCAGGAAAAAAATCTAGATCTATCCTTGACGAAAGGTGTAATTTAATACCTTTATTTAGCAGGACTAATGACTTTTTTGTTACAGTATTTCTTAATGATTCGGGATACTCATACATAGTTATAAATGAGTATCGCGTATGAGTATGAGAGAATTTTCTGTATCCACTATAACATATACCTAACACAATATAAATAAATAAATATCTCTAAGACCTACCAAAAAGGGTGACGATATTTTTGTGGCCCAAATAGCATGTGATAAGGCTTTCATTTTTTAAACGCTAGCTGTCTCGCCGAACTTTGTACCGCCAAAGAATTTCATTTATACGATTCTTGTTACCATAGCAAGGCAATAAATAAATATCTTAGAGTTCGGCTTGAAAAACGGCTACAGTAACAATAAAATAATTATCCCACGGCATTAGCGGGATATCAAGTATCATCATAATGAACCCATTACGTCCACCTAGGGGCATAGGTCTCTTCGCTGAGGAAGGTATAGGCCACACTCCACCACCGGGGCCAAGTTCGGACTGGTGGAGGCTTGCAAGACTAGTGGCTGGTCTTACTGTCATAAGTTTTCAAGCCGCCATAAGGCCTCTGACTTGGCTTAACGTCTGCCATCTATCGTCGGCAGCCGGCACAAACTGCCTGCCGGACGCCCCTTGGACAATATTGCTTTGAAACGAGAGCCAAATAAGAGCGCCGCCATATTCAATCCCCTTCTAAAATTGACCGTGTTACGATGAGCAATAGCGCATTGCAACACATAAGGAAAATAAATAAACTGCCTTTCGCAGAAGCAGTACGAACTAAGATCGTTCAGTTTGTAGACAAAGGAATGTATTGCCTAGAGATAATAAATAACATTGTTACCAAACGCGACGCTTTGTTGATAGATATTTACAAAATCTTCGTTGTTTAGAAGATGCTAACAACTGTGGCCTGTTTCAGAGAATTCATGGTTTACACGACTATTCGATGTACATTGCAAATTCGATCGACCCACAGATGAACGGATAGGAAGACTCCGCTAGGCAATGTTCATCCAATTGTCATCACAAGCCCTGAATTGTAGTTTTATGAAACAGTTTTATGCCATGCACTTTTCTGCGCTAGGGGAGTAGGCCCCATCAATCTAAAACAATGTCACAGACACATCATAGGTCTCTTCATCTATGTAGTACGAATGAAGTGTATGTAAAGTTTGAGGTCGTCATCAACTGTAAAGTAGGCATAGCACATTAACCGTATGTTATTTTTTACGTTATGTTTTGTGTGTATTTACACAAACACACGCTTTATCTGTCTGAAGTAGCTGTAATTGTGCATGTAATTAAATACAAAGATAATACTTATTTCATTGCAATGATAATGCTATTAAGATTATTATTAAGTACTTATGTTATGATAAGTAGTATATGTAGTAGGATACCACTCGACAACTGTGAAGGAAAACATCGTGAGAAAACCTGAGTAGTTAGAATATTTTCGGGGCTTAATCGCGTAGTAATTTATTGTTATTTGTGGGATCCGGTCATCAAGAAGTGTTCGGGTGGAAAAAAGTCGCATGGCTTATCGTCCGACATTGTCGGTGTAGTGTGTCGCAACCCTAATTGTGCTTTGTGATGGCTGATTGAGGGTAGTCTGAAACCTCATCAGCCGAAGATGCGAACGGGTGGCAGCCATCAGTCTTCTCGTGACCACGATGACTGTAACGTCGTCGAAACGTCGAGGTAAAATAGCAATAAATTACTACGCGATTAAGCCCCGAAAATATTCTAACTATGTGTACAAGTCGCGAAAGTTGAAAATATGTTAAACCTGAGTATGTCGTGTCTTTGAAATAGCCAATCAACGGTGGGCATTCGCGGTGTTTAAGCCCTTAGTTGGTTGAGTGATCTTAAACTATCGCGAGGGTTTCGCTGTAAGCAACAAAGGGCGCGTTCAGTGCATGGATGGTTAAACCGTCTATGGCTAACGCATTTAGTTTCATTTTTCCGAGCGGTTACGTGCTTCGGAAGCACGTTAAGCAGTTAGTGCCGGCTGCCGTCGACAGATGTCAGTCGTTAAGCCAAGTCAGAGGCCTTAGGGCGGCTTGAAAACTTCTGACAGTTAGACCAGCCACTGGTCTTGCAAGGACTTGCCCTCCGTGGTGGAGTATGGCCTATACCTTCCTCAGGGAAGAGACCCCGTGCCCCTCGGTGGGGACATAAAAGGTTGATGATGATGGCGCAACCTTGCGCTCATTAGGGGAGGGCTATGTCCAGCAGTGGCCTAATAAAGCCTGAAGAAGAAGATGAAGCCCTTAGTCTCTCTAAGAGAGAATACCTATGCCCTGCAGTGGGACTTAAAAGAATAGGCGGCTTAGGTATGAGTGTGTGTGTATGTATGTATGTATGTATGTATGTATGTATGTATGTATGTATGTATGTATGTATGTATGTATGTATGTATGTATGTATGTATGTATGTATGTATGTATGTATGTATGTATGTATGTATGTATGTATGTATGTATGTATGTATGTATGTATGTATGTATGTATGTATGTATGTATGTATGTATGTATGTATGTTTGTCAGGACATTGACAAAATTGACCAGGGTTATATGTAATACATAATCACTCGTCCTGACTCTAAACTAGGATACCCTGTGCTATGATAACCAAGGCAGGACACCATGAACATGGAAAATACATCGAGATGAGGTCATGTGTAGAAATGTGCGGCGGGCCCCAGTGGAAATTGAACTATTATTTATTTCACATGTACTGTTCATGTATGTGTATCAACTATAAAATATCTTGTCTAATATTGTTTAGTTGTGCCGAATACCTGTCTTTCACTATCCATCAATGGTTGTCTGGAAGAAATTACTTTTAGTAATAAGGCCACTTGAATGAATGAAAATTCTTTATTGCACTAAAACAAATTTGTACAAAGGCGAGCTTAATACTAGATAGTATTAGCACTTGTACAGTGCTGTTATTACATATTTTAAACTTTCGCGACTTGAACACATAGTTAGCCCCTACGCGATTAAGCCCTTAAAATATTCTGTTATTTTTTTAAGTCTTTTATGTAATTCCTGGTGTAAATGAAATAAAGAATATTCTATCTATCTATCATCTCCGGGATGGTATTCAGACGTGATACCGCTAGGCGAATGAAGCAGTCAACACAACGTTACTGTTGCTGAAAGATCCGGTGTAATTTAAGAAGGCCCTTCATGAAGCGATGCTCATTCAATCATAGGTTTAATTGAAAGACAACGTGCTGGAGGTCAATAAAACATCTATATAAATAAAATCCTGACTGACTGACTCACTCACTCATCAACCCCCAGCCCAAGCCGTTGGACTTCGGAAGCAATATAAAATGTAGGCAAGGAATAAGACCGGATTTTTTTAAATTCAACCCCTAAGGGGGAGTAAAGGGTTGCCAAAATATGTAGGTATGTATAAAGAATGTTGTCTATTTTTCTTGAAACTTAAAATAAATACTCTTCAACACAATTGATTTAACACGAGTTTCGCCGTTTTTTAAATTTAACCCTTAACGGAGAGAACGGGGTTGCAAAATTTTGTAGCTAATTTTGTCCACGCGGACGGAGTCGCGGGCAAAAGCCAGTTTACCAATATTTTTTAAAGGACACAATGTGAGGTTTGATCGTGCTTATAATTGAGAATAGACGAGTAAAAAAGAATTAGAGTTGTCTCATAAAAAAATCTTAAAAAGCTTTTCTTAATTATGTTCTATTAAATTTGTGTAAATTCCGAGGCTCTAACTGTCTGAGCTGCCAATAAATATTCAGTACAAGGCCGCAGCTTAGGTGGTCGTCTTCCTTATAACTGTAAAGTTTATTGTCACAATTTGTAGTACAAAGAATTCGAGGTTTAAGAATGTTATCCAGATGAACTTGGTTGTAATTTTGGCGGACTAATAAGGTGCAGATTAATTAGAGAAGTTTTAGATTTCTGTTTTTTTCCGGCAGTTATACTGAGGTCAATCATCGTTGCCTAATGTGTAGTTAGATGGTTCCTCACGATGTTTTCCTTCACAGTTAGCGAGTGGTATTGCTACAATAACTTCACAATGTACATAACTGAGAAAACAAAGTCATTGGTAAATAGTACTTAGTCGTTAGAGCTGAGATTTCGCAACTTAGCCTCATAGTTAGGCCATGGTACGTAGCAAACGCTGAGGTATTTTAACACTTCAGGCACTTGGTTTTCTACACGATGTTTTCCTTCACAGTTAGCGAGTGGTATTGCTACTTTAATATCACAAATGTGCATAATCAAAAAACAAAACAAATTGCCACGTGCCGGGATTCTAACCCACGACCTCCCCATTAAGAAGCCGGCGTTTTACCGCTCCGCTACAACCGCTCACGTTTCTAAGGTGTTCCTATACCTCACCACATGAAATAAAATTGCCAATCCGCGTGGTAATTAACCCCATACTCTCTCTGTCTCTCTCTCTCTCTCTCTGAGAGAAGGCCTGTGCCATACAGTGAGACGTTCCTATTATTAGTTATTCAGAGGTGATTAGGCTAAACTTAGCCCTAGTAGGTACAGAGGCACGTTTACGAGGCACAAAACAGCGTCCCGTGTTTAGTTTGGATGCGGTGTCAAACGCACTCATCCTGAGCGAAAGACGTCAAACTCCTCACATGTTGGAATTATACCGAGACAAACACAAACATTCAGCCCTGCCGGGGCGTTCCCGACCGCCCCATCACAAAAAAGATTTGACGAAATTGGTTCAGATTTGACAGAGTTATTTTTATTTTTATTAAGGGAAGACGTAGTGTAGGTCGCCCTCCGACCAGGTGGGATGACGATCTGCGAAAAACTGCAGGCAGATGCGGGATGCGGCGAGCTGAAGACAGGGCGCTATGGTGCTCATTAGGGGAGGGCTATGTCCAGCAGTGGACTACATAATATAGCCTGAAGAAGAAGAAGGGAAACGGCCGGTGGACCAGGGCAGTATCTGAGTGGTGGCCAAGAGAGGGACGGAGGTTGGTAGGCAGTACACCGACACGATGGTTAGATGACATCGTGAGGGTTGCGGGTCAGAAATGGACAGATTAGCACAGGACCGTGAAGAATGGCGCAATAAGAAGGCGGCCTATACACAGCAGTGGGTTGATGTGGGCTGATTGTAGATTATAGATTTCTTTTTATTTAAAAACCTATTTAGAGGCTAAAAATTTCACCCATGCCGGGATTCGAACCCGCAACCTCTGGCTATCCGTACCAGCGCTCTACCAATTGAGCCAATGGGTTAGTGCATTAAAAATAAAAATAGTGTAATCATGTGGGTACAGTGATATCGTTTCGATGTTAAAACCTAACTGCAAAGTAGGTGGTCGGGGCTGTAAGTAATGCAATTTGCTTAAGTCAGATGTCGCTGCCTGTACGTAATACAGAGAATATTGTAAAGAGGTTCGAAATTTCACTGATGCCGTGAGTCGCCCATTGGCTCAATTGGTAGAGCGCTGGTACGGATAGCCAGAGGTTGCGGGTTCGAATCCCGGCATGGGTGAAATTTTTAGCCTCTAAATAGGTTTTTTAAATTTGTTCCTTAGCACGGGTTAGTGCATTAAAAATAAAAATAGTGTATTCTTTTTATTTATTCAAAGAAAACAAACAATTGTACAATATAGTTTCAGGTCAGAAAATTCTTACGCGCATATGTATGTAATTGTACAACCAGTGGCATGTTCTGTAGATTTATAAAAAGACTACTACTAGACTGTATTAGCAAAAGGTAAGATAAAAAGTTCCCGTAACCGGCGTGCGTGCATGCAACGACTTATGATATGAACGTTGATGAAGCGAAGATTATCTGTCAGGATCATGGCAAGTGGCAGTCCCTGGTCTCTGCCTACCCCTCTGGGACACAGGCGTGAGGTAATGTCTATGTATGTTATACAAAGAATAACATGAAAAATAAAAACTAACTATATTAAAATGTGAAAATTACTTTGCTAAATTTCGCCAAACACTTCAAGCTGAAGCAAGACACGAACGCACCGCCACCGGCACCAATACTTGTGTGAGAAAATACGCGACGCGTTTCGCCTCTGACACGAGGCATACTCACGCTCACTTGGATTTTTCGCGGAATTAATTTTAATGCTATTATGGATTTCCGCAAAGTAACGCCAGATTCCATGCAAAAACTATCTTATTCTGCTATCACCAATCAAGGATAAGATTAGCGATTAGATTATTAGTTATGCGAGAATAGCAAAAAAAAAGCATTATACTCATCGAATTAAGAACCTATTCCATTTTTTATGTACCTTTGACCTTTTATGTCGGAAACGCGAGGTGTGGAGATGAAATTAAAACCGTATATACAGAGTGCTTAGTGCGAGTTTGACAGATCCAATCGAATAACTTTACTACCGCGTTAATCGAGCATTGAGTAGTGAGTTTGAGTAAGTTAGAGCGAGTTGTAACTCGCACTCGCATTTATTCGTGTTTTGGCTGGTAAACGTGTTCACTTCTCAACGTAAACCATTACAACTCGCACTCAGCAATTTTAATTTGCATACTTGTCGCTAGGTGGCGCTTCCTCGATGCCATAGAAATATGAGTTTACGTTAACGCGATCGAGTAGTTAAAAAACTCGCACTAAGCCCTCTGGTCTCTTCCTTTGAAGCTGTGAAAAATCTACCTCGTAAAAGAAGGTACGCCCGTTTATGCCGCGAAAAACTAACACATTGACACTCAAGGAAATCAAAACTTACAGGGTATTTTCCTTTGACCATGAACTAAGAAGTTTAGTAAGTACGTCGCCTTATAATAAGAGTACTGGATTTTTTTTGTAAACTATACTTTTGTAATTAAATCATTAAAAAAATACTTGGAAGTTCGGGAAAAGCTCGGAAAAAACTATCGATTCCTGAACTATTTATATTATGTAAGTTCCCAAATTTTGTGAACTATTTACACTTTGTAAGTAACTACAAAATTGTTCGAAACCCTCGGTATGCGAGTCCGACTCGCACTTGTCAGTTTCTCTTTACATGTCTGTTAAAGTACCTTTGTCTAGCCAATGGGTATTGATTTCTGAATCGGTAGGGAGGGGTCCGTAGCGCGTAGTGAATGGCACGGCCGGCACGCGTGCCCATTTCATTGAAATGAAGTTCAACATCCCACGGCCCGCCGGCCTCCGCCCTGCTGGGTTACCCTTTGTGTGTGGGGGTAAACAACGTTATACCTTTACCTTAGACTATGTTTAGGCTACAGACACGCTTGTACTTCTATGAAGACGGTTTTGTGGAAGTTTCAGACGCGAATAGACGTGGGAGTTGATTCTACGAACTGGGGACATAGAACCACAATTCATGGTTTGTATGTACATTGCTTAACTGATTATCCCACAGATTAAGAAGTAGGAAGACTACAGTGAAGAGTCCTATATAACATGTATGCACCGCAATACCTTGTCAAAGTTATAATATAATTAAAACTGTTTTTATACGGATTTATGCTCGTTTATTACATTTTTACAATTTTCCAACGTTTCGGCACTTTTTCAGGTGCCGTGGTCCCGGATGAAAAAGTGCCGAAACGTTGGAAAATTGTAAAAATGTAATAAACGAGCATAAATCCGTATAAAAACAGTTTTAATTATGTCTACAGCTCGTGTTAACCTTAGAAAATACTATAAAGTTATAATAGTTAATTCCTCATAAATCAGGCTAGAAGAGGTTAATGCGACAAGTTTCTAACGTATTTACATGTTAGTTCAGACGACTGTACTTCGAATTGTCCTTACAAACTTTGAATAAAAATTTTATGAACCCTTTTTTTTTCTTGAACGAATAAAGCGCTTAATGGTCAGCTGATGCGACGTTGAAAATTCAATACGCTTCCACAGAACAGTCCAGAAGTTAGTGGATCGCGGTCAACGGTTTACTCCGCTAATGAAACAATACACACAAAACTCAAACAACGATACAAACGAAAATAGACAAAGGAATATAACGGTAACTGTTCAGCGTAAAATGTGTTAAAAAGTACTATTTAAAAGTATTATTTGTTCGTCTCACTGGCTGTGGAAACAATGGAGGTATGGGGGGATGAGGCAAAAGTTTTCTTTAGGGAAATTGGTCGACGCCTGAGTCGTGGGTGTGACCTTCATTCCGAGGCATACCTGATGGAAAGGATTTCCCTGGCGGTGCAACGGGGCAACGCTGCTAGCGTCATGGGGACTTTTGGGTCGGAAGTGTCCCGGGCGGTATTTTTGATTAATTTAAAATCTGAGGCCCACTTGCGTCAGCCCGGGTTAGCTCATTTTACTCGAGTTAACCGGTTAAAGCGATCATTTAGCATGCGAGATCATCGCTTTAACCGGTTAACTCGAGTTAAATGAGCTAACCCGGGCTGACGCAAGTGGGCCTTAGTTGTATGTTCTTTAATGTGCTACTTTGTTTGACGAAGGTTTCTGGAAATGTTTGGATTTTGTTATGCTTTTATCTATGATGCAAAAGAACGTTATAAATTTTTCACACCTCCTGCTCGACAATGCCTTATTACGTACCGTCAAATATCATCGTAAAGCATAGCCTTGTCTCTCGAGGGCAATAATAATGAAGAATTTCCCTAGGGAATAAAGTGATTTGAATTTAGAATGTCAAAATTCGCATGAAAACTATGAAGAAGCCCCGCATTGCAATTCGAAATTCGAATTGTTGTTCGAAACTCACCCCTTTTTTCTTTTTTTTCTGAACTACTGTGTCGTGTGACCGCGCGAAACACCAATAAAAAAAAGAAATAAAGGCGCGAATTGCAAATACGAATTTAAAAGTTATATTCAATTTAAGTTGCTAAGCCGTAAAAGAGTGTGGACTTTATATTAATAAATATTTTTCAACTTATGCAGCCCTGTCTTTTTATTGTCTCCCAGATGGTGTGAAAAGTAGAGTATTCACCTCTGGAATAAAACATGTCTTAGTCTCGGGCGGTATGAACCCCTGGCTTCACTCAGGACTCTACATAACTCCCTCGCTTCGCTCAGGAGTTAAAATTTAACTCCCTCGCTGCGCTCGGGAGTTAACTCGGAGTCCTTCGCTCCGCTCAGGGTTCAATATACCGCCCATGACGTAATACATGGTTTTATTCCCTTAATGCATAATCTACTATAACCGACCGGGTTCGGACCCCGGCTTTTTTTTGTCCCGGGGACAAAAAGAAAACCCCAGGTCTTGGATGTTTACATGTTTGTGAAGTCTTTGTTTCTGGTTCCCACGACACAGGGTATCCCAGGGTATCCTACCGGGCTGATGATGATGATTTAATAGGTAAACTTAATTACCGCGATTGTAAATAAATAGTTGCAATCTCGCCTGTGATGCAACTAGACTTTATGGATGTCAATGTTAAAGTGCCGACTGTACAATAAATAATTTGAAATCATACTGTATAATAAAATATAAAAATAAAGTGTAATATGGTTTGAAGCCGTAAACTTAGTTAAGGCAATTTTTAAAGTCGAGAATTAAGGTAATTCAATAATTAAGTTATCCTAACAAATGAGCGCGATTACTTAGCTAACATGTAAAGGCCTATCAACTGAACAGGCAGCACAGACTTTTGTGCGGAACATTTAATTTCCCTTCCGCGGATTCAACGAATTTTAAGCGAATTTCAAGGCCATATTCTTTATGGCTCTAAAAAAATATATATTTTTAGAGCAATATTGGACACTTTCAAGCACGAATTGTACGTTACCTCGATCTACACAAATCAAGCCTATTTCCAGCAAGAGGTAGACAGAGACCAGATTTTAGTCCTCAGTCCTGGCATTAAAGTTTAAATAGTTACAATTTCTCTTCACGAAACCAATCTCCCGTTTGTCTGATATTTCTGTGATTAATAAATAATAAATAAATAAATATTCATGGACATATTGCACATTTCTCGTTAGCCCTATACAAAGTACAACTAAATGACTTGTGTTACAGGTGCCAAGTCGACGATAGATTTAATACAATAAATACATAGATAACATCCAAGACCCGAGACAAACTAGAAAATTTCGTTTTCTAGTTTGACCCGGCCGGGGATCGAACCCGAGACCTTCAGTTTTACAGCAGCGTGCCAAACCGCTGCGCCACCGAGGCCGTCAATCGATCAACCAATGAATCAATACAATCGTATGCCATTAGGCATAGGTCTCTCTTAAGGCACGCCACTACTTTCTGTCCTCGGGCATCCTCAACCAGCCACTACCAGCATTATGAAAAAAAACTGAGAGTAAATGTAAATATAAATATTCATTACGTCCATAGCTATATCAACTGTGTCAGACTATCTCTAGTGTTGCCAGGTTGAATTTTGGTCGTCTCGCAATATTACCTTCCCTCAAATAACATTATGTAAATACGCCGTCCATTAAACTCTCAGGATATCGACCTCAAATAGGCCTAATATTTCCACCGAATGTGGAAAACATATAGGCAATGTTTTCTATTAGCACAAGTCTCGCATTATTGACATAGGAAATCCAGTGCCGTCTTCGCGACGAATTATTTTGTAAATATATTAAAGCCAAAGTAAATAACCGCGTGGGTAGGTGTGTGTTTTTACAAAGTGTTCCATGTTATTTTACAACCCAACTGCTAATTAAGCTTTAGCTACTTTATTTACGTTTTTAACTTGTCTCTGCGAAAGCACAGGAGAATTGAATCGTGACGGTATCAACGGTATCAAGTTTTATAGATTATAGACAATACTAGCAGAACCGGCAGCCTTTGTCTTGCATGCAGCGCCATCCGCCGGGCTGATTTGGGAATCTAAATCATCTAGGGCGACCCGAACGCATACAAAAAATATTTAAATCTGTCCAACCGTTTCAGAGTTTAGTAACATACACACGTACTGTAGAATTATTATAAATAAGATACCTACTGATTAGCTGAACCTTAGCCTAAAAAATCACGCGTGTAAAGCATGACTGCTGTTCTGCCGTCCACTAACTAAAACGCAGCTAAGCCTCATTTGGCCGTTTTTTTACTTTTTAATGTAATATTAAACTTTATATTACTAATATAAATCATTTTATTAAGAGCATATAAAGAGGCATTACACATTCTGAAAGTGCGCTGAAAGCTTCGTCCTAAAAAGTGGCACAATAAACAATTTAAAACTAAACTAAATTAATCAAAAATACCGCCCCGGGACACACCCGACCCAAAAGTTCCCATAACGCTAGCAGCATTACCCCGTTGCACCCAGGAAGATCCTTTGCATCAGGTATGTCCCGGAACAAACATGATACCCCCGACGTCTCAGGCACCGACTGATTTCAGTAATAAAATACATTACTCAACTTGTGGTCTCAGAACCACGTTGTCAATTTCGGAGATACACCATAGTATGTTAGCAGTTAAGCCACACTTAGTTGGGGCTTACTTCTTTAGCAACCGTCTATACAACAATACTTAGGTTGATGGAGTCACTACTACCAGCAAAGAGAATATAACGTTAATGAGATATTTTTCGATACGACATAAATTTCGGTTGTCGAGATTAGATTATTTTTACAGTCACCATATCAACCCACCTTTTCGCAGTTTACTGAATAACGTTTTTGGGCTTAGCTCCTTTTTAGTTAGTGTTGTCGACAGTACCTAACTAGTTACGATATTCATAAACGCCGCGGCACCAAGTCAAAACTTATAAAACCGCTCGGGATCCTAGGGGGATTAAATAAAAAAGCGTAACTTTTTTAAACAGAAAATTTGGAACAAAATGTTGCGAAAACAATATTAAATTCGGGCGGTCGGGCATACACGAGCCCGATTTTTTCGTGTACTGACAATCTGTTAATATACTGTACACAGATATCCTAACTTCAGCCTATATACGTCCCAATGGGCTTTTCTCAGAGAAAGAGAGCAATAAGCGATTATTTATTAGGTAAAACCTAATTATATTAATTCCCGACGTTAGACCCGTTTAATTAGCTATGTGTGAGTATCGCAAATCAATAAGAAATACTAGAGAGCAAGAAGATGTTTTTTTATACTTTGGTCAATCGACAGCTGTTAAAAACAGCATATTGTCATCGCACAAGAAGCTCGGGGTAACTGAGCATGACAGCAGGGGGATTCGCCCTACATGCGTCACTGTGTAAGCCTGCATGTACCATCTAATAACTGTTAAATGTAATGAATGATATATGTTGCGTCTTAAGCTATGATGATTGGCTTTTTGCATCTACGTAACGAGACGATTTATACAGCGTCCAGTGGTTTCATCACTCACACTAGATGGGTGAAGGGACCACTCCGACGCTGTAGTGCCTGGTTTTATAGATGGTGTAGGCTTGCCCAGCACCTATACCATCCTGACAGCTTAGTCGGCCTAGCCCACAGGAAAGACTAGTCAATACGTGCGGAGCCAACCAAGCCGCGGGTTTCCTCACGATGTTTTCCTTCACCGTTAGCGTGTGGTATTGCGACTACAAATTCGCAAACGTACTTAACTTAGAAATTAAACAAAGTACATGCCCGCACTCGGGATCGAACCTGGGGCTCTCGCTTGCAAGTCCATGGTTTTACCCACTGAGCTACCACCGCTTCTTCAACTAACACATAGTTTTAAGCCTGCATGACTAGTACGTACTTGAAATAAATAAATATAGTACTTAGCCCAGTGGGTAGAACAATCGACTCCGAAGCGAAGGGACTCTGATTTGATTTCTAGTGCAGGCATTTACTAATGTTTTTGTTTTCTAAGTTGAGTACAGTAGCAGTTACACTCGCTAACGGTGAAGGAAAACCTGAGACTCTGGGGTGTTCAAATACCACAGCGAATAAAATTATCAATCTGCGGTGGGCACGCGTGGTAATAAAGCCCTTACTCTCTCTCTGAGGGAAGGCTTGTGCCCTGCAGTTGGACGTTTATGATATCAACCCTTTGTTAGGCCATAGGTACTCCACCACGGGGCCAAGGCCGGTTTGATAGAGGATTGTAAGACAGTAAGGCCTTACTGTCAGAAGTTATCAAGCCACCAATGAGGCCTCTGACAGGCCTCTTTTTTATACCAATGGGGATTTATGAACTTTCTGTTCACAAATCTTCATTGCTAATACTAAGATACGCCAATAGGGATTTGTGAACAAAAAGTTCACAAATCCCCATCAATGGCGATTTTCAATGGGGATTAGTGGAACAACCCGGCTTAACGACTACCATTATATGGGTGACGATGGGTGACCATCTTGTGACTACTGCTAGTAGCATTTTTTCCGAGCGCTAGCAGTAGTCACGGGATGACCACCACCTGAGCGCGCCTTCTGTTGCTAAACCCAAGTGATTGATTCCAATCACTCGGTTCCACTATAGGCCACGAGCACTTCACGGGACGTTTACTTCAGGACATTTATAGACTGCACAAAAAAATAACGAATGAATGACTGTAGCTAATAATTTGCCACTCCCGACTGCGGGCCAACAAGCTCTCAACTATAGCGGCGAGCACTTAACGTTTAACCTATTTACTGCCGCCGAACATTAGCACTAAACTATTTTCCAAACTGTTAATGGCCGGTATTTACTTTGCCTCAAGGGAGCGCGTTAGCTGCATAAGCTAGCCTCAGACATCCGGAATATCCCTCTGACGGAGGGCATTAAATGAACTCGTTTCGATGAGTATGTATTAGGTACTTAAATACGTGTCGTCTGTTCGTTTTGTGCATCATTTTGTGGAACACTTTATAGCTTTACTAGGTTTTTAGAGCTACTTTCGCAACTTCATTTCGCCTTAAGGTTATAAAATGGCTATAATGATTTATTAAAAGCAATTCACCGTCACTACATTCGTAAGCGTTTTCTCTGGAGCCTATGAACGTCCCACTGCACGGCACAGACCTTCTCTCAGAGAGAGAGAGAGTAAGCATATCCATTTTAGCACGGACGGCCTCCGTGACGCAACGGTAGCGCATTTGCCTACCATGCGAGAGGTCCCGGGTTCGATCCCCGGCTGAGGAAGAAAAAAAACCCCAGGTCTTGGATGTTTACATGTTTGTGATGTCGCTGTTTCTGGTTCCCACGACACAGGGTATCCTACGGTGAGGCCAGGAGCAATGAATGTGCCAGTAGACTTTTTATCCGGATCTACTTACGGGTGTCCGTATCCGGACAAATAGTCTATGTGTTGTGCTTACGAAAGTTTTAGTTCAAAAATATGTGCCAGTATGTAAATGTTATAATATAAACTTTTAAAAATCTTAATACGGAAAAAGGAGTGGTGTTATTCGATATTCGTGAGTATTAGAGATATTTCAGAGGTAATGGATTGGAATACCGGCATAACCCAATGTCTTTTACGTTCCTTTGTGACCATGTAGTAGAAATATCACTTGCTAATGGTGAAGTAAAACATCGCGAGGAAACCTGAATGTCTGACCTCTGCGCTTGAAGTTGCCAGTCCGTAGGGGGGTGGTCGTGGTGATAAGTATATAGTATATAGACACATTAGATATATAGATACACATCTATATACGTCCCGCAGAAGGCACATGCATTCTGGGCATTTTTCTATGTAGTTTATTCTACAAAAAAAATATGGAAAGCGGTTTAACTCGGGTCTCTAATTTTTTCATCTTTTATCTTTATTTGTCTTACTTTCTCTTTGCCTTTCTTTGTTTCCTTATTTCTTCCTTCAATATGTTATTAAATACTTTAAATTTAAGGTCTATTGTATAAATGGACCGCGTCAAAGTCGGGTTTATTCGAACACTTATAACTCGAGAACGGCTGGACCGTTTTTCATGTTCTTGATTTGTTATATTCGTCTCCAACCCGTTTAGCAGAATAACTATTAATATAACTGAAAAATTTACGGACCAAAAATCTGTATTCAACGCGGACGAAGTCTAAAATTTTAAGAAATATAAATATTTCTTGTTGGTAGGTAGTGAATTAATTTATCGATACTGAAAAATATTTGTTTTCTGTTATTTCAGTAACACATTGTATACGGCGAAGGAACAATTACTCCGATACACGAAATATAGACGTAAGTAAAACAATTATGTAACAATCCAAAACACATTCTAGACATCTGAGACCAGCAAATTTTGCAGGGTGCCTGAATTCCGTTTCTGAATTCCGAGTCACATAATCCAGAGAGGACGTTCCGAATGAATGATGCGAAACCAGCCCTAAGCTAACACGCTTCCAGCCAGCCCAGCTTAAATATACGGGGTGTAATAAAATCCCTATGTATATCCGAATATATACATGGGAAAATACGAGCAGTATAGGAAAACAGAGCGGTGGTAGCTCAGTGGGTAAAACCATGGACTGGCAAGCGAGAGCCCCAGGTTCGATCCCGAGTGCGGGCATGTACCAATGACTTTGTTAAATTTCAAAGTCACGTACATTTGCGAATTTGTAGTCGCAATACCACACGCTAACTGTGAAGGAAAACATCGTGAGGAAACCCGCGGCTTGGTTGGCTTGGTTGGCTTCGCACGTATTGACTAGTCTTTCCTGTGGGCTAGGCTGACTAAGCTGTCAGGATGGTATAGGTGCTGGGCAAGCCTACACCATCTATAAAACCATGTCCCAGGCACTACAGCGTCGGAGTGGTCCCTTCACCCATCTAGTGTGAGTGAGGATACCACTGGACGCTGTATAAATCATCTCATCACGTAGATGCAAAAAGGCCAATCATCATCAGGAAAACAGGGAACCTCCGTCTTGAGTGTCAAAGAAGACAGCGTCTATCAGATTTTCATTTCATTTCAAAGATTTACATTTCCAAATCTTCTTTCCTGTGCCTCTCCGCTAATGGAGGTTAGCCGTCAGTTCCGGATATCAGTACTTGTGGAAGAAGAAAAACCTATCATCTCCGATGAAACCTACACGGAAAAAAAGATTGTTTTTTAATAATTAAAGGATATTATTTAGCTAAAAAAGTAGATGCTTCATCTAAGAAAATATTTTCTTAGCATAAATCATCGAGTCTCGCAGCAAAACAAATATGTTCTGTTTTAAGAATATTAGCAGTTTGAAGAATGAGTGAATGACTGAATGAATGACTGTTCAGAGACAGTTTTTCTTTAGCCAAAACAATGTATGTTCTTCAAGAAAATATATCAAATACTTGCTTATTCCTGAAACATTCTATATTCTTTCATCAAGACATTAGTTTATTTCCGAAATAAAACATAACTTTCTTGTTTCAAGAATGTTTTAAAGAATGTTTCATGAGTGTTTTAGTTGAAGACAACAAAACTGACACAATATTTTACTTCATTCAAGATAATATTGTTTCCGCCATATAGGAATCACGGATTGTCTTGACCAATAGGATATTGTGTTCTACTTCAGGCTTTATTAGTCCACTGCTGGACATAGCCCTCCCCTAATGAGCGCCAAGCGCAAGGTATATATGTGCCATCATTGAGGGGTAATGCCCATAATCCCCACGCTGGGCATGCGGGTTGGGGATCGCAGTTCGGTGGAATTGTACAGCAGGGGGCGCTGCTGCCCACCTCCCGGTTTGTGTCCCTTAGTCGCCTTTTACGACACCCGCGGGAAGAATTTGGGTTAGTGCTATTCTCTAGGCCGACACCACACAGCATTGTGTTAACCAATAGGATATTGTCTTAATGTAAGAATTCTTTTTTTTCCGTGTAAGCTGCGTTGAAATCTGTTGAATGTTTTCATGCTAATTACATAATTTGATTGCTGAAACTCAATTGCCTAATATTTATGTGTGCCAGATGAATCGTAAACTTAAAGGTGGCGTCGAAAATCATAGTACAGGGTGACCTAGTTTGATTTTCGACATGTCATATTAATAAACATAAATTTTTGTCACACATTACCTATCTGTAAAAATAATGTTTGTACTTTATGAAGTATGTAAGATGTTCGTATAAGTAATAAATTTCTTTATTCTTTACTCTTTATTCTTTGATTTGAATTCGACAAAAAATAGAAAAAAAAGCATAATAAAACTTTGATCACTGTACTCTTTTATTTTATAAATATCGCAAGCAGTATCATTGAAAATAGCTCGAAAACGCTAATGTATACAATATTCGAAAAATCCGAATAAACGTCCAAAATATTCGAATAGTGAAACAGGAGAATGTTCGAATGAAACAAATATTCCAAGTTTAAGCACTATTTCCAATACTCCTTAAAGTTCGAAACAAAACAGCAACTTGACAGTGCTCTCAAGAGCGTAACTGCGCTTTATTAACGTCGCTCTAGAAGTTGACACTTGATAGCTTTCAGTCTAAGCTCAAAGTTAATTAAAGCTGTAGCTGAGAGGAAATACTGCCTTTGTACAGAAGAATAGCGACGGCAACAAAACAAAGTATGTAAATATTGTCGCTTTGTCTCGGAAGAAGTAGAATTTTATTGATACCTATGACTTTCCGTGGTCTAAATACCTAACCAATAATTCACAGCGATCTTTATTCTATTTCAATATTCATTTTATGAAAAAATATAGTCTGCAGTCTATACGGTTTATTTTGTACAAGTATATAGATCCGTTTTTACTGCTGCTCCGACTCTCCAAGGTTTACTTGAAGAAATCTCTTACAGAGCTAAGCTCGCCTTCGTACATGTTATTTCTTACGTAATGTCCTGTTTAATGTAACAGAATGTATTCTGGTTTTACCGGTTTTCCTGTATTCCAGTGATATTGTTTGATAGATAACGCTTAATTAAAACCATTTTGTTAAATGTAACACACGTTTTTCTACGTAGGACAATGACTCAATAAAATCACAGTATTTTATTCAAAATTACACAGAAACTGTGACATACTGAGCGTTACAAGTAAAATCAGGTGTCCATTTAAAAATCTAGATGATTTTGGAGAAAAACACCCCTAATTTAGTCTTTTCATACTTAATTTTGTGCTGCGTGGTGTCGGCCTAGAGAATAGCACCAACCCAAATTCTTCCCGCGGGTGTCGTAAAAGGCGACTAAGGGACACAAACCGGGGGGTGGGCAGCAGCGCCCCCTGCAGTACAATTCCACCAAACTGCGATCCCCAACCCGCATGCCCAGCGTGGGGATTATGGGCATTACCCCCCCAATGATGGCATAACCTTGCGCTATGGCGCTCATTAGGGGAGGGCTATATCCAGCAGTGGACTAATATAGCCTGAAGATGATACTTAATTAATAGAGTTTACATATTATTCTAACACTTAGTACTAATGCATTGAACTGGCAATAATTCCGGACATTAAACACTAAAATAATCTTTAATTGGTAAAATAGAGCCTTTTTGGCACCGTGCTTCAGTCAGTGTTTGAACCGCGACTTAGGTAGGTAGTAGACGCTATAAAATTACATGACAAAAACAATTTGAATTTTGTTGTTGTAAAAAACTTTCGCTTGTTTCAGGAATTGCGCATAGTTTAGATAATCCTGAAACCTGGTAGAAAATGCTTATGGCATTAAATCCGCCGCATGGTACGATTTTATTTTTAAAACTTAAGTGCCATACAAGCATCAACAAATAAATATTCATCCATGTTAGAACATCAAATGCGATGAAATAAAAAAAAAGTATTGCCCTTTACAAATAATTGCGAACACTTGCGTATACGAGTCAAACAGAAGCGACAAAGAACAATAAAGCCGAAGAAATTTCCGCTTTTACGCTCTCGTTTGTTACCAATAAGGATTTGTAAGCGTAAACGACTCAAAAGATGACAATACTCCAACCAATTCCGTAGTAGTTTTAAGATGGACACATTATTTCGGAACGCAGGTGTTTACTACCACCTCTGCGCGGCGGTAGCGCATCTGCCTGCCATGCGAGAGGTCCCGGGTTCGAACCCCGGCTGGGAAAAAAAAACAAAGTAGACCTCGGACGTTTACATGTTTGTGATGTCGCTGTATCTGGTTCACGCGACACAGGGTATTCTAGTGTGGGGCCAGAAGCAATTTTTGTGCCTGTATGTAAATATTATGTTATGTAGATGCCACAATCGCATATTCGACTTTTGTTTAGAAAATCATCTGCGTTATTTCGAAGGAACGAATCTATAGATTCACATGATACCTAACCGAAGCAGTTGCGAGTTCTATTCAGTACCGCTTTAAAACCTTTAAGGACAGCTAAAATTTAACTGGCGCCTTTGTGCCGAATAATGGAATAGTTTAATTAGTAATTTACAATAATTTATTTTACCTGTCACAAAATGTAAATGGTCTCTCTGTTAGAAGGAATTAACTACATTCTAAAGAACAATAGACAATTTTGTATGGGGCCTGTACCCGCCATTGTAGCATTATAAACTAGATGTCATTTTAAAGATGTAAATTCATGATTGATGAGAACATTAACATTACATTACATAACATTACATTTATATACCAGCACATACATTGCGTCTGGCCCCACACTAGGATACCCTGTGTCGAGGGAAGCAAAAACAGCGACATCACAAACATGTAAACATGAAAGAACTGGGTTTTTTGTCTTCAGCCGGGCTTCGAACCCGTGACATCTCGCATGGTAGGTTGTCTTACACTACTCCACCAACCCGGACTTGGCACCCGTGGTGGATTATGGCCTAACCTGCGCTGGAGGAAGAGATCCGTACCCCATAGTGGGGACATACAAGGGTTGATATCGATATATACCAAGATAGTAATTAATCACATATACAAAGATAAATAGGACATAGATGTCGTATGTACTCCTAAAAAAGCCTACCTCCTACTGGGAATATCGCTCGCTCCGGGGTTTTCCAGCAGATATTTATTCTGTATGTGTGGGTGGGCGTATGATTGCCGCGTCTAAGCGATAAACCTAGGATGTACCAAGTATAAACAAAATCCCCATATAAATAAAACATGAGGGGCTTCACTCTTCAATACGAAAGCCTCTTGTTGTAAAAAAAAAATTATCGCGTAAACAATATCAGTTTCTTTCCACATCTTGAAGAGTTTGGTCTACCTAATAATAATAACATTGTCACCCTAATAAAAATGTCGTGCTTGATACGAACAAATCGATGCTGAAAAATGACATCGATAGTCGAACCGGGTGATTGGAATCAATCACTTGAGTTAAGTAAGGGCGCGGTCAGGTACAGGATGGGTGACCGTCCCGTGACTACCGCTAGTGGCATTTTTCCGAACGCTTCGGCGCTTCGCAAAGCACCTTAAACCGTTGGTGCCTGTTATGTAATAGCAGTTCGTTAAGCCATGTCAGAGGCCTTATGGCCGCTTGATAACTTCTGACAGTAAGGCCCGCCACTGTCTAGTAATTCTCCACCAACCCGGACTTGGACCGCGTCGTGAAGTATGGCCTCAGCTTCCTGCGATGCAGGAAGAGACCCGTGCCCCAGCAGTGGGGACATACAGGGGTTGATATCGAAACAGAATGTAAATTCTTTACGTTGAAATAAAATTGATTTGATTTGCATGATTTTTAATATTATTTAAGTATAAACTGTGATTCCTTATGTATAATAAATAATGTCCTAGTTAACTATCTGTATTTTTTGTTAGAGAGCAATTTGATAAACTTGTAAAAATCAAATCGTTATCAACCCTTGTCCCCACTGCTGGTGCACGGGTCTCTTCCTGCATCGCAAGAAGGTTAGGCCATACTCCACCACGGGGGCCAAGACCGGGTTGGTGGAGGATTGTAAGACAGTGGCGGGTCTTACTGTCAGAAGTTATCAAGCCGCCCATAAGGCCTCTGACAATGACAGCCGGCACCAACGGCTTAAAGTGCCTTGCGAAGCACGGAAGCGCTCGGAAAAATGCCACTAGCGGTAGTCACGGGACGGTCACCGCGCCTGTTGTTGCTTAACTCAAGTGATTGATTCCAATCACTCGGTTCGCCTAGGCCACGAGGGCTTCAAAAAATCAAATATTTACTAATAATCCAACATATATTTTTAACTCACCCGGATGTCCATTATACCGATGCCTCGGCAAACAAATTTGTTAAAAGCCCATCAAGTAACTTTTCATGAAGACCGAAAGTGTTAAGGCAAATTATTGCGTGACTACTCGGAAGAGTTTCCTGCTAAATTTTATGCCTCACCTAGCCCATTTCACTTGCAATTCTCGACCCGAAAATTTTAATAATAATATTAACTATACTATTTTTATTTTTAATGCACTAACCCGTGCTAAGGTCAATTTTTAAAAACCTATTTAGAGGCTAAAAACGTAATAATCTGTACGTAATACAGAGAATAGTGTAGAGAGGTTCGAAATTTCACTGATGCCGTTGAGTCACCCATTAGCTCAGTTGGATAGAGCGCTGGCACGGATAGCCAGAGGTCGCGGGTTCGAATCCCGGCATGGGTGGAATTTTTAGCCTCTAAATAGGTTTTTAAAATAATATTAACTATTATTGCACCTTATTGCACACGAAAAATTTAACTGGATATTACATAAGAAACAACATGTACAAAGGCGAGCTTATCTCTGAAAGAGATTTCTTCCAGCCAACCTTATAGTGTCGGAGAAGCAGGAGAATAATGTATGTTCTTCTTCTTCCTCTTGTGGTGGATCTCCTATCGGAGGTCGGCTATCATTGTGGCCACTGTAACCCGTGATGTGGCGGCCCGGAACAAATTGATGGTACCTGTCTAAACCATTCAGCCAAATATAGCAGCCAGTGGTTTCTTCTACGGGGGGTGCACCCCCTGCATAGAACTCCACCAAACTGCGATCCCCAACCCGCATGCCCAGCGTGGGGATTATGAGCAATTCCTCCCAATGATGGCGCAACGAGAGGGCTATGTTCAGCAGTGGACTAATATATAGCCTGAAGAAGAAGAGTTCTTCTACGGCCTGGTCTTCTTCTTGTATGTTCTTACAATAGTAGTTCCTTATGATTCGCGATACTCATACATAGTTATATATTAAACGGGTCTAATCGCGGTCTACGTGTTACGTTGTCTACGCGTTCGTTCGTTCGTTCGTTCATTCATTCATTTATTCATTTATTTATTTATTTATTATTGTATCTAAGCTTATACTCTTGTCGGTGCAGCACTTTCAACCCTATCACAGGTCAGTTCTTTGACCGCCTGTCAAGTCCTTCCAATTCTGGGCCATTTGCTGAGTTACGACAGTTTAATTACAAACATCGTAATGTTTGAAAGTTAAGCTGAAGGAAGATAAGGTAATAAGATAAGGAAATTAGTGAAATCCACGAAGAAGCGATTTTGACGTATCTTGTTGTATGTTACTACAATATTCTTTGGTCATATACAGATATACGTTGAACCTCCTCATATACAAAATGAGCCCTAAATTATTCAGACTAAGGCTATCTATCAAGTTTTACGTTCCATAAGATGACGCGATACGCGACACGGTATGATACTTCGTGATTGCCCAATGCCCATGAAGTTATCTTGGAATTTTCTTCTACAAAGTTGGTAACAAATCCATTATTCATAGCCTGCAGTAAAAAGACAATGTTATGCTAAAGTAATAGAAACTATGTGTGAAAACAGATAGTTTTGCTTCGAGCTGTGGGCAAGAGTTTATGGAGTTCGTGAAGCAAGCAATCAGCGCACGAAGTAGGATTCGATACTTGACGTGAATCCGCTAATAAAAAGTTTAGCGCAAACTTTATGCGCTAGACGCGAGCGCCACATACAAAGTAGTCCAGTTACAGGAGGCTCGAAAAACCCGATGAACGGTATGACGTCAGACGAAAATTGCCATCACGAAAAAGCGATTTGGAGTTGTCACTCGTAATAAAATTACAGACGAGACAGAAATAACCTCGAACGCTCCAACACGGTTAGACGATGCTATCTCTCTAAATGAAAGTCCGTTTTACGTCCGGAGGTCAATATTTATGATTAGAAATACGTGGAAGGGTAGCATAATTAATTTTTAAAGTCCAATTGAAGGTAAGTGCTCGTTTGTTGTTACTGAAGGGCAATGGAATGGGCAAGGGAATAAACCGGTGGCTGTAGCATAACAACACGCGAGCTATGTGTGTCGTTTTAACGCGACATACCAGTGGAGAGCGTGTCGCGATAGATCCTGTTTAGACAAGACAAAAGAATTTTATTTCGGTTCTTATTACTTACGTTTATTCACTATACAAAAAAAATGTTTACTTAAAGAACGTCAAAGCTGTAAATTTCACAATTAATAGATTATGTGGAGAAGAAACTAACAAAGAAACTCCACACTTATTCTTTTCAAATGTTTATTTATTCTGTCAAACATTTATTCTGTGACAGATTCAGTCGCGCGTTGTTACGCTGCGGCTTCAGGATTGGAATTGTATAGGCTTATACACCTACTTAGGAAAGTTTGATTACTTGTATATTAATTAGTAAAGGGGTTGTTGTGTTGAGAGTTATTTTCATTCCTTTAGCATTACGTTTTAGAGTCATTGAATCAATTCAATTGTGGATCGATCACTCAATAAAGTTCAAGGCACACTGATGCCTCAATCGAATTTAATAATAATAACTTTCACGTAACATAATCCCTTGTCCTGGTCTCAAACTAAACTACCCTGTGCTATGGTTACCAGGCAAGGTAACCATAGCACAGGGTAGTTGTATTGTATTAAGATTGTATTAAGACCGTAGCGGTTTGCAATAGTATTTCTTCTTGATTCGCGATACTCATACATACGTTTACGTATTACGTTTTACCTAATAAATAATCGCGATTAGACCAGTTTAATAATTATTATAATTATGTATTAAGCCCGCCTATTGTACAATATTTACTTGGTACAATTAATCATTTTAATAATAATAATAATTATAACTATTGATTAATCATTTTAATAATAATAATAATAATTATTATTATTATTATAATAATAATAACCCCCCAAGGGGACCACCTTGCCGTGATGGGGGGGCTTACGGGAAGGAGGAACTAAAACTAGTCTCAACAACCAGACGTAATACCTGTCTACGGAAGAAAAAAAAATGGCCCTCTACCATCTAGCCAGAGTAACCCTTCCCAAACTAAGGTCTCCAAACCAAACCACAACAAAGATGAACGCGGAACCTAAAGAGTTAATACCCCAGGAGGGTACCAGCCACGCTGGAGAATCCCTCTCCGAGCTTAGCTCGGGCTGCTCCTCGTACTCTGGGGGGAGCAAAGGACCGCAATCTCAACCGAGATACTTACTTCGACCTCGTCTAAGAGGTCGCCAAGAGGGTGCAACTGGAGCCAATACTAGAAGCGAGACACTAAGCATAGGCAACCTTGCTACCGATGGGCCAACAGACGCAGTAAGGGACTCATCCCCAGCTTCGCCACAAAGTCTATTTTCATACGAAAGTGAGTCAACTCGCCACAGCTTTTCAAGACCAACTTCGCCAAGCTCAGCCCCATCTTCACCATCGACTGACTCGCCTGCAAATGTTGTGCGAGAGGCAAGCGCCGAAAACCTCGTACCCACTGCTGGCGGTAAACGCACGAGACGTAAATGGACTGACAATTTGAACAGATCCGTATGGCGTGCATATTTAATTGCTTCTTCGCTAGAACAGAATACCAAATCATACTTACCGGAGTTAGAACGCCTATTCCTACTAGAACACCCAAACGTTAAAGTGTCTCGCCAAAGGCTAGGAGACCAAAAACGAGCGATAGAGCGTAATAAATTGTTGCACCAAGGTGTACTCGACGAAATTAGATTAGAAGTTGCCTCAAATCTGGGCAACTCACAAAGTACTCTAAATGACCATAGCAATCACAGAGAATCAACTCAACCAAATCTACACAGAGAACAAAAATGAGTTGGTCAGAGGAGTTAAATGAAGCCCTCATAAAAATTTACTACACAGTAACCAAACTTGAAACAGACCAAACCATGTCCCGAACAAAAATACACACTGCATTTGTGGAACAATTCCCTCTCCTTTCTCATCTACCCGAGCAACGTTTAGCAGACCAAAGAAGAAGCATTACAAGTAACAAACTTTTGACAGACGCTAAACTACAAAATATAAGGCAAGAGGTAGAGAGAGCTCTGCATTGGCATACACAAAGTACAATACAAAGCTTACGTGAGGGAGAAGAAGAAATTTTGGAACAAAATACCACGGACTACTTTAATATGACAAATACAACGACACAAGATTACTCTACATTAACACCAAGCAATGTAGTGGTGCACCCGACATTAAACACGGATATCACGAATGGTATCATGGAGACATTTTTGTCGTCATTGCAAAAATTTAAAGACACTGACCCCACACAAAGACCATACATACCTAAACAAAAATGCTCCAAAAAATTTGCTGCGATCGTCGACTTTATTAATTCTGAGATACTTCCTAGTCATAATTCTACTGAGCAAGATTTCACCACCACTCAAACGATAATCTATACCGCTGCTTATACAGCTGCCATCAGTAATGGCGCAAAAATCAGGACAGAAACTCTAGAACGATGCCAGAGAGAGAGAGTTCCAACGTGGCAGAGAAGATTAGAGAACAGAATTAAGTCATATCGTAGACATAGGGAGATTGACGCACTATATGATGGGTAACACAAGTAGTAGAATGGAAGCAATTGTTCAAGAAATAAAACGCAGATATAATATACATACGCGACATGAAGAGCCGAACACTGAAGAATCACATTTTTTGGATACTCTGAAACAAAAATTAAATGCAGTAACCAGCAGGCTAGCGCGATATAAAAAATGCACTGATAGAAAAAACAAAACAACCTGTTCAACAATGCGGAGAAACAATTCTACCGAACACTTTCAAACAAACACAGTAATATTACCACTAACACACCTGCAAAAGAGACTTTACACAAATTTTGGGCTGAGATATGGGAGAACCCTGAAGAATTTAACACAAATGCAGAATGGATAAGGCAAGATGAAGAGCAAATGGCACACGTAGAACCGATGCTGTTTGATAGTATACCATTAGAAACATTTGCAGACATAATTAAAAAGACACAAAATTGGAAAGCACCAGGCACGGATCATATACACAACTACTGGTACAAGAAATTCACATCAGTCCATCCTATCTTATATCACCATATACACAAGTTCATACAATTTCCAGATCGATTGCCAGCCTACATAACACAAGGTATAACCTACATGCTACCAAAAGATGCTGACACCGAGAACCCAGCAAATTATAGGCCTATAACATGCTTACAAACGATCTATAAAATTATTACTGGTTGCATCAGCGAACTCATAAACACACATATTGAGAAAAATAACATTTTAGCTGAGGAACAAAAAGGGGCTCGTAAAAACAGCCAAGGATGCAAAGAGCAACTGATTATTGACTCTATTGCTCTTCAACAAGCAATCAAAAAGAAGAGAGATATCAATATAATGTATGTAGATTATCGCAAAGCGTTTGACTCCGTTCCACATAACTGGCTTCAAAATATCTTAAAACATTACAAAGTACACCCAACAATAATTAAATTCTTGCAAAACACCATGCAGAACTGGAAAACTCAACTAAACCTAAGAAACAGCCACACAGCAATAGTAACACCATTCATACAAATTCGACGTGGCATCTTTCAAGGTGATGCGCTTAGCCCACTCTGGTTCTGCTTGGCTCTCAACCCTCCTTCACGCTATTTAAATTCTCTACAAAATGGATTTCCAATAAAAGCGCAGTCACAAAATATTAAGCTATCGCATTTGTTATATATGGATGATATAAAATTATATAGTGATAGTAACAAGGGTCTTCAAGAACTTGCACATGCCACTGAAAAGTTCTCGCAAGACATTAAAATGCAGTTCGGCATAGACAAATGCAAAACACTTTCCGCCAAAGGAGGACAAATAGAAAAGAATGCCTATATCCTTGAAAGTGGCGAACAGGTAGAGGCTTTGGATCAAGGCGAAACATACAAATACCTAGGATTTCACCAGTCCACACATATACAGCAAAAACAAATTAAACAGGGCTTGACAAAGGAATTTACACGTCGACTGAACCAAATTCTCAGAACACAACTAAACTCACGTAACACAATTAAAGCAATAAACACATACGTGTTTATTGCTTTAATTGTGAGAACAGGTATAGCATACGCTATACCTGTTCTCACATATTCTTTTGGAGTCGTACACTGGACACAAACGGATCTTACAAAACTGCAAAGAAATATTAACACAAGCATGACCAAACAGCGTAAACATCATCCAAGATCTTGCATCCAACGGCTTACACTGCCTCGTAAAGAGGGAGGCTGAGGCCTTATTGACATCCAAAATCTACATAACAGACAGATCACAACACTTAAGAACTTTTTTCACTTAAAATCACAGGAATCGCCAATGCACGAGACAGTGTCGCATGCAGACACCCGATACACGCCACTAAATTTACATTCTAAAGATACACAACGAAATGAAACACAAACGTTAGAAACAGATAAAATAACAGCTTGGGAGCAGAAGTCTCTTCACGGAAGGCATCGTCACGATCTGCAACAGCCTCATGTCGACAAAACTGCGTCGAACGCCTGGCTGCAACGTGGTGAATTATTCCCTGAGACTGAAGCGTTCATGCTCGCTATACAGGATCAAGTCATATGCACTCGCAATTATCAGAAGCACATCTTACACATGCCCAACTTGCCTACTGATATGTGTAGACTATGTCACAAGAACACCGAAACAATCCAACACATAATCAGTGCATGTCCATCTATAGCGCAAACTGACTACAAGCATCGACACGACCAAGTAGCTTCCATCATACATCAGATCGTAGCCTTTAAGTGCAAACTGATAAAGGAAAAAGTAGCCTACTACAAATATAAACCAGCTACTATATTAGAAAACACCAATTTCAAAATATACTGGGATAGGTCTATCATCACAGATAGAACTGTTCACTGCAATAGACCAGATATAACCATCCTTGATAAACTCCGCAAAAAGGTGTACCTCATTGATATTGCAGTCCCTAATACACACAATTTAGTTTCTGTACACACCGAGAAAATAGCTAAGTACGCAGAACTCTCAGCAGAAATACAGTCTCAATGGCAAGTGAGCAATGTAGTTACTGTGCCCATAGTAATCTCGGCAACTGGCGTTGTACCGAAGTCCCTACACGCGAATCTTAAAAAACTATATATCCACCCGTCCACTTATATGCAGCTACAGAAAGCTGTCATCTTGAATACGTGCAGAATAGTACGCAAGTTTTTAGGCCACCTATAAAAAAAAATGCACTTGGCTTCGGCCCGTGCCCAAATACACCTCATTTATGAGAGTAAAAAAAAGAAAATTCAAAATAATAATAATAATAATAATAATAATAATAATAATAATAATAATAATAATAATAATAATAATAATAATGCACGGGGACCTCAGCGCTGCGGCGCCCAGAAGCGCTCGTGGCCTAGTCGAACCGAGTGATTGGCATCAATCACTTGAGTTAAGCAACAACAGGCGCGGTCAGGTGCGGAATGGGTGACCGCGGTCAGGTGCGGAATGGGTGACCCGCATTTTTCCGAGAGCTTCCGAGCTTCGCAAGGCACGTTAAGCCGTTGAAACCGGCTGTCATTGTAATGGTAGTCTATAAGCTAAGTCAAAGGCCTTATGGTCGGCTTGATAACTTCTGAGAGTAAGGCCCGCCATCGCCACTGCCTTACAATCCTCCACCAACCCGCACTCGGATGCCGTGGTGGAGTATGGCCTAACCTTCCAGGAAGAGACCCGTGCCCCAGCAGTGGGGACATACAAGGGTTGATATCGATCGATATCGAACGGGGCCCTCAGTGGGTATCGAATCTATCTCCGCACAATTTTTATAAAATAAAATATGCATGGCGTGCTAACCTTCAAGAAATTTTGCTAAAATTTTAAGACATGTGGCTGGAATTAAATTCTACGTTTCCATTATTTTCGTTTTTACCCATTTTGCCTATTTAAATAGACTTTCTATTTTATTTTCTTCGATATTGAATAATTCAAATTAAAATTAATTAAATGTTGATGTCGCATTCTATGGATTCGCTACCACTGTCCTTCAGAATATGACGGTTCGATGTACAAAAAAAAATCGTCTCAATTAGACCTTTAGTGAGTACTATGTAAATAAACTTATCAAAAAGAAATTATAAATTCTATGTAAATAATAATTTCCTTTTCATAGGTTTATTTTTCTTAATTCTAAACCTCGAATTGTGCGCCCTAAACATATTGGCAAAGTTTCGTTTCTATTAAAACAACATTAATTAAGCAAACTACGTTTGTATGGGAATTGCTTCTTGAGGGGCCGCCTTAGGCGATTTGTCATGAGCAAAACTTTTTTTTTAATACAATCCGGGATAATAGAATGTACAATCTTGAAACCTGACGCGGTCAACTTCTATATGTCGGCAAAATAAAGAAAGAAATAGTTTTTAAACGACTGTTTTGACGGAACGCAAGCGCCACCTGGCGGCGCTAGGCGGAGTCTGCGTTACGACTTTGGCCGTGGAGTGGGAAGCGTGGCAGGAACGGACAGTCACTTTGAAACACGCGGTCGAGGTATCACCACGCAGAAACTGCTCGCGTCACGTTAATAACAGTCTCTTAGATTAAAGTAGATTTTGTAACTATGCTGAGTGAATTAAAAGTGTCCTCAATTACTGAACCGGAGTTTTCACTGAGCGCCCACAGTTCGAGATCTATCCTATCGTCAATGGCAGAAGAAGGAAACGAAATATGTCCCCCCGTCGTTATATAAAAAATATTTAATTTTTAAATCACTAATATTGTTGTATAAGTTTTATTTTAAAATATTTGTGAATTTGTTAAATTTATTCAACACATTTTTTATTATGTACCTAGTTAATTATTTTAAGCATCAAATAGCGTCTGTACGATATTTCGAATAGGCAGGCTTTTATATTAATTTTAATTTTCTGTAGGTAAAATATCTTGTATCAAGAAATCTCTTACAAAGCTACGCTCAACATTGTGTTTTTTCTTTTGTCCTATATTTCCATTACTGTGTATTCGTGTGTAAATTGTGCAATTTGAATATTGCGGAAAATTATATTCGGAGATTCCGGGGAAAAGGAATATTAAAGTCTTTGATAGTGGAGAGCAAGTCAACGATGGTGTATATTGCTTGTGATGTATACAATCCTCCACCGGGTTGGTGGATACATCACAAGAAATATTATATACAAGCAATATAATAGCTGATGTATTACTTCAGCCCCAAGTATGAACTGGGGCTGAAGCCTCTCAACTGAAAATAAGTTGCTCCGTATAAAAAGCTATAAAAATAATATTTTTGACGTTTTATATGAGTTACACAGGGACGAGTAATGTTTTATGTCATGACTTCATGAGATCACGTTATTATAAAAATAATGGCTCTGAAACTGTTTCCACAAACGTCAAAATTGGTTTGATTTGCAATTCAAGTCACGGGAACTATTTTTATAAACTTTAGGTGCTTCGGGATGCTAACTACGCCTACGCTTCGCTAACGGCGCTACAAATGCAAAAATAACATTACTTGTGTATAATACGTTTTAATTTAAAAGTGAACATGAGAAATCTTAACAACTGTGACAACTATTTTTAGAACGTACAGTCTAGAGCCTAGAATCAACAACCAAGGACTTTAATCACTTTCCGCCAAAAAGGGCCGTTTCGTTAAGTTCTAATGTATTGATCATAGGTTCTAGACTATAAGTTCTAAAAATTGTTCTCACAGTTGTTAATATTTCTCATGTTCACTTTCAGATAAAACGTATAATACGTTTTAATGATAAAACAACTTATGATTTTTCCCATTGGTAGCGCTAGTTAGCGCCCCGAAACGTGTTAAGATAGAGGGGAGTCGAACGTGCTTGAACGGTTCCTGTATCCGTGTCCCGAGAAATCGGCGTGGCACACACTGATGCATTTGTATAGCTAAATGCACAAACCTGGCTTTCTCCTCACGCGCCACTGCACCGGCTGAGCCGGGCTTCCAGAGGATGCCAGTTTGAAGCCGTCACCTGTGGGTAACAAAAAAAATTATGGGCATGTTGGGTGAGTTCTTGTTTTTTACGTTTTTTTTTTCACTAACATAAAAAGTTTTGCGCTGTCGCTGGCCACTGGCTGAAAACAGTACAATGCCGTTTGAAAATAAAAAAATATAAACGAATTCAAGATTAGTAGCGACATCTGTTTGACGCCAAGTACACTACAAAGAGACTTTGTTAGATTGAAAGGCACCTGGCTGGAATTTTCCGCCACGGCCGGGAAATACGGCTGTGGTTTTCATCGTTACGCTCGAGACCAACAGATGGCGTTACAATACAGAAAGATTTTGTTAGTGAAATAATGGCATGTCCACAGAAGGGACGTGGGATAGGGCCGCGGAAAAGCTCATCGTTAATCTACTTCTTTCATATAAAATGTACTGAAGGGACAGAACGAAGCCCACACGTATCTTTTCCGGGCCCCATTCTCAGTCCTTTTTAGGGGCCGCTAGAATAGAAATATACATACCCGCCCGGCTTGAGAAAAATGTCCCCCGTCGTGAACCTATGTTCACGAGACGCTACCTGAAAAGAAATGAAAACAGTTTTGTTCATCTCATCATGGTTTTGTTCTCGCATTTTCTTTCGTAAAAAGTCTCTAATCACAGTAGAATTAGCTACAATAATATGGTGTCGGTACATACAGTAGATCGCTGACTATATTCATAGGATCGCTGGACAATTCTTATAGCAAAGGGACCTATGCCTTTTTACCGAATCACGGTGTTATTTTTAAAAACTAAATTCCTCTAAAACACTCCTCAGAGGCAGTTTAAATAATCTGTCGAT
The DNA here is from genome assembly GCA_934045075.1 of Yponomeuta sedellus. NCBI lineage: Eukaryota > Metazoa > Arthropoda > Insecta > Lepidoptera > Yponomeutidae > Yponomeuta > Yponomeuta sedellus. Next base: position 13,610,263 of record OW203738.1, read on the forward strand.
ACGACTTTCCCTTTACTACAGACTATTTAAATTGTCTCTGAGGAGTGTTTCAGAAAAGTTGTGTTTTTATAAAGAAGACTTAATTTCTGTTGATTTTAAATGTTTGGGCCCCACCTAGAGAGAAAAAGTACTAAAAACTATTACTACTTCCAGTAAGACCTTACAAGGTACATACCTATAAAAAGAAAAGTGAGGTATTCAAAGATGTTAATCTTATTCCCATTTCAACTAAGACGTTTTAAATGACCTCTTTTGTTTAAAAGTCGAGAAAATGTAGGAATGACAAAGTCGAGAACAGAGCTCCTGAAAATGAAAGCCTGGTGTACCCTTATACCCACTTGGAATATAAATTGAATATACAGGGTAGCCCAAAAGGGAGTTCCAAAGAAAATATAAACTGTTTTTTTTTTAAAACGAGGTTCATTAAAACATTCCTAAAACGCTAGTGAAAAGAAAATAGTCTGTGCTGAAAATTTTACAAGATAAATCCTTAACCACAGATTAAATAAAATGACTCTAAGGAGTGTTTGACCAGTGTAACAATGACTTAATAATGTACATTTGTGAAATTATAGTAGCATACCACTCGCTAACTGTATAGGAAAACATCCTGAGGAAACCTGAGTGTCTGCGGTGTTCAAATACTACAATTGCCAATCCACGGTGGGCACGAGAGGCAATTAAGCCCATATCATCTCCCTATCTCTCTCTCTCTCTCTGATAAAAGGTCTGTGCCCCGCAGTGGGACGTTTATAGGCTACATAAAAAAGAGTGCCTTAGAGGAGGATTATTTATCTGTATAAACAAGACCGAAATTGTCTTACGCAATCAATGAACCGTTCCTAAGTTCCTAAGATAAAGTGTGCCGAACCAGTGCAATCCGCTAACTTGAACGATGTTTTTATTACATTAACGGTTTAAAGATTCAGTCGCGTTTTTGCGTGCAAACTTGATATGCCAATAAAAATGCCGCGAATAACTCTGATGATAAAAAACTCGGGTAATGATATATCTTCTAGGTTCTTGGCCCTCAGTTATCGGCTCACGACCACGGAAAAATAAGACCTAAGTTCAAAGGTATTTAAGGACTATTTTTTTAAGATTGAAATGGTGCCGCACCCACTTCAGTTCGTCCGTTCCCATGATCAGAACGGGCCAGAAGCAATGTATGTGATATGAACATGAACCCTTTGTACGTCCCTACTGCTGGGGGACGGGTCTCCTCCAACATCGCAGGAAGTTTAGGCCATACTTCGCCACGGGGGCCAAGTCCGCCCATAAGGCCTTTGACATGGCTTACCGACTGCCATTACGTGATAGCCGGCACCAACGGCTTAGCGTGCCTTGCGAAGCACCTAAGCGCTCGGAAAAAATGCCACTGCGGTAGTCACAAGATGGTGACCCATTAAGCATACGACGTCGCCTGTTGCTTGCCAAGTGCTTGATTCCAATCACTCGGTTCCACTAGGTTACGAGCGTTTCTACGATACTTCTTTATAATAGCTGGCCGTCGCAGCCGTCTAGTCAGACTTTGAATTATTTCAATGTCAGCTGGAAGAAAATGCTTATTAGTATTAAGCTCGCCTTTGTATAAACCCATTTCGTGCAATAAAGAATTTTTCAATTCAATTCATTATTTAAAGGAAATCGTTACGTTTCCTGCAGGTGTCAGTCGATAGTCCATCGCAAGATAGGCTCGAGTCGGGAATCGAGAGAAAAAAACATGTTTCAGTAAGTAGAGCGCTACTTCACACATTTGGCGAGCGAAACATGTCTTTACATCACGCATCACGCGGTACGGTAACTGCAAATGTAAACTACAATCAACAATGTAAAAACAAACGCGAATGTAATCAATAATAACATTATTTTCGAGCATCGCATTTGTTGATTTCTTGCCAAGATTCCGTAAAACTAAATTTACTCTCAGAATCAGTCTGAAGTTCCGTATGTTTGTATTTAACTAATTACTTCACTCCGTTGGCATCCTACACGCTCGCACATTCTAAGGGACCGAACGCACTTGCGGGCATTTAGCCGCAGGCAACATCGTGCGGTCGCGGGAGATTTTTTGTCTTTATGTAGGATGAAATTTGGCAAAGAGATAGATTATTTTCACGTTTTACATATTCTTTAAATGTGCCCAACTAACTGCATGCCAAGTAACCGATAGAAGCTCGCAGCCTTAGGCCCAGTTTCTAAACTGAGAATTTCACTAAGTAAATAGTTATGTAACATTCTGTCACGCTCTTTTCTGAGAAATTTGAAGAGACAGCACTTCAGTTAACAATTTACTTAGCGAAATTATCATTTCAGAAACTGGTAGTTAACGTTTTAAATTATTGTGAATATTGCTTTTCAGTTCTGATAAACACAGGCACTCTATAAGGCGGCACCGGAACATAAATTACAGTAACATAACATTTACATACAGGCACATACATTGCTTCTGGCCCACACTAGGATACCCTGTGTCGTGGGAATCAGAAACAGCGACCTCACAAACATGTAAACATCCGAGAACTGGTTTTTTTTTACAGTAATTCAAATCTAGTGAAAATTTGTTCTATCTAATTTTTCACTAAATTCCAATCCAATTGCTCCTATGCCGCCGTCAGGATATGCGTCTTTGCATTGGGGGATATGTAACGTTATCTCATTAGAGATAGAATAAACAGTAGATGAATTGCTCAGTACCGGCGGTTGTCAGGCCGATAATTACGAACACATGGTATTATATCGCATACAAAGTAGTATTTGGCACGTGTAATTTATTGCCGGCTGTAAACCTATGTGTCTTACGTTTCTTACGGCCCAAGGTTGCAACTATTTTAGCACTGCCTCAGTCCCGTGCGTATCGTTAGGGAGTTTAATTACCCAATTAATTAGGGAGAGAAAAGTAGGAATGTTACATGAATTGCAAGACTGTTCGTTTGATATGCTTCAACATTATGTGAAGTAAAGGAAACCCGTTTCCGAGATAAGGCGTCTTGACAGACAGACAGGCGTACGGGCGGACAGACACAAAAGTGATCCTATAAGAGTTCCGTTTTTTTCTTTTGAGCTACGGAACCTTACAAAATACTATTAGGGGTATTTTCCACATACATACATACATACATAACCTCACGCCTGTATCCCAGAGGGGTAGGCAGAGACCAGGGACTGCCACTTGCCACGATTACTTTCGCTTCATCAACGTTCATAAATCGTTGCATGCACGCACGCCGGTTCCGGGTACTTTTTATCTTTCCTTTTGCTAATGCATATATTTTCCAATAAACAATGAAATAAAAAAAAAATAAAATAAAATTACTGTTTAATGAGGTTAGGCCATACTCCCCCACGGGGGCCAAGTCCGGGTTGGCGGAGGATTGCAAGACAGTGGCGGGCCTTACCGTCCGAAGTTATGAAGTCGCCCATCAGGCCTCTAACATGGCCTAACCTTCCTGCGATGCAGGAAGAGACCCGTGCGCCAGCAGTGGGGACAAACAAAGGGTTGATATCGACTCTTTATCAGGTAAACACTTTTTTCTCTATAAAAAAAACCCTTAATGCAAAAGGCCAAATGCCTTAAAAACACAACAAAGATTAAAATAAAACTTGTTGCCCATAAGCTTGCGCGGCACATTACCGCGATAAACATTTTTATCTTCCTATCGGATAGCGCCATCTAGCTAGTGAAGTAAATTGAGATGGCATTAATCGATAGGAAGATAAGAGACTATCCACGTTACATGAATCGGGCCGACAACGGGTGAGCGCCACGAATTCAAACTAAATCCTTTAAGTTAGACAATTCGATACAAGGTCTAAAAGAACAATAACCCCTGATCGGCTACGTCAGAGGCCTTACGGGCGGCTTGAAAACTTCTGACGTTCAGACCAGCTACTAGTCTTGCAAGCCCCCGTGGTGGAGTATGGCCTATATCTTCCTCAGGGAAGAGACCCGTGGCCCTCGGTGGGGACAAAATGGGTCGACGATGAACCCTACTGGTAAGCGGTAAGGGGCCATAGATCAATTACGTCACACGAAGACATCTGGCTTGCGTCCGATCATACCTCCGAAGAACTTGAGGATGCATTGGGTACAGATTATGTAACATCTAATCGGACATACTTATATAGCTAAACAGTAACATTGGCCCCGATGAGACGATTTATACAGCGTCCAGTGTCATCTGCGCTGCAGTGCCTGGGACATCGTTTTACATTGTGGCTTTCCTTTCCCAGCACCTATATCATCCTGACACCTTAGTAGCCAAAGAGAGTCAACACATTACCCACCTTTTGGGCTCCGCAGTCAAGAAAAAAAGTCCATTCCCGTCATGTGCCCGTCGACGGCCCGTACGGGGGAACGTGGCCGGGCTTTTTGCGCTACGTAGTATTGTATACACACACATATTATATACATAAAGTCATGCCTGTATCCCGGAGGCGTAGGCAAGGGTTTAGCAGCTGCCGCGATACTGACTTTATTACTCGTTTCGGATACCTACTAAAACATATTTTTAAAAAAACCTTTTCTTCTAACAGTTTATTTAAAATGTATGTCTCATACAATGTACCAAAACAGCAAATTAACTTCAAAAATGCGATACCTCTTACAAGTAACCCTGTATAAGCTAAATTAATATGTCAAGAGAATTATATCGCGCGTGTCAGATAAAGAAAACTTTTCCCCAATATGTCTCGAGGAGAAACATGCTGTACCTATTTGGGGCACCGTTTATCCTAAGCCGTAAAGTTTTCATAAGGACTCCCGGGCGTTGACCTGGAAGCTCCTGCTTTTAGGGTCCCGCCCAAACTTGGTGGCGGGTATCCTGTTGCTAAGCTAAGATTAAGGGAACTAAACGAAACAGTGAAGACCGCAGATGTAGTTAAACCACATTGTATTCTTGATCTAATATGTAAAAACTATATACTCGTAGGTTTTTTTAAGTTTTTAAGTTGAATTGAAAGAGGAAAACTTGAATAAATTCAAGACATGTACAGAATACATATTAATTAAATAGAAAAAAAACCTTCACTGAAATCTGTATAGGTTTATCTCTTTTCATATAACTAGGGCTTTTTTTTGGGCGGTAGGTGTGAAAACATAAACATCGAAAATTTTTGCTCTCTAATTTATTTTAAAACTTACTGTAGTAAAACGGTAACTGTACATAAACTTATATGTTATAACTACTCACAGTGAGCAAGCACCTGCCAGAAATTATTATCTACAGTGACAACCACTCCTCAAACCACTCCACTGTACACTTCACTCAACTCGGGCAAGTAACTGTCACTTCTACACAATGGAGTCCAAGACTATTAAAGAAAGTCTGACAGATATGATTGAGTTGTTCAACTCCCGCATGGCTGTATTCGAGGAGCAGTTGCAGAAAACCAGCCCGGCTGCTCCCACAGTGAAAGGTCTTACCACTGAGTTCGCTTCATTCAAAACATTTGTAAAGCTGGCCTTGCAGAACTTGCAGATGCAAGTGGAGACAATTGCACGCGAGACAGACCAGCTAGAGATGCGAGGACGGCGCAAGATTCTTTTGGTGCATGGCGTGGCGGAGGGTACCAAAGAGAACACCGCTGCGGTTGTTGCAGGATTGGTAGCGGATAAGCTGGGAATCCCAGACTTCAACATCGCTGGCATCAGTCGCTGTCACCGCATGGGTACTTCTTCTAAGGACCGAAAAAGGCCAATCCTTGTTAAGTTCAAGAACCTTGCCGAACGGGACCGAGTTTGGTTCTCCAAAACCTGACTTAAGGGCTCTGGAGTAACTGTATCGGAGTTTTTGACGAAGAGGCGGCATGACGCCTTCATGGCAGCGCGACAGCGTTTCGGGGTGTCGCAGTGCTGGACGCGCGACGGCTGCGTTCATGTCACGGCTCCAGATGGGTCGCGGCATCGTATTACGACGACAGCAGAGCTAAGCAACATCTCCAGTGCCCCGGTTGCGGCTAATAAACCTGCTGCGAAGGCTAGTAGTTCGCAGAAGACGTAAAACACTTAAATCCGTTGCTTAATCATTGTTTATCTTCACAGCATTGTGTTAAGATCAATTAGCCGCTTCTTCGTTACTTAAATTCACTCAATTGTACCTTCAAAATTTATTTTTTTTTTGGTTGTTTACGTTTTGTTGTCGATGTCTAATGTCATGATTGGCAAATGATTGGCACTGTAATTTTCTTTTTTTTTTTTTCTCTCCTTTTTATGTGACATGTGTCAACGAGCGTCAGGCGGATTGTTGTTAATCTGTGGACGCGTTCCGTTTCACGAAAAACAACAACATTGTGTACTTTTCCTTTGTACTGGCGGGTGAGAGTTCACTGCATAATATTTGTTATAAGTAGTTTCTTTAAGTATATTATCTATTTTACGTATTTATAATATTGTATATATTGTATATCTTATATATTTTTTAATATGCAACAGCAACAGACTGACAGCGGTGACAAGGGTGATCTCTACCAATCCTTTTCCTCTTCCTCAGATGGTTTGAGCAGAAGCGATAGCTTTCATAGTATACCCTCGCTAGCTGACACACTAGATTCTCATTTCTCTTCAGTTAAGAAAAACTTTAATATTGTCCATATTAACGCACAAAGTATTCCGGCACATTTTCCTGACATGCTCGCCTCTTTTCAATGTAAAAATATTCATGCCATTCTTGTATCTGAGTGCTGGCTCAAACCGTGTCTACCTTCTACGTCTTACTCCCTGCCAGGATTTCAACTCATCAGAAACGACCGCGTAAACGGTCGTGGTGGTGGTGTTGCAATTTATCTTCGGGCCCACATTCCCTACTCCATTATCAGCATGTCAGCCCAGCCCCCTCTTTCCAATGCAGGTGAACATTTATTTCTAGAACTTATGTTAACCCACACCAAAATTTTACTTGGCGTTTATTATAGCCCCTCCCTTCAAGTAAACTTTTTTAAGACATTCGAGAAGCTGCTTGAAGATCTTACCCCATCTTATAGTCATACTATTATTATGGGTGACTTCAATACATGCCTCCTTAAGAATGACACCCGATCAACGACTTTGACCTCCCTTTTTCGCTCGAGCAACATGTACGTCCCTCCTCTTAGTGCCACTCACAATTTTCCGAACAGTACTCCGTCCCTTCTCGATCTCATTGCAGTATCATCTTCCAATCATGTTGCTCTGCATGGCCAATGCTCCGCCGACGCATTCTCATATCACGATTTGTTATTCCTATCATATAAAATTCGTCCCCCAAAAGCGAAGCCGAGAATTCTTCTCCAACGCAACTTTGGTGGCATGGATCGCAGTAAGCTCTTAGACGATGCGTCTAAAATTGACTGGTCACTTGTTATCAGTAGGGAGACCGTCGATGAGCAAGTCGAAATGTTCAATTTACTTCTCACGCAGCTGTATGATGTCCACGCTCCTGTTCGAGCTGTTAAGATGAAACATCTGCCGGCACCATGGCTAACGGATGAGATCAAGTCTCTCTTATGTAAAAAATCTCAGGCCAAATCTAGATTTAAATCTCGGCCAACTGACCTAAACAGGGAAAAGTATGCGCTCATTCGAAATCGCTGCAATAAGGTGTGTAGGGATGCACAACGACGCCACATTCACAAATCTGTTGAAAATGGAGATCCAGCTAAAGTTTGGAAATTCCTTCGATCTTTAGGAGTTGGAAAATCTCGTCAAGATTCTATCCCAAAAGATTTAAACATTGATTTATTAAATCAACATTTTTCCTCTGCGTCTGCCATTGATGGAGCTAAAAAATCTGAAACACTTAATCTCATTTCCTCAGTTCCAACTCCTGATCATTCTTCTTTTAGTCTGAGTCAATTTTCGGATTGTGATGTTAAGAAAAACATCATCTCTATCACGTCTAACGCAGTTGGTTGTGATAATATCAGCCGTAACATGTTGATACCGATTCTGGACTTAATTGCGCCGATAATAACCAAAATCCTAAATAAATCAATCTCCTCTGGGATATTTCCGAAAACGTGGAAGGAAGCCCAAATCACCCCACTACCTAAAAACTCCAACCCTTCTTCCTTCTCTGAGTATCGGCCTATATCCATCCTGCCATTCCTGTCCAAAGTCCTTGAACGTCTTGTCCATTCCCAGTTAAGTTATTTCCTTACAAAAAACAATCTCCTCAATCCTCTCCAATCAGGTTTCCGTCCCGCACATAGCACTGTTACGGCGCTTATTAAAATAACGGACGACATGCGTTTGGGGATGGAGGAAGGGCAGTTGACAGTTCTGCCGCTGCTCGACTTCAGCAACGCTTTCAATGCCGTCGATTTCGACATTTTGTTGGCGTTGCTTTGTTCTCTTAACATATCTCCAACGGTAATTGACTGGTTTCGTAGTTATCTACACGGACGCCGGCAACGTATTCGTATTGATGATTCTTTCTCCGAATGGTGCGGAACATCTGCCGGTGTCCCGCAAGGTGGCGTGTTGTCTCCACTTCTCTTTGCAATTTTCATTAACAGTATCTCCCACAAGTTATCTTCTTCCTACCACCTTTATGCAGACGATCTTCAAATATATACACAAGCTCCACTGAACCAACTTCATTCAGCAATAAATGCAACAAATAGTGACCTTGCGCATATTCTGGATTGGAGTGTGGCACATGGACTGAATGTAAATCCAAAAAAAACCCAAGTTATAATTATTGGTAGTCCCCGATTTATCTCCAGAGTTGATGTGAGTTCCTTACCACCTATCCTGTTTGATGGTATACCCATACCGTTCAGTTCAGTGGTAAAAAATCTGGGGATTTTGTTCGACACTACCTTATCTTGGGTTCCTCAGTTGGAAATGGTAAGTCGGAAGATGTTTGCATCCGCAGGTTCACTTCGGCGTCTCAGCAATTTCCTTCCTACGGCTACCAAAGTTGTGTTGGCTCAGTCTCTCCTTTTACCGATTCTCGACTACGCTGACATCTGCTATCTAGACCTCACAGAGGAGCAACTAAATAAGCTTGAGCGTCTCCAAAACTTTTGTATCCGGTTCATATTTGGTTTACGCAAATATGACCATATTTCTGAATATCGAACCAAGCTCAAGTGGCTCCCCATTCGTCTCCGCCGGAATGCTCACATTCTTTCTCTCCTCTATTGCACTCTGTTCAACCCAGCTACCCCATCCTACCTCAAAGAGCGTTTCGAGTTTCTCCATTCTTCCCATAGCCTGACTCTTCGCTCATCCCAAAACCTTCTCCTCAAAACTCCCATCCACAGAACAAAATTTTATGGGTCCTCTTTCACGGTTCAGGCAGTCCATTTATGGAATGATCTGCCCGTGGAAGTGAGAAAAGCAAAGTCCTTGGCTTGTTTTAAGGCGCTGGTGAAATCCCACTATCTCACTGGATAAACTGGAAAACTGTTGCTTATTAAATATGTATTAATTGTATAAGTATTTATTTTTAGGTATTTATGTATATTATTGTTTAAGTATATGTTGCTTACCTATATGTATTTAATTGGATATGTATTTATTTTTTAGGTGTCTATGTATATTATTATTTAAATATATGTACATTATATCGTAGGTAATTATATTCTCGCACTCCCTTGCTGTCTGTTATCAATATATTTTCGATTTAATTATTTATGTACATGCACCACGTACCGACTATATTCTTCATGCAATCCACTCCATCCAAAGGTTGTCTGGAAGAGATCGCTCTTAGCGATAAGACCGCCAATTGTATAACATTACTTAGATTTAAGAATCATGGTTGTAATATTTTTCTGGTTGTGCAATAAAGAGTTCTCTATCTATCTATCTATCTAGGGCAAGAAGTTTTGTTTTAGGTAAGTTATTCTTAATTTAGGTTACTGTTAACAATGTTATTGTTTACTGAATTGAGTTGAATCGATTGTTCAATCAGCACACTTTGTGTCCGTTTTTTTGATTCTCCAATCACTACACTCGTTACATCATAGTAGAAGTCCCAATAAATATTCCCACAATATGTTTGAGCGCATTTTTGGTGTCTATCTTATTATTATTATTAAAATTCTTTATTGCACAAAACACATGTATGTTACAAAGGCGTACTTAATCTGTCAAGGTTGTTGTTCAATGATGTTGTTCCGTGCAACATGCTGTCTCGATCGTACAATTTAACATTTTTTTTTGTGATTGTTATAAAATTAGTATACTTTTTACAAATGTGATTTAGGGGGCTTTACTCGTAGATAACGTTAGAAGTTATGGAAATTCAAGACATATTTTTCTATTGAGAAAATTTTATTCATGATTTAGTTTTGAAAACAACTTTTCTTTATTAAAAACAAGTGTTTACCAGTAATACGAGTGCTAGTTAAAAATGGTCTTAAAAAGACAATTTCTGTACCCTATACGGGCGAGTCAATCTCGCGCTTGGCAGTTTATTCATACATATTTGGCCGCTTAGTCTAGCCTCATACATATAAAATTCCGATACATTAGGCTTTATGAATACTTTCCGCTTGAATATGAAATAGCGTTTGTAGTACCAACTTATATAGGGTTATTTCTCAACACGCCAATTAGAGTGCGTGATTTAAAACATAATTTTTTATATGAGTTTTCATTTTCAGATTTATATTTTATAAATATCAGAAAATATACAATATGTTAGTTTAATGGCTTCCGAGATTTTACAAAATGTACTAATTACGATATATTTTAATATAACGCAAGACAAAAAAAAAAACTAGGAATAGAGGAGGCAGACAAGTACAGTCGATAGCACTTTTACATTTTTGTTGCTAAGTCGTCTATAACGTAACTCATTAGAGTGCAAGTATGTAAAGGTTGTTGTGCTGTCCACTGTAGTCATGTAGAGCTGCCACCTCCCTGGGTTTGACCTGGAGTATACGGGCACGTTTATGTCGCATCGATCGTGAGGAAACCTCAGTGTCAAGGTGTTCAAATACTTCAGCGCTTGATATTACCAATCCGCGGTGGGCACGCGTGGTAATTTAGCCCATACCCTCTGCGAGAGAAGGCCTGTTCCCAGCAGTGGGACATTAGAAGGCTACATAAAGAACACGAACACGCAATGGTGAAAGTTCGGGCTTCGGCTAAACATTACAATTTGTTATTAAATATGTGTATTGCATAAAAAAATTGCACATAGGCTCCCATTTTGGAGACGGTGCAGTGGAGACATTAGTGCAATTCACAATATTTAAAAATATACCTACTCATTAGTTAATTAAATCTATATTCCTATAAAAAATATTTTTATTTAACTACGTAGTCATGTTGTAGAGATAAGACAAGAATATTCCTTATTCTACACCAGGTATTAGAAAAACAAAATATTTTATAAAAAACAAATACCAATTGCGGCCTTATTGCATAAAAATATTTTTGTATCTTTAAATCTTGTATCGTTATGGCCTGAGTGATCTGAAAACGATCACGAAGGTAATAGAAGAAACAGTTTACAGGCTTTGCGGTATTTTAAAAACACATTGTATAGTTGTCATCTACAATGTAGGTGTATTGTGTACTAAGGTAGCTACCGGATTAGGTAACATAAGATATTAATACTCTCATCTTACCTAATTATATTAGGTTTCTTTGTGAGAATATCTTACCTAGTTACCAAGATATTTTGATTACATTACATATTCTACGTATATTTTACAGTCTCAGCTATGCTATGGAGAGAATACTTTATCAATAATTAGGATGTAATCCAATTTAGGCTAACGAACATAAGAACACTTCACACTAATATTATAAAGGCGAAAGTTTGTGACTGTGTACGTTTGTTACTTTTTCACGTCTTAACGGCTAAACCGACTTTAATAAAATTTGGTAAGTAGTTACATAACACCCTGGATTAACATAGGCTGCGTTGTACTCGATAGAAAATCGATAAACCGCGGGTAACACCGCGGGCACAGCTAGTAATAAATAATTACCGCGTTGGCACTCAACTTGTTCACAATTTTCAACAGGCTGAAAGCTTTAGATACCTGTCAGTTAGTTTCAGCTTCCGGAAGCAGGCAAGCTTTAATTAAATTCCAGTCAAGCTTCCATTTCCGCATATGCCTTGCGATGGAATGAGTAAAGACCGGTATAAGTCAAAAAGTCAAAAGCATTTTGAACATTTTGTTTTTATTCACTATGAAAACAAAATGTTTACTTAATGAACGTCAAAGCTGTTAGTTTCACAATTAAAAGATTATGTTGAGAAGAAACTAACAAAGAAACTCTACATATATCTTCTATAATATAAAAATGAATCGCGGAATCTGTTGGTAGCAGAGCAGCTGAACCGATTTCGCTGATTATTTTTTTAGAATATTTCTTGAAGTACGAGGATGGTTCTTACTGAGCGAAAAAAATAATTAAAGAATCAACTGTTACGCATAAACGTAAGAAGTTCGCTGGGTCAGGTAGTAGCACATAAAATATATCCAGCCATCCATATTATCCAGGCCTCCGCTGAGGCAACTCATCCATCCTCATCTCCCCCTAGCAGCAATCTGCCTCAGATATTCTTTCTACGTAGATTGTACCGTAGACAAGTCTAAAGTGGCGGCCTATGCCCAGTAAGCATACCTCTTGCTGAGCAAGGGTCTCCGCTTTAGAGTTCTACTTCTCCGTGTCCTTGACAAGTCACCACACTATCTCAGCTTCAGAACAATACCGGGAGCTAATAAACTAACGCCCCTCTCAAAACCTACCTATTCTCATGCGAACATTTTTCTGAAGAGTAATTAACGGCTTAATAAATTTCAATGCCCTACTTTTTTTCCTGCAGATTTAAATATATTTTTATGTATTATTTAGACGACGTAAGGGACGTCCCAGGCGGACATACATCGATCAAATAGGGGAGGTATGAGCAAAGGGGAAGATAAAAAGTACCCGCAACCGGCGTGCGTGCATACAACGACTTATGAACGTTGATGAAGCGAAGGTGATCTGTCAGGATCGTGGCGAGTGGCAGTCCCTGTTCTCTGCCTACCCCTCTGGAATACAGTCGTGAGGTGATGTATGAATGTATTTAGACAACAATGATTATTGCAATGAAAGCCAGTACAATGCTTGAGTTCTATGTTTTATAATAATTATGTACATTGTACACTCTGTTCATTTTAGACTGAAAAAGATTGGAGTCTTTTTGTCCATATTTTCCTCAATAATATGATCTTGATTTTGAAATGGACACCTAGTTGAACTTGTAACGTTCATTAAGCGTTATTCATTATGCTCATTGATCACGTAAACCTTTTGTAAAAAAAAATAGGAACATTATCTGTTATGTAAGTAAACTACTTAAAATAATTATACTTTTAAACTTAATTTTTGCATACCTGGACGGGTGAAATGTGTAGACCGCTATTTATTATAATAAAAAAATAACTGACCACCAATTGTACGACATTTCAGGCAAATAAACTATTTCATTTCAAGCCGCTATGAAATGAAATGAAATAGTTTATTAGAAATGAAATGAAATAGTTGCTAGTTGGATAAAATATTTTCGATTTGATTTTTATTTATCATACACCTTCTTCGGGCTTAGCTACTACCGCAGAGGAAAAACTAATACATAATAATAGGGTAGTGGTATTTGAAGGTGTTCGCCATATTTTCCGCTCAATACAATACGTGTTCATAAATCCTCATGAATATTCTGCCAGTCACCTCTGTTTTCTTATCACTAAACAATGGAGTGACATCTTGGTTGACACTGCTGCTAAACCAATTTAGACTGCTGGGACAAATTACAAAACAAAACGAGATTGTCTTCCGAAATATTTTATATTTATAATATTTTTTAATGCACTAACCCGTGCTAAGGACAATTTTAAAACCCGCGACCTCTGGCACGGATAGAGGAGGTCGCGGGTTCGAATCCCGGCAGGGGTAGAGTTTTTAGCCTCTAAATAGGTTTTTAATATTTTACATTTGTTAAATTTCATAAAAATATATTAGACATTCGAGCTCGATGACCGATTTGATCCATCCTTGGATCTACTCCGGCGATTTGATCTACTCCGATCAAATTTATTTTGACACTTCGGAATTCAGAAGGTTTAGTGCGAACACACGCACATAAATTAACGGAAGTATCCCGGAGGGGTAGGTAACAAGGCAGATATACCACGTACTAGGCATATATTTATAATTATTATTCATTCGACTAGGCCACGAGCGCTTTGAAGCGATCCTGGCCTTTTTTTTTTTTTTTCACCCAGGAGAAACCCCAATTACGGGTACCACCGGCTCGGGGGAGCACAGTGGTTATGTCGGACTCCCCGCCCTGAAAAGGGCGGTATACCGACTAAAACTCCTGGGGTGTTCCTCCGCACCGCAAAGGACGGGGCCACGGGAACGCTTGCGCACACTTCCGCGACCCCGTGTGCGGGCGCCCTTTCGGGCACTCCTTCGGCGGCGCTTCTGCCCCGTCGGTGCTCGACGACGGGGCTAGAAAGCGCCGCATCTCTTCGTTGGAGCGCATAGGGGCCAAGTGCGTATGATCTTGGCCCCCATACGCCCCAACGCGCCGCCTGGTCCTGATCCTGGCCTAGTCCAACCAAGTTATTGGAATCAATCATTTGAGTTAAGCAACAACAGGCGCAGCTAGGTGCAGGATGTGTGACCGTCCCGTGACTACCGCTAGTGGCATTTTTTCCGAGAGCTTCCGTGTTTCGCAAGGCACGCTAAGCTGTTGGTGCCGGCTGTCATGTAATGGCAGTTGTTAAGCTATGTCAGAGGCCTTATGGGAGGCTTGGTAACTTCTGACAGTAAGGCCCGCCACTGTGTTACAATCGTCCACCAACCTGGACTTGGCTCCCGTAGTGGAGTATGGCCTAATCTTCCTGTGATGCAGGAAGAGACCTTTACACCAGCAGTGCGGACATACAACGTTTGATATCGATTATTAATTAATACAAAGCAGCTGGAAACTGATGCGTGAATATCACTTTCGTGCACTTGTTAAATATATTTATCTAGTCTCTTTATATGTATAAGGAGTTGAAGGAGAACAGATTACTGTCGTGGTAGTTTATTCCATGACATGGAATAAACTACCAAAGACAGTACCGTGTAGTGAATACATTGTATTCACTACACGGTTAGGAAAAAAGTGTTTTCTGGAATTGCTAATCCATGGTTTAGCCAATTGGTTCTTCGTCGCGAAAATTTCTCAGTGGATGAAGAATTACTCATTTCGACGTTTGAAAATTGGCAAACAAGCCAAAATTTTATTCACTGACCGTTGACATAATCGCAAATGGTATAAACCTGTAAAGGACTGTAGTTTCGGGCCTGTCGTTACGAATCGCACTCTCATTCATCACCATCATCTTTATTCAGCCACAAGAAGACCACTGTTGGACACAGGCGTCCCCCATAGATTTCCAAAGAGACCGATTGGAAGCGGTTGGCATCCAGCGTCTTCCTGCGACTAAGATAAGATCTTATGTCCATCAAGATGTTCGTATTTTTTGTGACGAATTCCGAAGGCTCCCAATTTTCAACTACGCAACATTTGGTGATATACCGGTCAATGGCCATCCCCTAACGGGTCACGTGTCTCGATTTTAATCCTATCGACACACAGCCGCACACCCTCGTAACGAGACGTCACGACTTGCCCTCGATGTGATAGCAGTGTGTGCTTTCCGCTTCGACTCGATAATCTTATCAGTTATCGAACTGACACGCACGACCGACATGACAGTGCTAATGGATTGCATATCTGTTGCACATAATGAGTGACGACTATCACATATTCTGCCATAATTTTTTAGCTGTCAGGCGGACTAACTTTAAGGCGCTTTAGCTCTTAAGCGTAATACTCGTATAGGGACAGCGCTCGTAGCCTAGTGGAACCATGTGGTTGGAATCAATCACTTGAGTTAAGCAACAACAGGCGCGGTCTGGTGCTGGGTGGGTGCCTTGCCATAGAGCACCACGGGTGACCGTGCTTCGCCAGGCACGCTAAGCCATTGGTGCCGGCTGTCGCGTAATGGCAGTCGTTAATCCATGTCAGAGGTCTTATCTTGATATCGTAATAATAGAGACAGTAAATTAACAGAATACGTATTAAGTTTACTATGCTGGATTATCGTATAAAATGAAGGCATCACCCGGAGGCTCGCAGTGGCACGGTTTTGGGAGCGAGATGTCTGAGAGGAGGGCGGCGCTTTCGACACGAAAGAAGAAGAAGAACCTTTAAATCATGAAATTGACAATTTCCAAAGAACTAAGGTGATCGCTGAAGTGGCAGAGGGCTGAGCGTATCTGCGGAGGAAATAATCGATAGCATAAAAAGGTTCTAGAGTAGGGACCACGGACAGACTAACGCAGCGCGGGGCGCCCAGTATCTCGTTGCACCAAAGATCTGAAGCAGTTTGCTTTTAGCAGCTGTTTGAGGATAGCCAAGGACAGATAGTTGTGGAGTGTATCAGCTGGACGAATATCAGCTGATGGATCGCATTTAGTCCACAGAGGTAAATTTTAAGATAAGATAAGAATATTCTTTATTGTACACCAGGAAAAAACAAACATAAAATAATTATAAAGATATAGTACAATTGGCGGCCTTATTTTAAATTCCTCGTGTCGAGTTTCCTTTAGCTAGCTAGACACAGTGAAAGTAAAGTTAAACTCTATGTTAACAACGCTAGTTAAAAGGGAGCGTTCAGCAAAGTTTTAATTGGATGTACCTAGACAATAATAATATTGAGTCAGAAGTACAGTCTCACCTCATGTCTCGTAATTTGTGCCATTATAATAAGACTATCTACTTTATTTTTGACCCATTCTTCACTTTTTTTCTCTCTTTCTCTTTATCGGTAGCGTTTTTTTTAATTAGGCGTGTATTAAAATGCATACAAATAAAGCATAACCTTAAATGTTGTAAATGTCTTGAATAAATACTAAAAAAAAACAAATAATATACTTGAAGTTGTGACGTAAAATGTTCTCGATATCAAGCACTGTATGTCTCCACTAGTCTGCCGACTAAGCTGTCAGGATGGTATAGGTGCTGGGCAAGCCTACACCATCTATAAAACCATGACCCAGGCACTACAGCGTCGGAGTGATCCCTTCACCCATCTAGTGTGAGTGAAGATACCACTGGACGCTGTATAAATCATCTCATTAAGTAGATGCAAAAAGGCCAATATTATTATTATTATGTCTCCACTACTGGGACACGGGTCTCTTCCTTCATCGCAGGAAGGTTAAGCCATACTCCATCACGGGGGCCAAGTCCGGGTTGGTGGAGGATTG
This sequence comes from Yponomeuta sedellus, assembly GCA_934045075.1. Lineage (NCBI taxonomy): Eukaryota > Metazoa > Arthropoda > Insecta > Lepidoptera > Yponomeutidae > Yponomeuta > Yponomeuta sedellus. Next base: position 13,627,532 of record OW203738.1, read on the forward strand.
TAAGACAGTGGCGGGTCTTACTGTCAGAAGTTATCAAACCACCCATAAGGCCTCTGAGATGCCTTAACGACTGCCATTACATGACAGCCGGCACCAACAGCTTAACGTGCTTTGCGAAGCACGGAAGCGCTCGGAAAAATGCCACTAGTCACGGGATGGTCACCCATCCTGCACCTGACCGCGCCTGTGTTGCTTAACTCAAGTGATTGATTTCAATCACTCGGTTCGACGACGCCACGAGCGCTTCAATGTTCTATGAAAAATGTACTCCATCTCTTTTTATTTATCTAAGGTCTTAAACTATTCGTACGTCCTACCTACTTTAGATTTGGCTAGTTTAGGAAGTTAAAACTGGCACGGATAGCCAGAGGTCGCGGGTTCGAATCCCGGCATAGGTGGAATTTTTAGCCTCTAAATAGGTTTTTGTAAAACTGGTTTAGTTCCGATGCCGGACCTCTAACTAGGGATACTTGGCAACATATCGATATTTACTTACTTATATCGTGAATCTGAATTCCACTACATAGGCTGCTACTTATGTATGCGGAATCTGGGATTCCAATAATTTTAAACGCAATGTCTGACCTCCATGGTCAAATTCGTTCTTTTTTTAAATACTGGCCGCTAATATTTTTCTCTTATATACGTTAGTGTTTTGTTTTTGTTGGGTTTAAAATGTCATATCGCTGAAAAAATGGAACTCACTCGTGAAAATATTCTTGCTATGATTTATTACGATTTTCGACGTGGTTTAACGCAACAACAGTGCGTAGATCAATTAACTTCGACTTTTGGTGGTGAAGCTCCATCAAAAACGACTGTGTATCACTGGTTTAGTGAGTTTAATCGCGGGCGCAGTAAGCTCACGGACGAAGTTAACGAAGGTCGCCCGAAATCGGTGGTTGCGCCACAAAATATTGAAGCTGTGCGAAAACTAATAATGCAAGACCGCCATGTTACGTATCGCGAAATAGAGGCTATTCTGGGCATATGTATGACGAGCATTCATAGGATATGACATGAACATTTGTCTGTAAAAAAAATTTGTTCGCGTTGGATCCCGCACAACTTAACTCAGGATCAAAAAGATGCTCGCGTCGAATGGTGCAAGAAAACCTTAAAACAATTCAACGGAGGCGACTCAAAATCTGTTTATAATATCTACACAGGTGACGAATCCTGGAACTACGCGATCGATCCCGAAACTAAACTATAATCAACAGTTTGGGTGTTTCAAAATGAGCCGAACCCTACGAAAGTGGCTATTGCAAAAAGCACTGTAAAGCAAATGGTGGCCTGCTTTTTTGGTATTAATAGCCATGTGGCTACAATACCACTGGAGAATCGCAGAACGGTGAATTCGGAGTGGAACACGACCATTTGTTTGCCGGAAGCATTTGAAGAAATACGCCAAAACAACCAGCGACGCAGAATCATACTTCACCATGACAATGCCAGCTGTCATACATCTCAGGAAACAACTACATTTTTGGATGGTCAAAAAATAGAATTGATGGGTCATCCACCGTACAGCCCTGATTTGGCTCCCAATGATTTCTATTTATTCCCAAATATAAGGAATAAATTACGTGGTCAAAGATTTTCGACCCGTGAAGATGCCGTAGATGCGTTCAAACAGCACGTTTTGGAGATACCTCAATCAGAGTGGAAAAAGTGTTTTACAAATTGGTTTCATCGAATGCAAAAGTGCATCGATCATAGTGGAGAATACTTTGAAAAACAATAAAAGCATATTTAGCCATATACATTTGTTTATTTTTTCTATTTCGCATACATAAGTAGCAGCCCTCGTATGTCTTCAATATGAGTAAGTTCCCAGGATCAAAAAGAAAATGTTCCATCCATCTATAAAAATATTATACATCGAGCACACAACTTAGTTACGAAGCGTAACTGTGGTTTGTCAACTCTACAGTGAAATTTCCATCCACATCCAATAGAGATTTAGTTGGTAAAACTAATTGCAAAGTAGGGCAGGTTTACCCTTGTCAAGCAGTGGGACGAAGGTCCTTGTTTTTGAAAGCGAGGCGACGACAGGCGCAATGTGTGGTATAAAGAATTAACGATAGAAAAATATATAACTCGATTCCATACTATGCTGAACCATGACAGGGACCAATGAATGTGACGTTTACCGATCGTAGGTGTAGATCACTGTCGTCGTCAGGCTATACTAGTCCACTGCTGGACATAGCCCTCCCCTAAAGACCGCCACGTTGTGCTATCATAGGGGGTAATGCTCATAATCCCCACGCTGGGCATGCGGGTTGGGGATCGCAGTTCGGTGGAATTGTACGTCAGGGGGCGCTGCTGCCCACCCCCCGGTTTGTGTCCCTTAGTCGCCTTTTACGACACCCGCGGGAAGAATTGGGGTGGCGCTATTCTCTAGGCCGACACCACACAGCAGCTGCTGTGTGGTGATCACTGTCGATCACAAACGAAATCGCGTAACAACTTCCTAGGATGCTTAAGCATACAATTAGAATGAATGTCTACGTCGGAAACTATAAACTAGACACTAATCAACAGGGAAAACAGTGGAATTATAACGGAAAACCCGCCCAAAGACAGTAAAGAAATGGGCTCGTAAAGTCATGGTCAGTCTTTTGGGACAGCCACGGGACCATTTTCACCAATTTTTTGGAAAAAGGCAAATCAATTGCCGGAACTTACTACGTAGAATTGTTGGCCAGATTCAGAAAAGTTGATGAAGAAACGTTCCCATAAACTAGGGCAACAACTTGATTTAATTGGTTTATTTTGTTTGTATTGTGCGTGTGTAACTTTGTTTGTGTTTTTTTTTGTTTAATTGACTATTGTGCTTGACTAGTTTGACTTTTTCCCTGGGGTCTTCAATTCATTTTGATCAGCTTAGCCCTTTACAACCGACTTGATACGATAGTGAGAGTTGATTTTAAAAAATTCTGGCGCCAACGCAAATCGATTTTTCGGGACGCAACCGGACTCGATCGATCGTGAGACTATCTTTTTCTTTGAAAAAATACGCGCTGGCTTCATACGAACGTGTTTGAAACTGTCAGTCCCCCGTAACCACGGTGAAGGATGGCTGCGTTTTTTGGCGCGCAAACTCGCCCTCGTAAGTATTTATTTATTCATTAAATCAATGCAATTTCTATAGTTTTTTTGTATGATTTACTTTAATAAGTATTGTTTTATACCTATATGTATGTAATTAGAACCTAGCATGCTTACTTATGCGTATATTGTGACTCAAAATCAAGGACACACGATCGTGTAGGTTAGGTGATACGTACTAAATAGATATTCATATTTTTTTGTATATAAAAATGATTTTTCTGTACGTATAATCGTTTAATAAGGGTGTTTTCTTTATTTATAGGAAATTCCTTCAAATATGACCAAATTGCCCAAATATCAGATGGTAATGACTCGAAAATTGAGGAATTTGTTCATGATGATGAAGATATTATTGCGAAAGTCACCTAGAAGAGAGTGGATCTGATTCTGGCGATAAATCCTCCGAAGTGGATGAGGCACCACCACCTATCCGAACAACATCCAGACCCAGGGGATCCACTAGAAGCAGATCAGTACAGTTTGTAACCTAAGTACGGAAGAAATATATTACTTTTCTAGTAAGACTGTTAATTGTTTTGTCAAAGACCAAATGTTTAAAAACTCTTTATTATATCTTTAATAAATTAGTGATGATTATAAAGAATGTTTAATTATTTAAATCTTCATTAAATTAAAGAAATATCTCCAAACTAGACAAAACTCACATCTCGAGCTAACTCCTAAGCCCCACGCTCGTGAGGGTAAGTTTTCAGGAAACCAGACACTTCAGGATTTTTTTGTTTAATTTTAACATGATACTTAGACACCCTTGAAAAAGTCATGTGAATTTCAAAGAAGTCTGAGCAACTTATTTTCTTCGGTTGTAAAGGGCTAGTAATTACTTTGGTCAACAGAATACATTGTGCTGAGACTGTTACAGAAAGTTGACGTGTGGTCGCTGGGCGACCTGTCCTTAAATAAGGTTACGATTTTTTTAGGTCACCTTATATTTCATGTTTTTAGGGAAAAGTACTACTTACAGAGCGCGTTGGCCAGTAATTTGGCGGCCTCTGTGGCGCAGCGGCTTGGCAGGCTGATTGCAAAACCGACGGTCTCGGGTTCGAGCCTACTACACTACACTACGGCCCGAAGACAGCGGCCTACAGTTTACATTGACATTCACGAAACAGAATGTAAATTCTTTATAATAAATACTCTTGAAAACAATACATTTTATTCGATTTGTTTTGAAACCGATATTTTGAGTGTGACTCAAATCTTCCCTTCGTGTATACTCGTAGTATAGTATACTCCTACGAGTTTCCAACCTCTTTGTCATGCCCTGAAAAATAGCTACCGCCTCTTCGTTTGTATTTGAAAAGGGGAAGTAATCCTAGGGGGTTAAATCAGGCGAACGTGAAGGGTGTGCCGATTGGCGATAATTTGTATCGGAATTCGAAGTTTTGATATCGCGATTGCAGACCAGTGGGCCGAAGCAATATCCTGATGAAAGATGTTTTTTTAAAAACCTATTTAGAGGCTAAAAATTTCACCCATGCCGGGATTCGAACCCGCAACCTCTGGCTATCCGTGCCAGCGCTCTACCAATTGAGCCAATGGGCGACTCAAGGCATCAGTGAAATTTCGAACCTCTTTACACTATTCTCTGTATTACGTACAGGCAGCGACATCTGACTTAAGCAAATTGCATTACTTACAGCCCCGACTACCTACTTTGCAGTTAGGTTTTAACATCGGAACGATATCACTGTACCCACATGATTATACTATTTTTATTTTTAATGCACTAACCCGTGCTAAGGAACAAATTTAAAAACCTATTTAGAGGCTAAAAATTTCACCCATGCCGGGATTCGAACCCGCAACCTCTGGCTATCCGTGCCAGCGCTCTACCAATTGAGCCAATGGGCGACTCACGGCATCAGTGAAATTTGAAAGAAAGAAAGAAGAAAGAAAATGTATTTATTTGACGGCACAATACTCAAAACAAAACAAAAAAAAACACACAAACCAATTAAAAAAAAGATTACACAGAACGCAAAAAAAAAAAGACACAGCTAAAAAAATTTCGAACCTCTTTACACTATTCTCTGTATTACGTACAGGCAGCGACATCTGACTTAAGCAAATTGCATTACTTACAGCCCCGACTACCTACTTTGCAGTTAGGTTTTAACATCGGAACGATATCACTGTACCCACATGATTATACTATTTTTATTTTTAATGCACTAACCCGTGCTAAGGAACAAATTTAAAAACCTATTTAGAGGCTAAAAATTTCACCCATGCCGGGATTCGAACCCGCAACCTCTGGCTATCCGTGCCAGCGCTCTACCAATTGAGCCAATGGGCGACTCACGGCATCAGTGAAATTTCGAACCTCTACACTATTCTCTGTATTACGTACAGGCAGCGACATCTGACTTAAGCAAATTGCATTACTTACAGCCCCGACTACCTACTTTGCAGTTAGGTTTTAACATCGGAACGATATCACTGTACCCACATGATTATACTATTTTTATTTTTAATGCACTAACCCGTGCTAAGGAACAAATTTAAAAACCTATTTAGAGGCTAAAAATTTCACCCATGCCGGGATTCGAACCCGCAACCTCTGGCTATCCGTGCCAGCGCTCTACCAATTGAGCCAATGGGCGACTCACGGCATCAGTGAAATTTCGAACCTCTTTACACTATTCTCTGTATTACGTACAGGCAGCGACATCTGACTTAAGCAAATTGCATTACTTACAGCCCCGACTACCTACTTTGCAGTTAGGTTTTAACATCGGAACGATATCACTGTACCCACATGATTATACTATTTTTATTTTTAATGCACTAACCCGTGCTAAGGAACAAATGAGATGTTTTTTTCCTTTGCTAGATGCAGTCGTTGCTTCGCCATCTTTTCTGAATCTGTCTAACAATGCTACATAGTTAGCACTGGTTATTGTTTCGTTTTTCTCCAATAGCTACATAACATTCTCTACCTAGTGTTAACGGAATTATTGGTTTTTTTGTATGAACTTTGGTCATTTGTCAGCTTTTAATAGTGGATTAACAGATTGTTAATATACGAAAAATAGGGGGCATCTATTGTACGTTTACTTTTTCCTGAGCGAAGTGTTTACAGAACATATCTCAGTGCTTGAAATCGCCAATACAGCGTAGGCAGATATCTTTCTCAGAAAGATGGCCTGTGTCCTGCAGTGGCACATGACATATATAAGGTGCTTGTATCCGTCCATACATTAAGCTGTTGAGTGTATCTGCAGTAAAAAATCGTGTAATTTAAAAACCTATTTAGAGGCTAAAAATTTCACCCATGCCGGGATTTGAACCCGCAACCTCTGGCTATCCGTACCAGCGCTCTGCCAATTGAGCACGGGTTAGTGCATTAAAAATAAAAATATTGTAAAATCGTGTAATCCCAAAATAAAAAATCTCTTTTCATTTTAATGACAACTCCGGTCCAATCTCTCCAATAATGTGATGTCACTACATCGGATTAAGTGGAAGGGTTTAATCCCTTTTGCCAAGGGCGTGATCCCTCGTACAGTATAAGCCAGAACCCGAGAATCACCTTTTTTCCGTTATCGCACTAGGGTCGACTACAATAAGCATGACATTACCGTAGCTGGACTCCCGCTACTGTACCTTGTCAAACAAATAAGTCCCATTAAAAGACCTCAATTAGGACCAATTTTAAAAGCATTACAATCCTACTGAGTGTTTTCAGGATTTCACTTTTGGTTGTTTGTTGAGAAAGACGCTCAGTTTCCATGTGCGTGGGGTGTCGACGAATCCGGAATGCGTGGGAGAATGTTACCATGTTGTATTAGGTGTAGTCAAATTTTTATAGGAATGTATTTGAAAATGGGGGCCTGTGATGGTAGGAGCGTCAGATTGACTCATCGATCGATTTAAAAACTCATTATAAAAACATAAGCCCGACTGCTAAGCATAGGTGAGTTTGTTTAATTTACAATCTCAGCAGACAGATCCTCTCTACCTACAGAGGTTATAAACTTAACATATTCGTTTATTTTATTTTATATATAACAAAACCCACAGCACTAGTTAATAAATATTCACGGTTATAAATGTAATGTATCTTGGGCCAAGATAAATCTTGGCCAAAGATATCTTTAGATATAATATCTTTAATAAGACAAGTACCAGTTGAATTTTTTTAGTTACATCTTCATGACTTGAGCTTGACACCTGAAATCTGCTATTTCTGTTTTCCGTGTCTCTCTGGTAAGTCTTGTAAATATAAGCTCTCTCGTCAACATCTTTTGTTTCGCCTCAACGTGGGCGTAAAAAACATACGTATACTGGTCGTAGTGCCTGCGACCTATTCTTATAGATATGGCAAAACAACGTTTGCGGGGTCAGCTAGTAATTAAGAACATTTGTTTCAGGCCACTTTGGTAGGCGTTGGATTACAGAAGGATAATAAAGACTGATTTCTTTGGAAAGATTCAGCAAATAGTGCGTGACGCTGGCGTCGGCACCGAGGGCGTCGAGGAGTTTGGTGGCCCGTGATCCTCCAGAGACCAGACACTGCAGGTAGCATTTCACAGTGGCAGGGTAAAGATCTAAGCGGCGGCAGGTGACGTCACGCATTGCTGTTGTGGGTTGCGATGTCGAAACAGGGTCAGTTGCGAATTCCATTGAACCGGGCGCCGAGGGGTCGAGTTGCCGGCTATCACGCTGAGTCGTCACCATCCGCACAAGCAATGGCAAACAAAAACCGCAGCGTCGGCACTTCGCAGTGATGCGAACTTAAGTTGCAGGTCAGTAGTAAGGTTTTCTGAGGCATCCAATATCACTTGGATTTTGGTGTTGTCGGCCCACAACTGCGTGATTTGTTCGCCACGTACGTCGTACATTGGAAAGTCGTCCGGGTTAGTCTCCGTGAAGGCACGGAAGCTGTCCTTAAAGTATTTGCTGTCCTTAAAGTATTTGCCGTCCTTTTTCGCTGCACGAAGCGCGGTGGTGATGCAGCATACTCTTAGCCTCACTTATCTCAGTCTCTGCTCCAGGTTGACCTCGTCCATGATGTCTAGCTTGTTTTGCACACAGGCGAGAAGCTCGCATACCACTGTGGTATTAGCGCGCTTGCTGTTTAAGTATGTCATATCATATTGTCGTCATGCTTATCGTACAAAACCAGGCCAATAGTGTGTGTGTGGGCCGAACGCTGCCATTTATAGTTACAAATTTACCAGAGATGTTTTTCGGGTGGGTGTGGCAAAAGAAGCAAGAAAGTAGAATTAATGCAGTAGAAATGAGATCCTTGAGAAGTATGTGTTGTGTTACTTTGAATGACAGGATACGCAATAGTCTGATTAGAGAACGTTGTGGACTGAAAGAGGATGTAGTGACTAGAATTGAGAAAGGAATGTTGCGTTGGTTTGAACATGTGGAGAGGATGAAGGAAGAAATATTGACGAAACAAATATATATTGCGAATGTGAGTGGAAGGGCTGGTAAGGGACGTCCCAGACGGACTTACATCGATCAAATAGGGTATGTATTAGCAAAGGGAAAGATAAAAAGTACCCGGAACCGGCGTGCGTGCATGCAACGACTTATGAACGTTGATGAAGCGAAGGTGATCTGTCAGGATCGTGGCAAGTGGCAGTCCCTGGTCTCTGCCTACCCCTCTGGGATACAGGCGTGAGGTTATGAATATATGTAGGTTTTTCGGGCTAGGCCCAGCAGCACAGGTAGCAGAACACAGCGAGTCGCGTGTCGCCTCTGTGTTACGCTTAGGCCGTACTCACGAATCGTCCGAATTGGACATTTTAAATCCGTACCTATTGTGTAAACGGACAAGACCGTGCATTAAGTAACTGAACAACTTCATGTCAGGTAAGATAAGAGTGAAGAAGCGCTCGTGGCCTAGTGGAACCGAGTGATTGGAATCAATCACTTGAGTTAAGCAATAACATGCGCGGTCAGGTGCAGTATGGATGACTGTCCGGTGACTACCGCTAGTGGCATTTTTTCCGAGAGCTTCCGTGCTTCACAACTCACGTTAGGCCGTAGGAACTGGCTGTAATGTAATGGCCTTGAAAAGGCCTTGTGGGCGGCTTGATACGACTTATGAACGTTGATGAAGCGAAAGTGATCTGTCCGAATCGTGGCAAGTGGCAGTCCCTGGTCTCTGCCTACCCCTCTGTGATACAGGCGTGAGGTTATGTTTGAAAATAATCGAATCTTTTACTTTTTGAAGTGGTTTTTATCGTTACCACAGAAGAAACTGTTTGAACAAAGTTTTTATGTTATTTCAATCTCACATTGTATATCTTTGGAAGAAAGCATTCCTGTTTGCATATTTGCGTAATCATAGGAGCATTCAGCTTTGATCTTCATGCATGTTAACAAACCGTAGATAGAAATAAACAAACACCACAAGCAATAATGTGTATTGGATAATTATAGCACGGTCAAATTAAGACTAACTTAATTAAATAACTGCTCGCCTTACGCTCACACAATACGGCAATATTGTATTAGCCAGAGCAAAAAAGTTGTCCAATGCTTTCGTTGATTAACAGCGTTATATCACGTTGTTTTATCGTCAGAGTAACTCCTTATTTATTTCATAAATTTAGGAAATACAAATCGAAATACTTAACCCTATAACATTTAAGTAGCCAATTTATTGACATTGTTACTGTTAAAAAATAAATTTCTTCACCCAGACCAAAGATTAGATTAGACTAGCTGGTGCCCGCGACTTCGTCTGCGCAGGATTAGAATTGCGAGTAGCTTATATTAACGTGGCGTAGAAAAGAACTGACATTATGAGTATGACATTAAAATTGTAGACTTTTAGTCCGGATTTACTTACGGGTGTTGTTATATCCCGTAAACCCGTAAGTAAATCCGGACTAAAAGTCTACAATGTGTTGTGCTTACGAAAGTTTTAGTTCAAAAAAGACATTAAAATTATCGCATAATTATTATTTGGGTCGCATTTGAATAATATCACACAATTATAAGCTATATTATTATAAAGTTACATTAAAATACATTCAGTGGTTTTTACGTGAAAGAGTAACAAACAAACATCCATCCATCCAAAATTACAAACTTTCGCTTTTATAATATTAGTAGGATTAATTTAAAGTAGCTTATTCTGTGTAGTAATGAGGCAGTGTGACAAAAGTATTTCAGTAATTCTGCCTGGGTAATACGATGTGGATATTCGCGCGTTTTAAATGTCAAAATTCGAGACTTTCGTATACAATAAACGATCGTACTACTCAGGACGAACCGGTAATAAATGAAAATGCAGTTAATTAAATTTTTTTTTTTTTTTGAAATTTTATTGCACCATAAAATTGTACAATGCGGCGAACTTAATGCCATAAGCATTTTCTACCAGTCAACCGCAGGAGGTACAACGAAAACTTGGCAGGCGTGCAAAAAAAAAGAAAAGAAAACCTTACACATTAATTTTAAACTTACACATATAATACACTAAACATATGATTAACATAATAATTTTTGCACACCATACAATTTGAGAGTACAACGTTGTGTGTAACTAAAAATACAACCGTCTACCGACCATCAAATTCACCTACCCGGTCTAGACTAGACTGATTTATCAGGTAACGTGCCAACTCCGCAACCCACCCCGCTTCCTTTGAGAATTTTCCAATAGATTTATCGCTCAAACTGCTTTCCGTTTAATTTCCTGGCGGAGGAGGCAATTACCACAGCCGAGATTGCCGCTTATTCACTCAATATAGGCCAATGCAGTAATAATGTGGGTATAATTTAAACGATCAGAAAAAAATATTATTTTGGCGGGTACCACGGTTTAAGGCGCTACGCAGTGTTAACTACCGCCACCAATGGAAAAAAATCATATCTTCTTTAAAAACCTATTTGAGGCTAAAAATTCCACCCATGCCGGGATTCGAACCCGCGACCTCTGGCTAACCGTGCCAGCGCTCTCCCAATTGAGCTAATGGGCGACCACCGACATCAGTGAAATTTCGAACCTCTTTACAATACTCTCTGTATTACGTACAGGCAGCAACATCTGGCTAAAGTAATTTGCAGTTAGGTCTTACATCGGAATGATGTCGCTATACTCACATGATTATATTCATTATTTTATTAACATAATTATTAAAAAGAATATAATCATAAATGTTAATAAATATAGTACAAAGCTCGTTTTTGGAACCTACTGACAAGAATCTAGGTCTTTAAAGCAGTTTTGCCAAAAACGGCCGGTTTAGCGGAAACCGATTAATGTCTTAGGTTCTTGATCCTAGGTTCTAGACTGCTCTTTTTAGAACCTAATGTTAATAACCTCGGTCCATGACTCTAAGACTTTTTTGACCATGACCAAAAACGACCGTTTTTAGCGGAAATCGATCAAAGTCGTCGGATATTGTTTCTAGGTTCTATATGTAGATTCTAAAATTAGTTGTCACAGTTTTTAAGATTTATGATACATTCACTTTTTAAAAAAGAGATATTATGGAACAAATTAAGTTTTTGTTTTAATAAATATTCATGGACAAATTGCACAAATTTCGTTAGCCCTATACTAACTAAAACTAAATAACTTGTGTTATAGGTGCTAACTCGACGATAGATTTAATACTACAAATACATAGGTAACATCCAAGACCCGAGACAAACTAGAAAAGTTTGTTTCCTAGTTTGACCCGGTCGGGGATCGAACCCGAGACCTTCGGTTTTACAGTCAGCGTGCCAAACGCTGCGCCACTGAGGCCGTCATTCCATTTTATTCCGTTTTATTCCATTGGTGGCGCTTGCTAGCATTACGTAGCGTCCGTAAAACTTCTATAAGCGTTAATATTTAGCTAAGCTAAGATATGTATTACGATAAGACAGTGTGTATATATCTTTATCAGTAATTGCTTCTTTGCTCTACTCAACTATAGATAAATGAATGGTATACGATAAATAGTTAGAGTTACAGCCCTCGACAAGGCGCCACGTCTCCGTTACATTAGGTGTTACGATAAGATACTGTGTATATGTATCAGTGTATATGGTTGCCTGGAAGAAATTGCTTTTAGTAATAAGGCCGCCAATTGTGTATTTTTATATAATTTTTGTGTACGATAAAGAATATTCTGTCTATCTATCAGTAATGGGTACTTTGCTCTACCCAACGATAAAATATTTAAATGAATGGCGTACGATATGTGGTCAAAGAGTTACAGCCCGCCAAGAGTCGCCAAGACGCCATGTCTTCGTTACATAGTGGTGTTACGATAGGATAGTGTGATCTGTATCAGTAATGGCTATATTTCTGTATTCACGTTATATAAATGAATAGCATACGATATGTAGTTACACAGTTTTAAATACATATCGTATGCTATTCATTTGTATATCGTACGATTAATTACAAAGATTTATTTAATAGATCCTTCGTACCCATGAAGGTTGTTTCATGTACGTTTCTACAATAAGGGCCGGTTTCTGAATTGAGAATTTCCCTAAGTAAATACTTAAGTAACTTTCTGTCACGCTCTTTGCTGAGAAGTTCGTAGAGACAGCACTACCGTTAAGTTACCTAATTAACTTATAAATTAATTAACTTAACGAAATTCTAAGCGAAACAGCGAAATTCTCAATTTAGAAACTGACCCTATGATTCCTGAAAATATAATAAGCTTGCATAAAACGCGATTCAAAAAAATTGTAAAGTACCCTTTATGCCAGAAGGACTACTATAACATATAGGATTACTTACCTAGATGGCAATAATGTCTGGAATTAAAGCCAGTACAATGAATGACTTCTATGTTTTATAATAATTGAGTAAACGCTGTTAATTAAGCACTTTGAAAAGACTAAGTTTGGAGTTGCTTGTGTCCGTTTTTCTGCAAAATGATCCAGATTTTAAAATGGACACCTATTTTAACTCGTAACGGTTACTAGGTCGCAGTTTCTATGCTGCTTTGAATAAAGTCTTTTGAACTAAAACTTTCGTGAGCACAACACAATGTAGACTTTTAGTCCGGATCTACTTACGGGTGTTGTTATATCGGAAGACTCCGATCAGGTTTCGCTCCTATAACAACACCCGTAAGTAGATTTGGACTAAAAGTCTACAAAGTCTTTTGATTTCATTGATTAATTAGAGTTACAGCCGCAAACATGTTTTACGCAAACACGTTACATGTGTTTTTAACAAGCGACCCCCTACTACTGAACTGAAAGACGGTCCACGTCAAAATTCTCTATCGACAATAATAGGAAAATAGGTCAGCATAAAATACAAAATTTTCCAAACTTTTGTTTGATCTGTACCTACTCAAACTCAAGTTTGTTTTAAGATTATAGAACAATCGGAGCGTCCGGCAATTGACGACCTAATTGCCATTCACTTTAGTCTCAGATTTCAATTATAACTTTCTGTGTGCAAATCCTACCACGGGCAGTCCCTTCCGGGCGAAGGGATAAGCTCTTTGAGCGATTTCTTAATTAGAACGTCGCGTTGGCCAATCACTTAATTCAGGTTAGCATGTTCGTGAAAATTTATCATTTGGCATTAAAGCTATTATTGAATGTTATCAGAGGTATGAACTCTGATTTTTTATTCCTTAAAATTCTGACATTACATTAGTGTTGTTATTAAGTGATTGTCTTGTGTGAACTTATGTGGAAGGTATCTTCTATAATATAAAAATTAATCCCCGAATGTGTTGGTAAGCGCAAATCTCGAGAGCAGCTGAACCGATTTCGCTAATATTTTTTTTAGAATATTCCTTGAAGTACGAGGATGGTTCTTACGGAGAGAAAAATTAAAAAATAAGAATTGATTGTTAGGCGACACGAAGTTCGCTGGGTCGGCTAGTTATTATTAAAAAAGCTCTTCACCGAAAAAGGGAAATATTTAACCCATTTGAGGGTCCATAAGAAAACCACAGGAACCCATAAGAAATTAAATGCTAGATATTATTTTATGATTCACCTACAAAAGTCAAGAATTGATAGCTGTCAGGATTCTACAGAATAAAAAATCTAAGTATAGGTGGCAACTGATGTATTAGATAAAATTACCTGAGTGGAGTTATTTTCCTTATGCCTTTTTCTGCACTACATTACGGTCCGAATTTAGCGAATTATATTTTACATTGACATTCAGCAAACAGAATGTAAATGCTTTACATTGAAATAAAATTGATTTGATTAACGAACACTTCTTATTATCTGCTAATTATGTGCTGTAAGGTTTGGGCACAAATAATCAAGCTTCGAAATTATCAAGATTTCTGATAGGTAGTTATCATCGTGTCCGTGACACTTATTAACTTAAATCGCCTTTCTCCTTATTAAAATAAGATAAAAATACCGGGCAAGTGCGAGTCGGACTCGCCCATAGAGGGTTCCGTACAAATTCGTAGGTTATGCCATACTCCACCACGGGGCGTTTGTAATTAAATCATAAAAAATTGACTGTAAAGTTCGGGAAAAACTCGAATTGTGCCTGTTGATAATAAAATTGTGAGTTTTAACCCTAATTAGACCTGAAAGGACTCTTCCGACAATATTTCAATTAGGTAAGAGAATCCGGAGTTAAGTTAATATTGTCTGCGTTTTCTGGTGCAAGATAAACTATACCAATTGCGGGTAATTAGTCCCACAAGTGAATAGTGGAATTAATTGTGTTGAGTGAAAGTTATCACTTGTTTTTACACTAACTCGCTAATTGCCTGGTTGACGACTATATTTACTTCAACTATGTACTTAGTAGAAAGGTACCTAACTAGCAATCCAAGATGCCCTTTATCACAAAAGAATAAGGTCCCATTCGCAATAGCAAAGCAGCATGCGACCCAGCTTAATCAACGCCGTGTGTGTTCATTGCAGTGTTTTGTTGTCCTTTGTCCTTTCTATCATTTTAATTGATCTAGGTTAATTACGGACGAATATTACTGCGCCTTCAAGGAAGCGCGATATCACATAATTGTAGTTCATTGATAGTATTATGTCAATGAAACATCGTCATATGTGGCGGGCTAGTTAATATACGACGGGCTTAAAGAAGGTTCTGGAGAACGTAAGGTAGTTGGTCTACTCATTACGTTACACATACAGTATTCGAAATTTTTCGAGGGACATTCTTGTCATGTTTCAAACATATTTAGTTAAAATGTTTTGCTTTGTCAATTGATCATAGAGACTACAAAAATTATTTGCTTCTCACTTTTACTATATAGTACATTTTGTATAAGATTACATTATTATCACTGCTACTATTGAATATTCTATAATATAAAAATGAATCGCACTATGTGTTGGTAAGCGCAAATCTCGAGAGCAGCTGAACCGATTTCGCGGATTCTTTTTTTAGAATATTCCTAGAAGTACGAGGATGGTTCTTACGGAGAGAAAAATAAAAAAAAAATTGAAGAATCGACTGTTAGGCGGTACGAAATTCGCTGGGTCAGATAGTTTAAAATAAAAAAATGGTTATCTAAACCTACAGTAAATTTTCACATATTGTTTCAGGCAATATGTACTAACTGAAGCATAATAATATAGAGTAATGATACCCCCACACTGGGCTAGGCCTGAGTCGTGGGCGACTTACAGTTTCATTTTATGATTACAGTTTAAAATTTTTGTTACTTCATCATTTTATGGTATACCTAATGATGATTGGCCTTTTTGCATCTACGTAATGAGATGATTTATGCAGCGTCCAGTGGTATCCTCACTCACACTAGATGGGTGAAGTACCTAATAAGTAATCGCGATTAGGCCCCTTAAAGGTTATCAATAAATTATTACATAGTTATCTAGTTTCTTATTCCTTACCTTCCTGCGACGCAGGAAGAGACCCGTGCCCCAGCAGTAGGGACATAAAAAGCGTTGATATCTCTCTTTTATATACTAACAGTGCTATACCTCCCTATCTGTAGGTATGTCTTTCATGTACCCATTTACTTTCGGTAATTTACAACAAACTTTGAGCCTATTGACTTTGACTTTAAGAAAATATCTCAGCTCTATAATTAAATTTAAAGCTGCTTTACACCAGGAGATTCTGGGTCCCATTACGTGGGTCAGGAAATGACACATTTTAGGTTTAAATGATATAAATTTTATTTATCGCATCTAACAACTGGATTTAAATGGTTGTGCACCGCTATTTTCACAGGGCGTACTCGTAACTAGATTGCCATGTACATCTGAACAGCATGAAAAATCGCAAAGATTTTTTTTTGGCATTTGTACTATATTTTTGTATTATTTCTGTTACTGTAATTTCTGAGTACAACAAAGAATATTCTATCTATCTACTTTTTCGTATATCTGTATAGGCGCTCTCAAAAACCTATTTGTTTTATCTGTTAGTGGCGATCGTTTTTCATGAACTGCTACATTCCCAAGTTATCACCTGAGGCATTTACGTTTATGGAACGGCTTATCTATTTAGCTACTTCAAATTTTTCCCACAGTGAAAGTTATGGAACTAAAACTTATGTAAGCACTACACATTCTTAATTCCGGTGCATGGAGCTCTGTTTCTACTCACCTTAATTCGTCGTTAGGCTATACTAGTCCACTGCTATGTCCAGCAGCCCTCCCCTTAAGAGCTCCACGTTGTGCTATCATAGGGGGTAATGCCCATAATCTCCACGCTGGGCATGCGGGTTGGGGATCGCAGTTCGGTGGAATTGTGCTGCAGGGGGCGCTGCTGCCCACCCCGCAGTTTGTGTCCCTTAGTCGCCTTTTACGACAACCGCGGGAAGAATTGGGTTGGTGCTATTCTCTAGGCTGACACCACACAGCAAATCGGCTCACCTTAATTAAGGTCTTCAAGTAGGAGCGAAACTAGGTAGCATATTCTCGTCCATGCGAATTGAAAGCATAGACATTTGCCGCATAAAAATTAAATAAGATAACTCGACAGAGTCTAATACACATTTACTTTCTCATTCGAATTCAATATAGCATGGCGTTCAGAATACGGACTTGATCTTAGAGGCTTGAGCCTTAGAGGCGTACACGAATTATTTGCTAATGAAGTGTGAATTAGCTCCCTGGTCGCAATCTTCCGACAAAAAATCAAGTACCTAGGTAAGTGACTCTAGAATTAAGTTAATAGTTAGAGTTTTGGCAGATCACGAAACAGAAACCGGTAGCCCAAGACATCAGGGAACGAAAACGACGTTACCTGGGTTATACCCTGCGAAGATTCGATCACCACATCCCGAAGGTGGCTCTCGACTGGAAACCTGCTGGAGTCTCACGATGACCTGGAAGACCGTACTAGATGTGGAAGAGATCCGTTCTCTCTGAGACGAAAGTGTTGGGAGTAACTCGGCTGGGGCTATCCTCCGTAGTCATGAAAAGAAATAAATGGAAAGCCCTTGTGTCAGCCCCAGATTCAACGGAGGAGTAAAGCGACCAAAGAAGAAGTTAAAGTAGTTCGTATTGATGAGTAGAACCCCGAATTTAGTACGTTTACCCATTTCTAACTTCCCAAGCGCTCGAAGCGCTCGTGGAATAGTCGAACCGAGTGATTGAAATCAATGACTTGTGTTAAGCAACAAAAGGCGCGGTCCGGCGCAGGATGGGTGACCGTCCTGTGACTACCGCTAGTGGCATTTTTCCGAGCGTGCTTCGCAAGGCACGCTAAGCCGTTGGCACCGGCTGTCATGTAATGGCAGTCGTTAAGCCATGTCAGAGGCCTTATGGGCGGCTTGATAAATTCTGAAAGTAAGACCTGCCACTGTCTTATAATCCTCCACCAATCCGGATTTGGCCCCGGAGTATGGCCTAATCTTCCTGCGATGCAGGAAGGGACCCGTGCCCCAGCAGTGGGGGTGTACAAAGGTTGAAATATCGAACTTCCCAAGCAATCAATTTTAATATTTCATTAAAAGGTCACAATTACACGAGCTTACATTTTATTATTTTCGACTTTGTAGAATTGAAAGTAAACAAAACTTGTATATAGTGTGCGTAAGCCTTAATCTGAGGAAAATTCCCGCCTCCCTTTTGGAAGTATTTGCGAGGAAATATCTAATTACTTAGGCAGCTACTTTTGAATACAAACGGTCTTCCCTACCCTGTAATTAACAATCAATCTCTTATCTGGGCTCTGTTGGTATCCATTGTAATTGTTCAGAGGGGTAAGCAGAAATTTTCGTCGGTACAGTCAGCTGACAGTCGGGTCTACCCCATTATTTTTAAGCTCCCGTACCGAAGTGTGCAAACGGGGCCTTTTACTGTGACTACTCTCTACCCGTCTATTCGTCCGACCTTCCTTCTGTATGTCTATAAACTTTCGCCCAAGGCCTCTGACACGGCTTTAGCAGTGGCATTACACGACAGCCAGCACCAACTGCTTAACGTGACTTGCGAAGCACGGAAGCGCTCCGAAATGCCGCTAGCGCACGGTGGTACCGTAGTAGGTCATAGGACTCGGATGGCAATGACTGAGCTAAGCCATGATATCTGGCTCAGTTACCCACTAATTGTCATACTACCTGAGGGTATAAAAGGTTTCGCAATCTATTGTTCCCAACATTCCTTTTTCGGCATCCGAAGTGAACACAAGTAATTAGTCATCAACCTGTTATCACCAAGTGCTTTAATTAGCCCAAGACGCGACGCGTGTGTTTAAGTTCCAACTTGTCTGTGACCTGCTATTTTACAATGGAATTTGAAGTCACAGGTATGTATTATTAATTTACTTTACTATTTTGCCTTTTCCTTCTACATTTTTTTTTTAAATAGAGTGCTACGCCAACGTGGCATTTTTTATGTATTTATGTCTGTATATTTTTTACGTTGAAGCTTTTACTTATGTTTGTACCTACTTGTACCATTCAATTTGGTATAGAAATATGGGTTACAATGTCTACTACTAGGCCTCTCCAAATTTAGCTGCGTCATGCTGCGTCTGTAAGGTGCAGCCAGGTGCTACGCCGCGCGCCTGAACGCGTAGCAGGCGCGTAGCACTTGCTACGAAACATGTATCTATTTTGATCCGCTTTTAACGTATTTTTATTTTGTTTTAGGTACTAGTATTAAGTGTTCTTTCAAAAGAATGCTTGTACTAGATACTTGGCTGTCTATTAAAGACAGCAAATCTGAACTGGAGCGTTGGCATCGAGTTTTTCGAGACCTAATACAATTGCTGCCTGATGTTGAGAATTACATTGCTGATGACTTGGAAAAAAGAGTTACTAAAGTTTGTACAAGATTGGTAGCAATTTGGAAGCAAGTCACGCGCAACCATTCTCGCATGGTCTCTAAGTACGGAGACTGGCTGAACGAAATTGAAGTTTGCGTTCTGCCAACTTGTGCAACAGTAGGGAGCCACAACACCCAACGGCCAGCAGCAGAAGCTTCGACAAGCACCCAACAGCACCAGCACAGGAAGGACTTTGAGGAATGTAGCAAGAGATCAAAACGCCGCAGGCTTGCAGAGTTAAGTAAAGTAGACAGTTCTGCGATAAATTCTTTGTTGGACGATTCTAGTCTATCTAACGCCGCTGCATCTTTAAATTTCAGCACTGACGAAGTCTTGTCTCTTATAAATGAGACAAAACTGACTAAACATCAGTATCTTTTGGTGAAAGACTTCGTTAATGCAAAATCACCTAATGCATTACCATCTTATCAAAAAGTGTTAGAAGCTAAGAAGCGGTGCTATCCATCGCAAGAGTTTATCACGGAATCATCTGCTGAAGTAGAATTACAATCATTGTTAGATCATACTGCTTGCCGGATACTAGAATCCCAAAAACCCGTTTTGAATAATATTGACCCTAATAAAGAATTTGTTTTGATTGGAAAATGGGGTTTCGATGGGAGTACGGGGCACAGCGAATATAAACAGATTTTTGGAGATTCTGGTATCGATGATGATGGCAGTATGTTTGTTACTTCATATTGTCCTCTTCAATTGGTTTGTAAGTCCAATACCTCCGACCCAGATCAAATAGTTTGGAAAAATCCGCGCCCTTCTTCCACCAGGTATTGTAGGCCTATTCGATTCCAATTTGCCAAAGAATCCAAAGACCTTTCTGTGCAAGAAGAAGCTTATTTCAAGACTAAAATTGATAGTTTACAACCGACTTCTTTCACTCACGGTGAATATGAAATAAAAGTGCAGCATTCTTTACAATTAACCATGGTTGATGGTAAAGTGTGCAGTGCTCTGAGCGATACATCTTGTAGTAGATGTTATATTTGTGGTTCAACTCCAAAAGAGATGAATGACATTGATAAATCGCTGAGCAAAACTGCAGATAGTGGTACCTATCAATTTGGACTATCTCCTCTTCACTCGTATATCCGATTCTTCGAATATTTAATTCACGTTTCTTATAGATTAGACATAAAGAAATGGCAGGTACGTTCTTCAGACGAAAAAGCTCTTCTTGCACAAAAAAAACAACATGTGCAGCAACAGTTTAGGCAGAAACTTGGTCTAATAGTCGACAAACCGCGAAGTGGAGGAAGTGGCACATCTAACGACGGAAACACTGCCAGAAAGTTTTTTTCTAACTCAGCGGTTTCAGCGGAAATTACTGGATTAGATAAAATCCTTATTGACAGATGTCATAATCTGCTGCAGTGTCTTTCGTCGGGATACAAAATTAATAACGCCACTTTTAAAGAGTATTCTCTAGAAACAGCACGTAAACTTGTTGCTACCTATCCATGGTACAACTTGCCATCGTCTGTACATAAGGTCCTCATTCATGGGTCGGAAGTAATTGAACACGCATTATTGTCAATAGGTGAGCTTTCGGAAGAGGCCGCCGAATCTTGCAATAAATTAATCAAACTCTTCAGGCGTGACAACACGAGGAAAATGTCTCGGGTTGTCACAAACACCGACTTGATACATAGACTTCTCCTTAATTCGGATCCTTATATTTCTAGTTTAAGAAGGTTACCACAGAAGAAGAAGTCTATTCTATCAAAAGAAGTATTAAATTTGTTGTCGGTTTAGGAAAAAATGTAAAAAATAAGATAGGTATTTATGTTATTTTTTACATAACTCCTATTATGTAAATATAATATTTTTTGTCCAATTGTGTGTTTGTACTTAGATGTTAGTTAAGTATTTACTTTATTTGTAATATAAAATGTAAATAGTAAGGTTTAATAGTTATTAAGTTGCAAACCTTCTTTTAAGTGTAATAAAAATGCATAATTTTGTAAATAAAATAAGCTTTTTAAGATTATTTTGTTTTTTTTTTATTGTGTTATGGCTTAAAGTATTACAAAACACCATAATAATAATAATCAGCTATGTCAACGACAGTCATTATTATCGCGAAACCCTATGACCGCTACTCTTAGGGCGTGGAACCAGTGTGTAGCGGTAGTCACGTGACGGTCACCCATCCCTCACCTTACCGCGCCTGATGTTGCTTAATCCAAGTGTTGATTTCAATCACTCAAATCCACTAGGCCACGAGCGCTTCGTCGCAGAATACGTATGATTTATTATGGCTAGCTTTCCCCACATATAATATGAAAAACTAAATATTGGAGTACGAGTTTTGTCAAAGACAAAACAGTCAATTTCTCTCAGGCTAGAAGAAGTTAATGTGACAAGGTTCTAAGGAGTTTACACCTTAGTGCACGCGACTGTACACTTTAGTCTGTCTGTATACTTTAGTGTTCATAAAAATGTATTATTTAACTAGATATTTCTTAACTTAATAATACTTACAGTCTGCAGCGCCCTCATCACAAAATGTGAAAATACGTACGAGAAACGTGATATTGTACGCATATTTAATATTTTTGCTATTTTGTCAAAAGTGAGAGTGCACAATAATAAATCACAACAAGTGTCTAGCTTGGTGTTCTTATAGTGCAGAAAATTAATAACTAATAAATAACAACTTTCACACAACACAAACACTTGTCTTGTCAAATTAACAGCTGTTGTTTTATCCAGGGAAAGCGTTTGTGGCACAGAGTAAACAAGTGGCGTCATTAGCAGGTTTAATTGATCCCGGTAGTTTGTTTTACAACGAAACTTAGAACAATTAAACCCAAAGCTTTGTTGGGAAAGTTTTGCTTTCTACTTGTACCGCTAACCGCCAGTCTCGGCATTGAGAATTAGACTATGCAAATTCTTAAGTATCGTCCTCTTTCATAAGATTTATAAAATATGTATATTTGGTGAATTTCTCAATTCAGAAACCGTCGGCAAAGAATATAGGGCGGAAATATTATGAGCTCGAGAGAAAATCGCAGAGCAATACCCACAGTACGTCAGCACCACAGCAAATCGATTTCTATTGTCAATCTGATTTCAACTCTATGCGATAAAACATTTTAAGTTCGAAATTTAAAACCACAAAATTCGAATACATTGTGTGAACTACCGACGACAAAATACTTCTGATCAAAAAGGTCAGCCAATCACTGCTAATGGCGTTTTGCAGACAGTAGACAGCCATTGTTGATTGTTTGAGCTTTATATTCATTTGAAAAAGGAACGAAAAACAAAAGAGAGCGTCTGAAGCCTGCCGGTTGAAAAGGCAATTCCAGCCAGGAAGTGGATGTCTCGGAGAAGGAAAAAGAAAATATAATTTAGAATACCATCCCAGCCACTTCACTGCACTTACAGACGACAAGCGAGAAACCTTTGGGAAAGTGCAATAACGGCACGTAAGACGCCAGCAATAAAAGTGGCCGTGCAGTCGGCGGTGAGGTCCACCGTACAGACATTAGGTATTTTGCGCCACTATTGTGGGAGGCAAGAGTAGTTGTACGTACAAGACTTGCTCTAGGGGTAAAGACGCTCGAAACTGTTCCAGACACATCCTTTGTTCCCCTTTTGTTTTATTGTACTCGGCTCGAAGGCGAGCGAAAGTTGATCAAAGTTGAAGTACGAGTAAAGCCTTTCGTTACAATCAGTATTCAATTTTGGGCTGTTGGTAGAAGGTTTCTTCTGAAACGTTTTTTTAGGTTTCTAAATGTGAAGTATCGAATTTAACAGTTATTTTATAGGACGATGGACTCACCTCATCTTGTCTTTTAATTATTTAAATTTCAGTCATTTACGTCATCGATCGTCGGTTTGATCGGTGTCTAGACTAGAATAATTTTATTATGTATGTGTATAAATTATTCAACATTGATAAAATTGAGTGACCTCGGCTGATTTGTTGGCGAATAAATGTCTAGTTTTTGCGTAGGACACATAGCTACTGATACCGCTAGCAAGTTTTTTTTTACTATTTACAGTTGTCTGTTGGCCAAAGTAGTTGACAAAAAAAAACAGTTTTGCTGAAAATCAGGATCGTTAGTGGAGCATGTAAGTTTGTATTTTTCATGTCATTGTCTTTGTATACATCTACAGGAAACGCCACTGGTTGTACAATGGCATACATATGCAGTGGACTACATATATAGCCTGAAGAAGAAGAAGAAACTATATTGTACAATATGTCGTTTTCTTTCAATAAATAAAAATCAAATAAAAATGTTTCCTGACGACAAAAGGGTGAGCATGGGGTCTTTTGCCATATTGAACGGTCTGTTAAAAACAGGATTCCTCTAAAACACTCTTAGAAGCGTTTTATTTATGGTTTTAGATCAATAAGCCAGGCAGTAGAGATTCGTTAAGAGATTTCTTTAAAGAAACAAACATCCTGACATTTGGCAACCAGTATCTATGAACATATGATGTATGTCAGAAACAATATTAACAACTTTAAAACTGTAGGTAGCCAACACAATGTAAAACTACAACTAGGAATAAACATAAACTTTTGATCCCAAGACTTGGCCTGGCAAAGGTCAATACATCCTTCAGGGCATTGAATACATTTCAATAATAAAATCCCTGAAGATATATTAAGTTTGACTCAAACGCGGACCAAAAAATGTGTATAGTACACTTTGTGCCAAAAGGGCTACTATAATATTAAGGAATTTAGATGACAATTACGTCTGGAATGAAAGCATGTACATTGCATCTGCTTTGTAACAATAATGTTAACTCTGTTAATTAAGGACTTAGAATAGACTACGTTTGCGGTTTTTTTTTCTTCAAAATAACACCTAGTTTGACTTATACCGTTCATTAAGCCTCAGTTGCTGCGCTACTTGAATACAATCTTTTCATCTAATTTCATTTCATTAGACAAAATAGGAAGCAGTCTCAAATTTAATAAAAACTGTTTTTATCCGTATAAAACTTTGTGCCAAAAGGGCTACTATAATATTAAGGAATTTAGATGACAATTATGTCTGGAATGAAAGCATGTACTTTGCATCTGCTTTGTAACAATAATGTTAACTCTGTTAATTAAGGACTTAGAATAGACTACGTTTGTGGTTTTTTTTTCTTCAAATTTTTCTTTAAAATGACACCTAGTTTGACTTAAAACGTTCATTAAGCCTCAGTTGCTGCGCTACATGAATACAATCTTTTCATCAAATTTCATTTCATTAAAGCAGTCTCAAATTTAATAAAAACTGTTTTTATCCGTATAAAACTTTGTGCCAAAAGGGCTACTATAATATTAAGGAATTTAGATGACAATTATGTCTGGAATGAAAGCATGTACTTTGCATCTGCTTTGTAACAATAATGTTAACTCTGTTAATTAAGGACTTAGAATAGACTACGTTTGTGGTTTTTTTTTCTTCAAATTTTTCTTTAAAATGACACCTAGTTTGACTTAAAACGTTCATTAAGCCTCAGTTGCTGCGCTACATGAATACAATCTTTTCATCAAATTTCATTTCATTAGGCAAATTAGGAAGCAGTCTCAAATTTAATAAAAACTGTTTTTATCCGTATAAAACTTTGTGCCAAAAGGGCTACTATAATATTAAGGAATTTAGATGACAATTATGTCTGGAATGAAAGCATGTACATAGCATCTGCTTTGTAACAATAATGTTAACTCTGTTAATTAAGGACTTAGATTAGACTACGTTTGTGGTTTTTTTTTTTCTTCAAATTTTTCTTCAAAATGACACCTAGGCCGGTATTACAGAACGATGCTCAAGCACAGATTGATCTCAGATCGCCCAATCATTACTTGAGCACTGAATCGATGCTCAAGCACTTCCTTTATTTTCAAACAGTTCTTGAGTAGAGATCAGCCAATCACTGCTTCAGTAGAGATTCAGAACTGCAATCAGATTGTCTATGATCAAAGTTTGTTTTCTATGACAAGAAAAATACAAGTGTAGATTTTTATTCCGTTTTACGCATGTTACAAAAACGTGACGATGAAACTTAGTAAATTATGTCAAATATACAGAGGAAACTAAAATAATGTTTATGTATTCGTAAATAAAATGTTCAACGTTTCTTTATTTAGTTATTAGTTTGTAATGAACCGTATATATATAGGAAGCAAAACGTTCACGCTTCTTGTTTATTTATTCGCTTTGAGTACAGAACGGAACGTAACAAATGTCGATAAAACAATTCTCTTGACGTCTGTCTATTAAATTAGTAATAAATATCTGTACATAGTCGGTGTGGTTTAATTTGAACATTAATCGCTGTTTTGAAACGAGATGTGAAAAAATGAGAACAAGGAACTTCACCATAGTGGAAAGAATCCTCCTTGTGGAACATAAAAAGTCAACTTCACTGCAGTGGAGAGGGTCCTCCTCGTAGAAGACAAAAACTCAACTTCATCGCGGTGGAGAGGAACCTGCTCATGGAACATAAAACTTCAACTTCACCGCAGTGCAGAGTAACCTGCTTGTTGGACATAAAACTTCAACTTTACCGCAGCGGAGAGGAACCTGCTTGTTGAACATAAAACTTCAACTTCGTTGCAGTAGAGAGAAACCTGCTCATTGAACATAAAACTTCAACTTCACTGCAGTGAAGAGGAACCTGCTCGTTGAACATAAAACTTCAACTTCACTGCAGGGAAGAGGAACCTGCTTGTTGAACATAAAACTTCAACTTCACCGCAGTGGAGAGGAACCTGCTTGTTGAACATAAAACTTCAACCTCACCGCAGTGGAGAGGAACCTGCTCGGTAAACATAAAACTTCAACCTCATTGCAGTGGAGAGGAACCTGCTTGTTTAACATAAAACTTCAGCTTCACCGCAGTGGAGAGGAACCTGCTCGGTAAACATAAAACTTCAACCTCACCGCAGTGGAGAGGAACCTGCTCGTTGAACACAAAACTTCAACTTCACCACAGTGGAAAGGATCCTCCTCGAGGAAGATAAAAAGACAACTTCAACACAGCGGATTTATAGAATATGTGTCAATTATGTTACAAATTTATGAGCAATAAAAAAGCTGAGATTGTTTTACTGATTATTTTATTTATTCCTCTTTGTGACTGTGTTGTTGGCCTAGCCGCTAAGGGGCTTGGTTACCAAGACCGAGCTTGTGAATTCGATTCCCACTGTGGGGCTATATATTTGTACAAGTGACCACAGTTTCGGTGTACTTTCATGTTTGTGACGTTCTTGCCTGGTTATCAAAGTACAGGATATCCTAGTTTGGGACCAGGTGAAGTGATTGTGTTCGTTATCAACCCTTGTATGTCCCCATGCTGGGGCACGGGTCTCTTCCTGCATCGCAAGAGGTTAAGCCATACTCTACCACGGGGGCCAAGTCCGGGTTGGTGGAGGATTGTAAGACAGTAGCGGGTCTTACAGTCAGAAGTTATCAAGCCGCCCATAAGGCCTTTGACATGGCTTAACGACTGCCATTATATGACAGCCGGCACCAACGGCTGAACGTACCTTGCGAAGCACGGAAGCGCTCGCGAAGTGATTGTGTTGCGTGAAATTTATTCAATGAAACCACCCCAATATTAATGTAATTGTTTTTGCACATAAACACTTATTAGAATCCATGCAGTAGGGGTCTTCAGCGTCCCTTAAATGTCTAAGGGGCTGCTGCTATCATTAACTATTTCGTCATTGTAATCAAGGTTTTCGAATATATGAATTTTGCAATACATTCCAAATTGACAACTATAATAACTGGCCGATCGACTCTCAAGCGTGGTTCCGACCACACTTGAGTAAATACAGATTTGATCTTTACTTAAGTAGAGATTGCTACCCAAGTATCGTTCTCGAATTAGCTATTACTCAGTTGAGTCGCGCTTGATGACTCAAGTAACGTTCTAAAATTAAATCCATACTCAAAACTAGTCTTAAGTAGAGATTAAGTACGCTTCTGTAATACCGGCCCTAGTTTGACTTATAATAATATAACGTTCATTAAGCCTCAGTTGCTGCGCTACTTGAATACAATCTTTTCATCTAATTTCATTTCATTAGGCAAATTAGGAAGCAGTCTCAAATTTAATAAAAACCTGTTTTTTCCGTATAAAACTTTGTGCCAAAAGGGCTACTATAATATTAGGGAATTTAGATGACAATTATGTCTGGAATGAAAGCATGTACTTTGCATCTGCTTTGTAACAATAATGTTAACTCTGTTAATTAAGGACTTAGATTAGACTACGTTTGTGGTTTTTTTTCTTCAAATTTTTCTTCAAAATGACACCTAGTTTGACTTATAACGTTCATTAAGCCTCAGCTGCTGCGCTACTTGAATACAATCTTTTCATCTAATTTAATTTCATTAGGAAAATTAGGAAGCAGTCTCAAATTTAATAAAAACTGTTTTTATACGGATTTTACTCGTTTATTACAACTTTCCGACGTTTCGGCACTTTTTCAGGTGCCGTGGTCTTTTATTGTCTAGTGCTCGTTAGAAAATACTACACTATTTTTATTTTTAATGCACTAACCCGTGCTAAGGAACAAATTTAAAAACCTATTTAGGGGCTAAAAATTTCACCCATGCCGGGATTCGAACCCGCAACCTCTGGCTATCCGTACCAGATACGGATAGCCAGAGGTTGCGGGTTCGAATCCCGGCATGGGTGAAATTTTTAGCCTCTAAATAGGTTTTTAGAAAATACTAGTCTCAAATTTGACTAAGGTTTAAGTGATTCCTAAAGTATACTTTTTTGAGATGTCTTTCTCTCTCCTTTAGGAACCACATTCGTGAATCTGTCAGCCGCACCACGTTCCTACGTCCCCTCCGTAGAAGTTATGGATACGTTTGGAATAATAATGTCGCACCTTGGGAATTGACACACATGAATATATTTTGTTGAACTCTGCGTAGCCATTTTGGTCGGATGGTGCGCAATTTCAAATACTTATTTGTTCAATACTAGCTAGATTGACGAAATAAATATATATTTCGAAGCAGGCCATGTGAAAAATAGAAGATGTATTAGCATAGGGGAAGATAAAAACTACTGGCCGACGTGCGTGCATGCAACGATTATGAACGTTTATGAAGCGAAGGTGATCTGCCAGTTAGCTGAATTGCTGAGGTTGGCTGAATCGTTAACTGATTTTAATCCTACTGTACATGGCATACAGATAGACAAAGATATGAAAGATCAGATTGTGAATTGAGAATGTCGCTAAGTAAATAGTTAACTGTAGTGCTGTCTCTTTGCTTTTCTCAGAAAAGATCGTGACAGAACGTTACTTAAGTATTTACTTAGTGAAATTCTCAATTCAGAAACCGGCCCATACTTGATTCGGATAATGCGTTTCCGTAGAATAATATTTTACTGTTACCATGACGGTGGGCATGCATGGTGATTGAGCCCTCAGTCCCTTTCTGAGAGAATTCCTCTGTGCCGAGCAGTGGGACGTTTAGAGGCTAGATAAGAAAAACTTTTTTTCAAGTCTAAAGCTACGACATTTATTTTTTGCGTTGCCATGGTAACAAGAATCGTTTAAACTGATTCTGTTGCGGTACGTAGTTTGCCGGGTCAGCTAGTATAGTATATTTACTCCCAGTTTCACGTACACTAAGTTAATCTACTGTTAACAGCTGTTAAATGTTTTTTTCTGAATGTACTTTGGCCAACCGACAATAGATTAACGGCTTGTTAGATTATATTTGTACGCCTTTACGGCCAAATATGCTGAAACTTTATTATTTATAAGAACTTTTATCTACACGCATGTTTCACAAATAAATGAATTTGATTTGACTTGATTTGCATGAACATGACGATTTAATTTCGTCGCTGCATAAAATCTGGGGCCGCAACATCAAACCTTTTAGGCATCAATGGTACGAAAAAACACTTCACATGACCCGACCATGTATCTGTCATTGTATTATAATGCAATACCAGAATCGAGGCCCAGATTGTTGGCAGCGGCTGAATAAGGATGGCCGAGGGACTGACGTACCGAGCCTTGGGTGGAGGCAAATTCAAATTCAAATAATTTTATTTCAACGTAAAGAATTTACATTCTGTTTGCTGAATGTCAATGTACAATGTAAAATGTAAGCCGCCGCCTTCGGGCCGTATTGTAGTGGAGAAAAAGGCAGCGGAAAAAAAAACTCCACTCTGACCATCTTTTCTCAAATCATCTTAAAACCAAATACATCAGTTGCCATATGTAAACCTAATAAGATTTCATGATTGCCATTAACAACCCTAAATGCCAAAGCATTAGTCAAATGTCTCACAATAATAGGGGAAAACATAAGTGCTGCGGCCAGACACACGAACAGCACTCGTTCACGAGCATAACGCAGTGCTCAGCCATCATCAGTCTCAACCATTTTGGAGGGAGATAGATAGGCTTATGTCCAGTACTGGACAAATGGTATATTTCGGGTATACATAGGTATTTTGTTGGAGAAATTCTTAAAGACATCACAAATTAAATCACTTGGGGTGTCTAAGGTTTTTCAATTATACAGATGCACACTGTACGTATACGCAAAAATACAATTTTTCAGCTGGATGGATCAATTTCGGAGGGTTGGGTCGGAGGGTCGGGTTGGTGGAGGATTGCAAGAGAGTGGCGGGCCTTACTGTCAGAAGTTATCAAGCCGCCCATAGGGCCAGGCTTTTCAGTATATTCTGGAATATGCCATACTAACTGAAAAAACTAGCAACCCTAGATTTAGCAAAGGAAAGAACTGGGCCTTAAGGGTGACTTTAGAACTAAAACTAAAGGTTGATGTGCTGTCGAGTCTACCTATCTAATAAGCTCGTACCAGAACTTGTGTATGTGTAGATATAGGGTGAATCCTTCAGCACACCCGAGGCTGTTCAGCGCAGGCCGCGTTTTCAGGTTTCGACACGTTGTGAATACTAAAGAAGGACGACTGGAGACGATTTCAGTTACATACACTCGACTCCCGACGTTTCTTAATTTGTGCATTAGGTGTCGTATAAAAATAGCACAATTTTACAGGACATCGTGAATTCGAAATGTTACTTTCTTTTCTACGAGTAAGTTACGAGACTACGAGAGCTACGAGACGAGCAACCGACGACGCGAGCTCCGTCTCTGCTCACCACGATTAAGATCTGCGAATCGGAGCCTGATCGAGCCTGAGAAACCTGATCGGACTCTTCCGATATAACAACACCCGTAAGTAGATCCGGACTAAAAGTCTACAATGTGTTGTGCTTAAGAAAGTTTTAGTTCAAAAATACGAGTAAGTTACTTACATTTGTGAAGTATACTCGTAGTAGCAATACCACTCCCTGACTGTGAAGGAAAACACCGTAAGAAAACTTACCAATTAAGGCTAAGTACGGAAATCGCAAGTTGGAGTAACTATTCAAATACTCGTAGATTTCGATTTTTTGCGTTACATATTTAGTTGTCCATGTGACATTTTGACAAAGTCAACTGTTGTCGGAGTGAAGGCTGCTATAATGTTTGCCATCCGACTCGCACATTCTAACATTTATAATTCTTAATTAACGTGAAAAAGAAACTTAATATTGATAATATGATCTGACGCTTCGCTATTTAGTCAAATTACGGACAAAGACTAAGAAATACTATTAAGAAATACAAATTAAAGACTAAGTTTTTTATAAAGAGGGACGGTTTCTTGAAAATATTACCAAAACTATTTACTACTACTATACTTTCATTAACAAATTCTTGAAAATATTACCAAAACTATAACTGTTATTAACAAATTTTATCAATCATAAAATAAGTATGGGACAGCAAAAATAATTTTATTATCCAGCAATGCCTAAGATCAAATTTTTTTTAGTCAGCCTCTTTTTTATCTCACTGCTGGGCAAAGGCCTCCTCCTTGAGCCTCCACTCCTCCCTGTCTTGAGCAGTCATCTCCCATCCGGGCAATCGTTTTGCCATATCGCTTTTGCCAGCCACTTCTGCATTTATAAAAAGAACAAAAATGAAAGGATGAAAGACGTACTATCAGTCTTAACATTTTTTTTTAATTCATCAACACTCACGAGATTGCGAGTAATGCTAAATTATGGGTGTGTAGAAGTGTTACTTCTGTGTGTACTTATTGTTGTGGTTTTGTTGACTTACGTTTTGCGCACTCGGCCTTCTTTTACGATTCGCCGTTTATGGCGTTCTAGCTTCAACGGAGCGACCTCATTGTTTTGCCGACTCGACGTACAGTTCTTCTCACAGAGGACTCGAGGGTCGTGAGGAAGCCTGCCGCTCCAATTGAATGATTTAAAACAAGCGGAGATGGCGGGACAACCTCACCTTTCTGCCGGGCTGGGAGGAGTGGAAGACAAAAGGGGAGGCCTTTGCCATGAGGACATAAAAAAAAACATGGTCGGTCAGATGCGAGCGGGAGCCTTAAGGGTTCCATAATAAACTGTCACTACCCCTTCCACTCTCCACATCAAAGTGGGTTAGCTGGTAGAAAATACTATCTAGTATTAAGCTCGCTATTGTATAAATTTGTTTATAAAGCAATAAACAATTTTTATTCATTGATTCATTCCAACTTAACATTTTAGGATTCCGTACCTCAAAAAGAACAAACGGAGCTCTTATAAGCGTCAATCTGTCCGTCCGTCTGTCCGTCCGTCCGTCCGTCCGTCCGTCCGTCCGTCCGTCCGTCCGTCCGTCCGTCCGTCCGTCCGTCCGTCCGTCCGTCCGTCTGTCTGTCTGTCTGTCTGTCTGTCTGTCCCCTTTATTATGGGAACGCGTCCCCCACGCGATACCTCCCATCAAGTTAAAATTAAAACCATATTATATGTACTTCGGTCCATTGATTCTGTTAAAAAAATAAACTAAAAAAATAAATTCTAATTTTAGCCTCTAAATAGGTTTTTAAATTTGTTCCTTAGCACGGGTTAGTGCATTAAAAATAAAAATAGTGTAATCATGTGGGTACAGTGATATCGTTCCGATGTTAAACCTAACTGCAAAGTAGGTAGTCGGGGCTGTAAGTAATGCAATTTGCTTAAGTCAGATGTCGCTGCCTGTACGTAATACAGAGAATATTGTAAAGAGGTTCGAAATTTCACTGATGTCGTGAGTCGCCCATTGGCTCAATTGGTAGAGCGCTGGTACGGATAGCCAGAGGTCGCGGGTTCGAATCCCGGCATGAGTGAAAATTTTTAGCCTCTAAATAGGTTTTTAAATTTTGTTCCTTAGCATGGGTTAGTGCATTAAAAATAAAAATAGTGTAATCATGTGGGTACAGTGATATCGTTCCGATGTTAAACCTAACTGCAAAGTAGGTAGTCGGGGCTGTAAGTAATGCAATTTGCTTAAGTCAGATGTCGCTGCCTGTACGTAATACAGAGAATATTGTAAAGAGGTTCGAAATTTCACTGATGTCGTGAGTCGCCCATTGGCTCAATTGGTAGAGCGCTGGTACGGATAGCCAGAGGTCGCGGGTTCGAATCCCGGCATGAGTGAAAATTTTTAGCCTCTAAATAGGTTTTTAAATTTGTTCCTTAGCACGGGTTAGTGCATTAAAAATAAAAATAGTGTAATCATGTGGGTACAGTGATATCGTTCCGATGTTAAACCTAACTGCAAAGTAGGTAGTCGGGGCTGTAAGTAATGCAATTTGCTTAAGTCAGATGTCGCTGCCTGTACGTAATACAGAGAATATTGTAAAGAGGTTCGAAATTTCACTGATGTCGTGAGTCGCCCATTGGCTCAATTGGTAGAGCGCTGGTACGGATAGCCAGAGGTTGCGGGTTCGAATCCCGGCATGGGTGAAATTTTTAGCCTCTAAATAGGTTTTTAAAATAAATTCTAAGTTACCGTACTAGGAGATACGGCCGTTTGTGCGTTTGTGCATGCAAAAACGTATATTCGACGCCCACGGGCAACAAAACTTATAGGGTACTTTCCGTTGACCTAGAACTCTCAATAATACGTTGCATATGCAAATACAAATTGTCAATGCCCGAAATAGCAAAACACTTTGCGTGTTTACACACTCGTACACACGCAGCGCGAGAAATTGGGGAAACATAATAATTAATTGACCGTGCTGCCAATGTGTCATTTTATTTAATTAATAATTGTGAAAGGTATTATATCTGTCTAGCGAAGCGCTCGCGGCCTAGTCGAACCGAGTAATTGTTATTAATCACTTGAGTTAAGCAACAACAGGAGATCAGGTGCAGGATGGGTGACCGTCCCGTGACTACCGCTAGTGGCATTTTTCCGAGCGCTTCTGTGCTACGTTAAGCCGTGCCATGTCAAAGGCCTTATGTGTGGCTTGATAACTTCTGACAGTAAGGCTCGCCACTGTCTTACAATCCTCCACCCACTAGGACTTGGCCCCCGTGGTGGAGTATCGCCTAACTTTCCTGCGATGCAGAAAGAAACCCGTGCCCCATCAGTGGGAACATACAAATAACATACTAAAATTGTATATATTTTGTGTTTAGATACCTCTGTAAGAAGGAAATAAATAAAGTACCTACCTACCTCTCACTTAAAGGATTGATTTCGATCGTTCTACATCTGTTTACATATTGGAGGGTAATTAAGGGCAATCACCTCAGGCTCGGATCCTAAGAGTTTGTCATTTATAGCCCACTCGGTATCTCATCTGGGTAAATTAGAATACTCTTAATTTTATATATTGTATTTCTTTGTTGTTATAAAATTATATTCTTTTTAATGCACTAACCCGTGCTAAGTACAATTTTAAAAACCTATTTAGAGGCAAAAAATTCCACCCATGCCGGGATTCGAACCCGCGACCTCTGGCTATCCGTGCCAGCGCTCTTCCAACTGAGCTAATGGGCGACTCACCGGCATCAGTGAAATTTCGAACCCCTTTACAATATTCTCTGTATTACGTTCATTAGCTCAGTTGGAAGAGCGCTGGCACGGATAGCCAGAGGTCGCGGGTTCGAATCCCGGCATGGGTGGAATTTTTAGCCTCTAAATAGGTTGTTATAAAATTGTTTTGTATGATTAGTGTGTAAATATAAAATAAACTGATTCTATTCTATGTAAACAAACAAAATATGGGATATTTTCTTCCGAATCCCAAACAAAGCTAGTTCAGCTAGTATATTATGTACTGTAACGATCGACTACCATATCAGTTTACTGTACCTGTCTTGTTATCTCGAATCGTGCGTGTTCAATCAAAACAACGTAAACGGTTTGAGGGCAAATTGATAATCCTATGAAAACACAAAATTGCGTTACGAAATAAACAGTACGTATTATCGTCTTAGAAAAGCCCAAAAGTAAAAAAAATTGCTTTATTAACTGATAGCGATAGTTGGATATTCTACTAGCGCTGCCAGACGATAATTACCAATCACCGTGTGGAGGACTGTTCCACATTAAGTACTATACTTTTTAACAATAATATAACATCATTCTAATATTATATCACCAGACTTTATAGGGTCCCGTAGTCAACAAGGAACCCTTTAAGTTTCGCGATGTCCGTCCGTGTGTCTGTCTGTACCAGAAAGCTGATATTTGGAAGATTTACATATAGATCAGACCAACAAAACGGTCCGGAAAATAAATCAAAAAAACGTTTTCGTTAAGATAAGTACATAATATATCTTTATTGTCAACACCAAAAAACCAGGGTAGATACGTCCTCTACATCTAATTTAGGGATGCAATTTTTCTGTCGCTTATACCATAGTGGTATCGTTGGACTGGTCGTTAAAAAATATTGTGAATGTCGAAAAACCGGTTTTTCGAATAGGTATTCGATTACGAAATATTAATCTTTAAAACGCATATTTTGGTAATAGTAGGGCGTGCCCCCTAACCTACCGCTCCCTAGCTAAAGGATGGTTGTAGAAACGTGAAAAAAATCAGAGCAGTAGCAAAATATGAACTTTAAAATAAAAACCATAGCCATATTGGTTTTTATTTTTTATTACGATTAATAGTTCGACTCGCACTTCGCTGGGTTTCAGTTATAGGTATTCTTGTTAGCACATATTACTCACCACTTCGAGGGAAACTGAAGCGTAGACTTGCGGTAACAATACACCGTATGTAGACTATATTATTCAAAATATGCAAATACTACGAAGACAACTTTACCCGTTGCTTGTTTATTGATCTGTAACCCTTTGTGTTAAAAGTTACCTTGCCATAAACGCTCTTACGCTATGTAGTCTTCATAGATAAGTTTGTAGATGTCACTGAGGTTTGCTTCACGCTAATCACGCTAAGGACATAATTATCTTGTGACAGTTTGTGGTGCGCTAAATAAAAACAAACTTGGAATGTATGATTATACGTAGGTGGCAACCGACGTATGTATGTAGTTATAACATAAAATAACATTTACATACAGGCACGTACATTGCTTCTGCCCCCACACTAGGATACCCTGTGTCATAGATACATACATACTTCGGTTGCCTCCTCGGTCTGACACTAACAAATTGGATTACCATGTCGGGTCTTATTCTTTTTGATTCAAATAATAAAAACTTAATGGAGGGGTCCCCATGTATGAAACTTTTTTTATTTTTGCTCTATCGCAAGAACTAGGAAAACCGGCCAAGTGTGAGTCAGACTCTCATTAAGGGTACCGAACTAAATAAAAGAAAATACTTTTTTAGTACGTGCAAAAACGTCTAATCAGCTATTAATTCATTCATTTATCCAGTTACTTGGCGCAACCGCCCTAAGCCAAATACTAATTACATATTGTCTTGCTTGAAGTGATTCCAGAATGACTTACTTCGAGCAATGCAAAAATATACCTTATTATGTGATGGTACGGAACCCTCGAACGCGAGTATGGCTCGCACTTGCACGTTTTTCAGCTTTCCGGAGGATTTTACCATTGTACCTACTCCGGATGTTCAAATCGATTCTTTCCATTTTCAGGCGTCACTTAGATCTCTGTAACACTCTTAGGGGAAATATTACAACCTATTCGGTCGGTTATTGTACGTATAACTTAGGAACTAAAATAGAAAGGTTAATCTACTGTTGACTGTACACAACAACGCAGTGGACTGTGTTATCCAACAAAATTAGCATTCAAACCGTTCTTTATACATGTTCTTGTATGTATATTTAATTTTATTCTTTGCCTAGATGTAAACAAACTGTTGACGGAAATCTTTTAAATTTAACAAGGAAAGCAATAATGTCTACCAAGCTGTTCGCTCGTTATAGGTCATTCATTTATCTCATTAATTAAAAAAATATTATTTCTTAATGACTCGAATTCTCATACATACAGTTATATATTAAACGAAGCGTAGTATTGAGGAAAGAGCACTAAAGGGCACATTGCTATAGCAAGTATTAGCTGATAACTGAACGTCTATTGGAGAGCGGAAAGAACCACTGGATCGAGCTACATCAACTGAAAGTTCTCTCAACCGATCGACTTTACTATCGATTGGATCGTTCTATAGAAGGATCGTTCGGGAAGCGATTGAATTTAAAAACACAAGAATTTCAAAAACCTATTTAGAGGCTAAAAATTCCACCCATGCCGGGATTCGAACCCGCGACCTCTGGCTATCCGTGCCAGAATTTCAACAGAGAAGACGGTTTCAAGCTTTCAAGCACGTGGAATCCAGTGCTAAGTAGCTAATACAAATCCCACGCCTTATGACCGGACCTGTCCGCGGATGTAGATAGTGGTGTGTGTCAGCCCGCTGCGAAAAACTATTGATTGACTTTGATCGTATTAAAAAATCTTGTTTACACGCAGATCCAAACTGAATGAAATTAAAGATAGCGTTTTTGCAGTGACGGTCACTTGCACTTGGGAGCCTGAGGATGCCTCGTGTTAGAGGCGAAACGCGTCGCGTGTTTTCTCGCACAAGTATTGGTGTCGGTGGTGGTGTGTTCGTGTCTTGCTTCTGCTTGACAAAGTGGGAGGGAGGGCGGTGCACTAACTAACCGCATGGTGCTTGTGGGATTTTTGGCGGAATTTAGCAAAGTAATTTTCACTTTTTAATGCTATTATGGATTTCCACAAAGTACGCCTGATTCTATACAATATATTAAAGATAAAGGAAGAGATCATTTTTAGAATAAGGCCGCCGTCTCTACTCTTAGGTTAAGAAATATCTGTGTAATTTCCATTTGTATGCACAATAAAGTGTTATCTATCTATGTGCAGCGTTGAATGTTTCTTGTATTCTTTTGTTTATGTAGCACGCCGAGGCCCTAGAGTCTAATACTTACATAGTTTTTCAATAGAATGATATAAGCACGACAATGGTTATTATTTGTCTCAATTTGGAAGTCTACAAAGTAATAGCATGTACTGCTATTAATGTACAAAGAAATCACTCTCAGAGATAAGCTCGCCTTTGTACATGTATTTTCTTAAATTTTGTCTGTTTTATATGTTTTTCGTGTGCAATAAAGTATAATACTTAATAATGTTATTCCGGGGGTATAACCCGCGCAAATTAAATAAGCATCTCTCCCAAAGAACATCAATTCGGGCGAGGCACTGAATTAAATAGCACGGGTTATACTATTTTTCAGTATACGGATTCGTTGTTGCGATTGGTTTCTATATTACCGGACTAATATAGCTCTATTGAACATCTATGCATTTTAGAGACTCACAGGTCGACCACACAGCTCAACAAGCAAACTGAAAACTAATAAACTATAGGTAAGTAGGTATTCATAAAGGCAGCAGAATGGGTGATAAAGGGATTTAGTGTCCCTGCTCAAACGTCGCTGCTGGATTACAGAGGTCGGCCCAGACGCTGTGTGCACACTCTTGATGGGGCGAAGGAAGCGCGAGTGTGAACACCAATCTGGGAGTCCAGACTCCGACATGTGTGGAGTGAGTCCGGCCTTTCCCTTACACTACCCCCCAACGTCACGTCGTCTTTAGAGCGGAGAATACGAAATCGGGGAACAAAACGATGAAAATACAGAAAAAAAATACTTAAAAGTCGAAGTCAAAAGAATTTTATTCACTACTAGCTGACCCAGCGAACTTCGTACCGTCTAACAGTCGATTCTTTAATTTTTTTATTATTTTTCTCTCCGTCAGAACCATCCTCGTATATCAAGGCAAATTCTAAAAAAGGAATTAGCAAAATCGGTTCAGCTGCTCTCCAGATTTGCACAATTACCAACACATTCAGCGATTCATTTTTTTATTATAGATAATACAAAATCTTCTTCTTCTTCAGGCTATATTATGTAGCCCTCCCCTAATGAGCGCCATAGCGCATTGTCTTCAGCTTGCCGCATCTAGCATCTGCCGGCAGTTTTTCGCAGATCGTCATTCCACCTGGTCGGAGGGCGTCCTACAGTACGTTTGCCGAGTCGCGGTCTCCACTCAAGAATACGTCAGTTTACTTAATACATAAATTATAACTTACTTCTGTTTTATTACGCGATATTAGTGTGATGTGATCTATAATATAAAAATGAATGCCCGAATGTGTTGGTAAGTGCAAATCTCGGGAGCAGCTGAACCGGTTTCGCTCATTCTTTTTTTAAACTATTCCTTGAAGTACGAGGATGGTTCTTAAGGAGAGAAAAAAATTAAGAATCGATGGCTGGGTCAGCTAGTAACCTATAAAACAAACCCTCTTCTAAGTCTCAATGCTCGTGTCTTTGTTGCTATGACTAAGCAGTTAAGAATTAATTGCTAAGCAATTAGACCCGGTCACGTAAATAATGGCTTCAACGGGCTCTAAGTCCGCTTATCACATGACTATTCTAAATCCCGAGACATAGAGGAGCGTAGAATCGGCTTATCTCTGTGGTCACGCGTGGTTGATTGCTCCAAGCGTCATTTGCATCTAACGGCCGGAACGGGCAGACCGACCGACCGAGCGCTAACGAACTTTATTTGTTCTATTCAGCATCTGGAAAAATAACCGTCGTTGTCTTAAAACCGCCTATATGTTTACAGGATGCCACTAAAGTCATAATAAAAAAAAACTTTGTTCCAATGTCTTAACGCTCTAAGCTCTACTGTCTTCGCACTGAAAGTCACTATTTCCAACCTTACGAATCCTATTTAAAAGAATGTAATGAAAAAAAATGAAAATGAAATATATTTATTATCGGTTCAGAAATTAAAACTTACATTACTTAAAACACACAATATGCTAAGAAAAAAAGCCGTATTGCCCTGCATGCATCACAAATGTCGAGTATTCTCTTTTTTTTTTCATTCGTACTAATAATTACTCATCATTAGGTTTGAGAACCTTTGGCTTGGGTATGTGTAGGGGCGGGCGGTTTGCTCGACAGTAAATTTTAGTTTGTGAAACGTTTGTGGATGTATTTTTTTTATGTTCGTGTAAGATTTTACTCTGTATTTTATTGACGAACAAATGTAATAATAACTGTCTTTACATTACTTATAATCATGATGACTTGACTGCCTCGTTGGTCTAGCAGTTAACACGCTTGACTGCCAAAACAGACGTCAAGGGTTCGATTTCCACTGAAGGCCGTACTTGATTTGTACAAATAGCCACATTCTGGGTGTATTTCCATGTGTGTGATGTCCTTACCTGGGTACCTTAGTACAGGGTGATTGGAAGAAAACGTGTAGTCGAGGCGACAGCACTGATCGTGTAATCATATTTCTTTTGGTTAGTCCATAGTGGTAAACTTGACAGTCAATGACTAGGTAATTTTTGGTCACGGATGTGAATTGGTGTGCTTTTTATCTTCGCGTGGGTTTTGGAGGAACCCACAATCAGTGCATTGACTCGGACAACGAACAACAGTTTCGACTGGAAAACGTAAACTTCCACTGCGTGGTTGTGGTTTGAAGGAAATTCTGCACTGGTACGTAATTTTCTTGGGAAGAGCGCTTTTGGGGTACCCTAGGGAAGGCTAGGGCCCTTTGTTCCAAGTGCAAGGCTGCCGGGAGGCGCCGGCCGCCGCCCCATTCCTCGCGCGGAACGTGGAGGAAAATTAGTGGACTTTAAACCGTGTTTTATTTTATCTAAGATTCTAGGTAAAGTTCAAGGAGCAGAGCGGACTTTTGTCTCCTACACAGGGTATCCTAATTTGGGAGCAGGACACGTGATTGTGTTGTGTTGAAGTTATTTATTTATTAGAAAGAACATTGCTAACGCTTAAAAAAATCACGCTGTAGATACCTTGTCGTCTTTCGACTGACAGTGTTACTTAATTTGCTTATGTTGAAGTTCGATATCACCTCGAACATATTCTGCACTGGTACGTAATTTTTTTGGGAAGAGCGCTTTTGGGGTACCCTAGGGAAGGCTAGGGCCCTTTGTTCCAAGTGCAAGGCTGCCGGGAGGCCCCGGCCGCCGCCCCATTCCTCGCGCGGAACGTGGAGGAAAATTAGTGGACTTTAAACCGTGTTTTATTTTATCTAAGATTCTAGGTAAAGTTCAAGGAGCAGAGCGGACTTTTGTCTCCTACACAGGGTATCCTAATTTGGGAGCAGGACACGTGATTGTGTTGTGTTGAAGTTATTTATTTATTTGAAAGAACATTGCTAACGCTTCAAAAATCACGCTGTAGATACCTTGTCGTCTTTCGACTGACAGTTTTACTTAATTTGCTTATGTTGAAGTTCGATATCACCTCGAACATCCGCAGTAGTTTTTCGCACATGGCCGGTGAGTGCTATTTTAACTGTTTAAATAATTAAGTCAAAGTCTCGTCCTTGCTCAGTCAGTGTAATTGAACCCGGTTTACGAGTATAAAACTGATAGGTAAACAGACTCTTATTCCTCTATGGCAGACCACACGTTCAGAACTCCATCGTTTGAATCCGCAGGAATTTGCTCGCCTATGTTCGGCCAGTTTAATTAAACCCAGTTTATAATACTGATAGGTAAATAAAATAATAAACAGACCTATTCATCTAAGGCAGAGAACAAGTTCAGGACTACATAGAATCTCTTTGTCTATAAGTATTTATACGGTTATGCCTACGAAAAAACTTCGCAAAACCCAAAACCATAAGTCAGCATCGATAAATTAAACCACTTCCAGTAAAATTTGTGTTTCTGTCTTTAATCTTGCAATATTTGCTTAGGGAAGTACTTAGTTAAATTACTTATGGTGAAAAACCGGTTGTCAGGTCTTGAGGTGATTCAATAACATGGTGTAGCTATATTCTCTGAATTACTGCGTCTATAACTAGTCTTTTTGATGCACTAACCCGTACTAAGGACAATTTTGAAAAACCTATTTAGAGGCTAAAAATTCCACCTATGCCGGGACTCGAACCCGCGACCTCTAGCAAACCGTGCCAGCGCTCTCTCAACTGATGATACTCGGGGCTGCAAGTGATGCAAATTACTTCAGCCAGATGTTGCTGCCTATACGTAATACAGAGGGTATTTTAAAGAGGTTCAAAATTTCACTGATGTCGATGGTCGCCCATTAGCTCAGTTGGGACAGCGCTGGCACGGTTAGCCAGAGGTCGCGGGTTCGGGTCCCAGCACGAGTGGAATTTTTATCCTCTAAATAGGTTTTATAATACTACGTCTATGTTTTATTTTCTAGTATGATAGTACTTTTTGAACATTTTCAATCTAATCTGCATTTACGAAGCCTGTATATATTGTTCGAAAGTTAAAAATTACTAAAGGAGCGTGCTGTAAAGTAGGTACTCTAAAATAAGTTTTACCCCACGCTCCGTTGTATAGCGGCGTGCGTGTTCGTTACGTTTTTTTTATATCCATATAAATTCCACCACGTGTCACATTAGGAGAATAAACAGGTCGAAGATCGAACCTGCTTATCCGATTTTACTCAATACGTTTGTCTCACTTCAATACTAAAGCAAAATTGAGACGAAGAATATTATAGTTTTTTTTTTGTATTAAACTGTGCCAGCCATTTTCATATTTATAAACGTCAAAGTTGTTCCGACGCTTATTCGAGTGATAAAGTTTGTTTAATTTACCTGTTGTACTGTTTTCTGGCAATTGTGTTGAAAAACGTATGATACACGTGCGGATTGATGTTTACAAACTACTGCGACTTCGTCACGGGTTTACATATACGTCTACTCATTTATAAACATCAACTAGGGTGGTAACCCTATTAACATAAATAACTATTCAAATAGGATTGCAACTTTTGCTTATTATACGTAGGTAGTTTAATTCATTTAATACCGACGTGTTTCATTCTCACCTTTCGTTTTTTCTTCATTCGTTTCATTCTATGTTGTTCATTCTCTAAATTAAAGGTCCACATAAGAGAGATTTTCTTCCTAATTAGATAATTCTTTCAGAACAGAGAATCCTTTTCTTGCGGGAACGTTCGCCTCCAAGGCAAAGCCACGCAGCGGAGCGGAGCGGCGAGCGGCAGCGGCAAGCGTAGTGCAATGATCTCGCGACCTTAACATTATTCGTGGCATTGTGGAGAATTCAACGACACCACATTATGCGCAGCAAGCGGCCATTCCTTTGTTCGTAAACTTCCAAAAGAATCAAATGTTCTTTTTTGTAATTAAATTACTGCAGGTTGACATTGAATTCGATTGACAAATTTTAAGAGGGCATTCTAACTATGATTTAAAAACATATCACGCTTGTTTTGAAACAGATGTGGATTAGAAAATATTTTACCCAACATCTTAACATATTTTATCACACATATACTAAACATAGACAAACAATATCAGAATGAACAGTAAAAAAATCGTAAAAACTATGCGTCGAGCTTCTTATGGTCGGTCACAGCCAACTGAATGGTTCTTTTAATTGTTTACGCATATTGGAGGACCGGAGAAAAGATATTTCAATTTCATTTTCCTACCACTTTGAATTTGGATTCACAGTTTCGTCGGTCAAAGGTCGAAAATCATGTAAAATACGTTACACCATTACCGATTAACCATTAACAGTAGTGTTTTTCATAATGAAAAGAACAGTGTCTCAACATTGGTCGCTCTGCGCTCTAATGAAAAGTGGTTTTACAATATTTTTTCGTGGTAGACATAATCGTGCTTCGCAAGCGAGAGATATTTGAGAGGAGCGTTGCCCACTGTAGGTTGCCGAACATTTGTACAAGTGACCTGAGTCTGGGTGTTTTTTCATGTGTGTGACGTCCTTGCCTGGTTACCATAGCACAGGGTATCCTAGTTTGGGACCAGAATAAGTGATTGTGTTTTGTGTAAGTTATTATTAATAGATATAATATTCTTTATTGCATGTACACCAGGAATTACATACGATACTTAAAAAATAATAGTACAGTACAAGCGGCGGCCTTATTAAAAGTAAATTTTAATTTGAGTTTGCGTTTTTTTTTTCACGTAACATTGTTAAGACCATACTTTCTAAAAACCTATTTAGAGGCTAAAAATTCCACCCATGCCGGGATTCGAACCCGCGCCCTCTGGCTATCCGTGCCAGCGCTCTTTCCAACTGAGCTAATGGGCGACTCACTGGCATCAGTGAAATTTCGAACCTCTTTACAATATTCTCTTTATTACGTACAGAGAATACGTTCTGTACCATACTTTCTATTTATTTAATTTTCTAGTGAACGTTTAGCGGTTCTAATCGCGGTTGTTTGTTGGTTAAATTATTATTTTAGCAGCTTCAAATAGAGGTTTATGTTTTACTTCTTATCAAATATAATAATACTTCCACACAACACAATTACTTTTCCTGGTGCCAAATTAAAATTAGCTACCGTGTGCTATGGTAACCAGACAAACACTTCATCAACATGGAAATATACAAAACCTGAAACATTTTGTATAAACCAAATATTAAAAACCTATTTACAGGCTGAAAATTCCACCCATGCTGGGACCCGAACCCGCGACTTCTGGCTAACCGTGCCAGCGCTCTCCCAACTGA
The DNA here is from genome assembly GCA_934045075.1 of Yponomeuta sedellus. Classification (NCBI taxonomy): domain Eukaryota; kingdom Metazoa; phylum Arthropoda; class Insecta; order Lepidoptera; family Yponomeutidae; genus Yponomeuta; species Yponomeuta sedellus. The sequence continues at coordinate 13,671,720 of OW203738.1, forward strand.
GCTAATGGGCAAGTAACGCCATCAGTGAAATTTCGAACCTCTTTACAATACTCTTTGTATTACTTCGCTGCCTGAAAGTAATACAGGGAGTATTGTAAAGAGGTTCGAAATTTGGGAGAGCTCAGTTGGGAGAGCGCTGGCTCGGTTAGCCAGAAGTCGCGGGTTCGGGTCCTAGCATGGGTGGAATTTTCAGCCTCTAAATAGGTTTTTAAAATTGTCCTTACTAAGGACAATTTTAAACTGATGGCGTTACTTGCGCCAGGTTAGTACAACAAAAGTAATATAATAAATCAAATTGCCGTAGGTATTTGATTTCAACGGTGAATTGAACCACGACCTCTGTTTTGATAATTGAGCGTGTTACCCGCTACGCGGCAGTCAAAATACTTGGCTTACATGCACGAGTATTTACTCTTCTCTTAAGGCGATGATACTATCTTAAGACACAATTTCGCTCACCATACAATTGAATAGACCATCACACAGAACGAAAATAATATATCCTACTAATATTATAAATGTTGAAGTTTGTAATATGTTTGGATGTTTGTTACTTAATGGCGTAATATCGGCTGAACGGAGTTGCATGAAATTTGGCATACAGATATATAAAGATCTAGATGGCGACTGTAACGCTCAGCCTAGTCCAGCGCCAGCCAAGCCAGTCATAGCCAAGCCAGATCAGCCGTGACGTCAGCATACGTCACCGCCGTTGGCCCCACCCCGCTCGCACCGGCCGGTGCGAGGGTGGGAGTAGCAAAGCCTGCCTATTTAAGCCGTGTACAACTGATGAAGTGATTCTATTCTGTGCTGATTAATTTATAGGGCGAAGCTCTGCCCAAATAAATATCGATATACCTATTTTTTTGTTTGAGTTACTGCCCTTCTTTACACGATATAGAAAACTTGATATAGCGGTAATTATCCGTGCAATTATATTTTATTGTTACCATATTTTTTTCCGAAAAACTGCCGGCAGATGCTGGATGCGGCAAGCTGAAAACAGGGCGCTATGGCGCTCATTAGGGGAGGGATATGTCCAGCAGTGGACTACATAATATAGCCTGAAGAAGAAGATAATTTTTTTTAAGCCATCTCTATTTTTTTATTTCCGTAACGTATTTAAAACGGAATCTGTGTACGAGCAGTACGAAGTTCAGCGGGATAGCTAGTATTTTCATATTTTTGTAAATTGTATAGCGAGCGCTGTGTAAAAAACCTATTTAGAGGCTATAAATTCCACCCATGCCGGGATTCGAACCCGAGACCTCTGGCTATCCGTGCCAGCGCTCTATCCAACTGAGCAAATGGACGACTCACTGGCATCAGTGAAATTTCGAACCTATTTACACTATTCTCTGTATTTCGTACAGGCAGCGACATCTGGCTGAAGTAGATTGCATCACTTAAAATTTTTAAAATTGTCCTTAGCACGGGTTAGTGCATTAAAAATAAAAAATAGTATGAACGCTGTGTAATTTAAGATAAAATATTATCGTATCTTCGCAGTGTGTGACGCCCTTTATGTCCAGGTTAAGTCTCTCTTAACGAAATCCAAGAAAATTCAAAGGTTTTTGTCATTTAAGAACTAACGAGGACACGATTATGTCCCAACGTCTTGAAGTCAAGGCCGGCAGATCATAGACTAATCCGATAACAAAGACTTCAAGCCTGAGAGTAATGTAAAATATCTTAGCAGCACAAGTGGTTAGTGGTACTGTACAATGCGTGGAGCTGCCAAGGAAAAAAAGTTGTTTTCTTTTCACTTTTTTTTATAACGGTAAGTTAATTAACTCTTTCTTCGTCTTTTTTCTCTTTAGTCCCTATAGAAGGACTTTCATGTACATATGTTTTATTATTATATATTTACACCATCAATGAGCTAATAATGGGATAGCTATGTTAGGAGTTTCACTGCGTGACCGAATCAGGAACGAGGAGATCCGCAAATAAACTCAAATTATTGATATAGCTCGAAGAATTGCTGGGCGGGGCACATAGCTCGAAGAACTGATGGCCGTTGGGGCGAAAAGTTCTGACCTGGCGACCACGGATCGTACGAAGCAGCGTGGGCAGGCCCTCCACCAGATGGTCTGATGACCTGATCACGGTGCCGGGGAGTCGCTGGATGCGGACGGCACAAGACCGTGAAGCTTGGAAAAACCTTGAGGGAGGCCTATGGGGCATTGGGCGTCAAATGGCTAATGTTGATTATGTGTTGCTGTGTGGTGTCGGCCTAGAGAATAGCACCAAACCAAACTCTTCCCGCGGGTGTCGTAAAAGGCGCCTAAAGGACAAACCGGGGGGTGGGCAGCAGCGCCCCCTGCAGTACAATTCCACCGAACTGCGATCCCCAACCCGCATGCCCAGCGAGGGGATTATGGGCATTACCCCCATGATGGCAAAACCTTGCGCTATGGCGCTCATTAAGGGAGGGCTATGTCCAGCAGTGGACTAATATAGCCTGAAGAAGAAGAAGATGATGTGCTAATAAACATCACTCTACATCCTTAGCAAACTCACGCCCCTGTATTATCCTGAGAGAATTACGCAGAGCCAGGGTTTGTCACTCGACACGATCCTGACAATCGTCTTCCGCTTCACCAACAATATTTGTCGATTATGGGCACATACACGCTACTTTCGGGTACTTTTTATCTTACCATTCGCTAATCTCAGTTTTGGTTTTGGTCGTATTTACAACCTTTAGTTTACACGTATTTGTGACGTCATCGTCGGGTACCCTAGTTTGGGATTAGGATAAGTCATTGTATTGTGTATCCACGTACTTTACGTTCCACTTGGCTACTGTACGAAATACTTTCAGTGAAAGCGGTACCTGTGCCTTAACTACAAATTTTCATAGATCTATAGGTTCCGTTTCTTCTTCTTAAGTGTATCGATTGCAAACAAATACAAATTGTAGTTTATTTCTTAAAAAAATGTTTCCAATTAACAATTCCACTTACTTAACTTAGCTGTTCGAATTGTTACAATTTTGATCAGTCTTATTTTCCGACGGTGACTGCTTCATCAATTGCAATCGTTAGGTCCTCCTGAGTGCAGGTAATAGGGCACGCAGGGCACGATGAGAGATGGTCCATCGTCTGGTAAGTACCCCCACATCGGTTTCTCTGCCGGTCCAACGAGCCCCTACCCGCTAGCAACATGGCCGTGTGGCCGAGTTTCAAAGAGAAAAGTAATCAAAGGATGAAACTACGGCAAGACTTCCAACTTCCGGCCAACCAACGTCTCTTTCCGCCCACCGACCGCGGGGATTAAACATGTAACGTTCGCTATAGATACTGTAAGTACACAGAGCTGGGGGCTTGCAACCATCTCGCTCGCACAATTTAACATTTTTTTACAAGGCTTTAGACTTCTATTCCTTATTATCATCGGCGAATACATGCCACCCAGCCATGTCGCCGATGACTATCGCACGGTACCCAATCAGTGACGATTTTTGACCATCTTTTTGAGCATGTGCGTTGCCTGGGCCACCTCCACCTGAGTTAAGCAGTCGAAGTTAGAGCGTCGGTGATTTTATACATGTTTAATTATTGTAAAAAAATACTGGGAAGTTTGAAGGAGAAATACATTTAAGTTGCGTATTAACTTTAGTTTTCGAGATGGTTTAAATAATTTTCAACTACCTAAAACAGTTTAAACAAATTTAGTTTAAAGTCTCTGTAGGTAACTGAGTATATCGCACGCATGTTAAGTTTGATGTGCTGTCGACGTCATTCAGGGTATCAAGTATTATACAGGATTACGATTGGTGCAGCGAGACGGCGTTTTTACGCCATCTCAGGACAATTTATTTTGATAATACCCATACCTTTTTAAGAATGCGCCTCAAGGAGCAATTCCCGTACAAACGAAGTTTGGTTTATATTTACAAACGCCATCGCCGGATTGAGGAATTGGGACTTGACTCATAAAACGATCCCAGTACCTAACTTTCGATACCAATAAAACGTTTGAAACTCTATTCCTTACAAGTGTTCTCCTCATCCCAATACGGGTGTATATTTTTGTTCTCATTTCCGAACACGTTTCCCGATAATGAGCGGTGTCGGGGTGAACTCGACAAATAGTCACCACGGCCCTCTCGGCAGTCGCCACCAGGGGATTTATTATGTAAGTAACCACTAGGTTGAGTAAGGATTTGTACTTTTTTTTAAAAAGAATGAAAAGAAAATTTGCGGTTATTGCCAGAGATATTGAAAATAACATAAAAAAACCAAACCAATATGTATAACATGTGAGATAAAGCAACATACACTTTACAAAGTATGTAATGCACCGTTTTGCAAGACTACAATTGCAAAGTAAACATAGTTTACTTTGACAGTGATGTTCTAACGAGAGAAACTGGAAGATATTAGATTTCTAAGTTGATTCCATACAAGTACTGTCTAAAATGTGCTAGCTTTCACGCAAGTAGAGACTACGTTTAATTGGCATAATCGCCAGCCCTAAGTCATTTATTGTAAGCTTTGTCAGGCTTGCTGTTGGTGTACCTAATAAATAAAATAGAAACAGCAGAGAAGCCTTTTCACACGACAAGCAAAAGGGATTGTATCCGTCATTGGTTGACGGTTTTCGTATACGTGTATGTAAGTTTGTACGTTTCTTCATACCACGTTTCATTTTAACTTCTAAACGCTTAAACCGATTTAAAAGTGTGTGGTGTTGTTATAATCCTTAACTCATCCTAAATACGATAAGGTCAGATGTACCTGGTACTGGCAGTCATTTGGCATGCAATCGTTTTTGTAGAATTTTTTTATGTAGTAGGCTACATATAAATGTAGCCTCTAGTCCCACCTCAAGGCACAGGACTTCTGTTATAAAATTACTCAGTTTTTTAGCAGTCAGTTTTTTTGATCTTTTAAAGAAAATTCGCTACACGTTTCTATTGTATATACAATACAGGCGCTCATTAAAACAACAATGAAACGAAATGAAGGTTCTAAACTAACTTACGTACCGTGCCGTTACAGTACTGAGCATTATGTCCTAACTGATAAACTTGACTAAACTTCTGGAAAACTGTAATTCGTCGGGTTATGCTCATTTATGACACTTTCATATTCACGTATGCATCAAATCAACCTGTAAACGATCTTGAACATTAGGGGTATCGCTAAAATCTAAATGGTGTCACAATTTTTCGGTGTCCATAATAAATTCATGATTTTAATTACAAGAAAATACGCGTTTTCTTATAAATCCATGACCTTAATAAAGTTGTACAATAATTAATGCTTCCGTATTTACGACCGTGTCATCTGCCATGTCATGTGCCATAGCGTAGCGCTTCAAGCATGATTAGCACAATTCTTACACTCGATAAATTGTATTAAAAAGTCGCGCCTCTTGCTTCTCGACATAGTGCTAGAGCGAGATCGAAAGATGCTCGAATTGATGATCGAAATAAAAACACGTTTCGCAGCGCAGAATGTCATCGTCACGCTGAGTTCATAATCTGTACTTCACTCTCTCATCTGTCATTATACGGTTATCCGTTTGTTTTTTCGTAAGTTGCAAGTGTTCGTACAATCGACTTAATAATAATCTATAATATAAAAATGAATCCCCGAATGTGTAAATGCGGTATGCGCAAATCTCGGGAGCAGCTGAACCGATTTCCTTAATTATTTTTTTAGAATATTCCTTGAAGTACGAAGATGGTTCTTACGGAGAGAAAATAAAAAAAAATAAAGAATCGACTGTTAGGCGGTACGAAGTTCGCTGGGTCAGCTAGTCTATAATATAAAAATGAATCGCTGAATGTGTTGGTAAGCGCAAATCTCGAGAGCAGCTGGACCGATTTCGCCGACTCTTTTTTTAGAATATTCCTTGAAGTAAGAGGATGTTTCTTACGGAGAGAAAATTTAAAAAAAATAAAGAATCGACTGTTAGGCGGTACCAAGTTCGCTGGGTCAGCTAGTAAATAATAATTATTCATGGACATATTACACAGATCTCGTTAGCCCTATAGGTACTAAGTACAACTAAATGACTTGCGTTATAGGTGTTGACTCGACGATAGATTTAATACAATAAATACATAGATAACATCCAAGACCCGAGACAAACTAGAAAAGTTCGTTTCCTAGTTTGACTTAATCGAGTTGATTGTACGGATGTAAAGATTAATGTGCTGAAGCCTGTACGGGCAATAATTCGAGTCCCTACGGATACTGGGCTTAGATTATTGTCTCTGTTTTGCTTAGATCGTGGTGTCCCAATTTAAAAAACGTTACACTTTGTAAATTGTTTTGGTCACACGGCGAGTCCGACTCATGCTAGACCGATCTTTAATTCCACTGACACCTTCTAAAAGTACTTCTCTATCACTGAGGTTGACAGTTAGTTATTTACAAATCTTTCTATTTAGTGCACCTCTGAACAACTTGTAGCGTCTACGTGGCGTCCCAGTGTGTTCTGAGACTCGATTTTCCGACCTACCCGAAACTCAGCCTCAGAGGCCAATTATGAAGCCTAAACGATTGAAAATCCTGAGTATTTTCAATTGTTTAGCTGTCAAATTCCATTCTAATTTGACAGACGTTTGGAATTTGTTCAGGATTTGTTGCGCGTTATATAGGAGCACAAATTTCTTTGCTGCTACGACAAAAATCTTTGCTGCAACGATTTCACTGCTATATGGTGCGAACATGTTTCACCTTGTGGACACTGAAGATGCTTGATACGTTTCCGCGCGTAAACGTGAAGAGCCAATGTAATGGAATCGCGTTACCTTATTGCCATTAAAGTTTTCTAGGCCCTGATATTTTATCATCCATCACGTAACAAGCAGCGAAATTAACGATTTCCATTAGCGCAGCAAATCTAGCAGGGAAGTGCGATTAGCATAATTATAGCGCGATAAACACAACAAAACAATCAAGCAAGGACACCTTATCTTGGTGTGTGTGGATCATTGTTGATATGTGAGTCTTATCACATTGGACGATAATGGTAACGACACGATATTTAGTTTTATGCGTAAAGAAAGCGGGAAGAAATTAAAGGCTTTCACTTTAAAATAATGCTACAAAGTAAAATTCGAAATCGCAAAAAAAATATCACTTATTTAGCAGATCATTTAGGTCTACTATGTCTAACAAAGAAGTGTAAGCTAAATGGTACCTTCTAACTTACGAATTGACTATGGTGTCTCTAAAAACTATTCCCCTGCCCATCCTCATCTTAGGTCTAAATTAACCACAGTGATGTAGTGAACAAAGGTTTCCCTCTGATCGGCAATTTTATTTTACTAGCTGTACCCCGCCGTGTTACCGGCGGTTTAACGATTTTCCCATGGGAATAAGATATTTTTCCGTAGTAAAACGTTGCCTATGTCTTAATCCAGGGTGTCAGCTAACTCCATACCAAATTTTATTAATATTGCTCTAGCCTTTTAGACGTAAAAAAAATAAGAAACATACACACTCACCATGGGCATTACTCCCTATGATTGCTCAAAGTGGCGCTCTTTAGGGGAGGGCTATGAGCAGTGGACTAGTATAGCCTGACGACGACGACACTCACAAACTTTCGCCTTTATAAATAATATTAATGTGATAGTGTGAAGTGTGGCAATGTGATTATAATTTATTTTCAAATCCCGAAAATTAATTATAATCACATCACACTTCACACTGAAAGCACTGCTGCTGCTATGAGTTTGAAACTTTTTTAAGTGACTGAATAGTGCTATTCGACAACATGCAGTATGCAGGGCATACTGCATATAGGTCAGATAAAGGAAGAGCCTGGAGTCGGGTCGGTAAGGAGTCAAACCTACATATTATAAAAACCTATTTAGAGGCTATAAATGCCACCCATGCCGGGACTCGAACTCGCGACCTCTGGCTAACCGATCCAGCGCTCTCCCAACTGAGCTAATGGGCGACTACCGGCACCAGTGAAATTTCGAACCTCTTTACAATACTCTCTGTATTACATACAGGCAGCGACATCTGGCTGAAGTAATTTGCATCACTTGCAGCCGGCATGTGTGGATTTTTTAGCACGGGTTAGTGCATTAAAAAGAATATAACTACATCATAGTATCGTTCTGTTTTTTCAGTTTCCTCAAAAAAGGATGACAGAAGGAAAGTGTTTATTAGAGAAGTGTTTATTAGTAAGGAAACCTGAGGTAGGGATCTCGCTTGTTTTGTTACTTTTATGTGGTTTGTGGTAGGGTCTCAGACCGACTGTTGCATCGCATTACCGCCGCAAGTAATTCGAACTCGCAATAGGGACCCTACTATTGAAGAAACCCAGCATAGACAGCGGAGTAGTAGCAACATTATTTTATTAGCTTCAAAACTCTGACAGAACGCGGTGCTCAAGAGAAGTCAAACAGCATAATAATGCAAAGATAGCATTGTTTAATGATGTAAATCGCTAAGTTGACCTAACTATATAAACGTCTATATGTACACGTTTATTATGTTGGATCTATTTATTATATTTTTAATTTATTAGTCAATAATACCTAAATAAAAAGTTTGTAAAGTGGCTTATGTTATTTTTATTTATTTTTACTCTTTATTGCACTAATGATACATGAGTAAATGTACAAGGGCGTGCTTAATGCAAGAAGCATTCTCTTGTATTTTTCTATTCTGTTTTTATTCCATATTTTGTAGCAATAATTGTTTTTCTTTCATTCTTCTTTCCTAAATAAATTAACCGTAGCACAGAGGAGTTACAAATTATATTTCATAGTAAAAGTGAATGGTCTGTAAATATTTTATAATTAATAATGGTAAGTACTATTTTAATTTTAAAATACGTATTTTAAATTTACAACGATTTCCTGTATGTTTATGAATAAGAGTATGACTAAATCGCCTTTGTAACGTTTTCGTTTCACACGTAAACGAAAGTATTATTTTACATTTCAAAAGAAAAGTTGCAGCTTAAATCTAAGCTGGATCTGCCATATTTAAGATATCAACTTCCATCAATCATATGATCTGAGACTACGATACAGCAAAATTAAAAAGAACCTGAGCCTGTGCCCTACATGGGGGTTAAAAACTAACTTTTATTTAAGTGTGTTACATGTATTTTAAGTATGTTATCTACCGGACTATGGAAGCTACTTCCACACAGGTCAATGCCAGCGGCGTTATCAAATCAAACATTAGAGCAGTAGTAAGTACAGTAGTAAGTAGCTCCGTGAAGGCACCAGTCTAGTGTTGCCAGATAGCCCGGGAACATTTTTCACTTGACCTAAATAGTTTTAGATGAACTTAAGATAAGAATATTCTTTCTTGTACACACCAGAAAATAATTAACATAACATAACATTTACATAGAGGCACATACATTGCTTCTGGCCCCACATTAGGATACCCTGTGTCGTGGGAACCAGAAACAAACATCCAAGACCGAGGGTTTTTATCCCCAGCCGGGGTTCGAACCCGGGACCTCTAACATGGTAGGTAGATGCGCTACCGCTACGCCACAGAGGTCGTCAATTACGTATAATAAAGAAAAAAAAATATTTTTATTGTAACGCTAGTCCCAAATTTTTGAGTAATTATTCAATCTGATTATGGTATCACGAAGCATGACATGTTTTCTGTCTACGAAATTAGCTTCAAAAGGGATTCGTTGACGTTTACGTGAGAAATTGGCAAAAATGTAAATAGGGCATCAGTGTACAATTATACACTTTTTCCGGCAAAAAAATGAAATAAATTTGGAGGTGCTGAGATCCTTTGTATGTCCTCACTGGTAGGGCAAGGGTGTGTTCCTGCATCGCAGGAAGGTAAGGCCATACTCATAACGTAAATTTCTGTCTCTGTCCTCAGTCCATCTCTGTCCATGATACAGTAAGTAAAAACTATCGTTCAATAACTTTGAGCGCCCAGCTTATTCTAATCTTAAATATATACATATTAGAATACGAGTAATACTTTTTCTGAGTATTATTCCAATCTATATATATAGAAGTAAATTAGAAAGTTTCGATGGATGGAAGTTTATTTGTCAAGCTAAACGGCTGAACGGATTTGGGTGAATTTGGAACCGAGATAGATTACAGTCTGGAGTAGCATGAGGTCATGGGCTCGAATCCCGGCATATGAATGATTTTGATTTCTAAGTTATGTACAATTGTGAAGTTATAGACGCAATACCTCTCGCTAACATCGTGAGGAAACCTTAATGTCTGAAGTGTCGACAGACCTCAGCTGGCGCAAACTTGGATTTTTTTATGTAGCCTATAAACGTCTCACAGGTTCTCTCTCTCTCTCTCTCTCTCTGAAAGAAGTTCAGAGAGAGGAAGACAGAGTATGGCCCCATATCAAGCGCCGAAATTCTTAGACACATCCGTCACTCAGGTCTCCCCACGATGTTTTCTTCACGGTTAGGGAGTGGTAATGCTAGTATAACTCTGCTACTTTTTATTTCGGCAAAAACTAAACGTCAAAACATCAACCCCACGCGACCGACATCGCGGGCAACAGGTCTACAATAACTGGACGCCAGTCCTTCGGCTTTATTAGCACGCTTTCACGGTTCGATCTCCATAATGCGGTTCGGCGAGTTTTTTTTTTTGCAACAGCTCTGTGAGACGAATTTTAAGCGTTGCGTAAATGCGAACCGAAGCCTTTCGCAGAGGTGGTGTCCGGTCGCGAGATCGAAACGAAAACACTTTCGTTTGTGGTGTTAAACATTCGTTTTCTTGTCCGGACCGAACGTTCTGAGACAGATTGCTGGACGATGACGGCCGAGGAAAGAAATCAGTGAGGTACCTATGGCCAGCAGTGGAGAGTACGGCCTGGGGCATTATTATGTAAGTATCCACTGATTATACTATTTTTATTTTAATGCACTAACCCGCGCTAAGGAACAAATTTAAAAACCTATTTAGAGGCTAAAAATTTCACCCATGCCGGTTCGAATACCGGCATGGGTGAAATTTTTAGCCTCTAAATAGGTTTTTAAGTATCCACTGAGTTGAGTGACGTTGATTTTTACTTTTTTTAAGCTACTTTGGCTGTCAAATGCATAAATTTTTTGACACTTAGGAGTCGTCTAAATGCTTCACTCGACAGAGTGGAATGCTACGTAATAGGAGGGCTGGTTGATTGACTTAAGCGCTTAGGGGCGTTAACTAGCCCCACCAATGGAATAAAAATTATAACTTGTTTTATAATACGTTTTTTTCAAAGAGTAAACATCAAAAATCTTAATATCTATGATATCTACAGTCTATTTATTCTTACTTGTCCAATTTAGTAAACAAGATTCTACCCTTAAACCGTGACTTTTTAGTCCAAAACTGCCATATTTCCATAAATGAAGTAGCCTGGAACACTCTTTTGGATAACACGCTGCCAATTTTATAAACATAGTTCGTGATAGTTCATGAATTTGCAAGAAAATTTCTAGTTTAGGCATCTAATCTCAATTTTAAGGTTAGAATCTTGTTTAATAAATCGGACAAGTAAGAATAAATAGACTGTATGGCCGTTTTTGGCGGAAATCGATTTAAGTAGTAGACTGTTGATCCCAGGTTCTAGACTGTAGGTTTTAAAAATAGTTGTCACAGTTTCTCATGTATCACTTACAATAATACAAGTTAGGATTTTTATTCCATTCCATCGTTAGCACCCCGAACCACCTTAAGGCTGTGTTTAGGGTCTAGTCCATTAAATAACATTTCTAACATTGTTCGGCATGTACAGTCACGATCACTAACATGTATGCACTTCTGTACCTAGGCCTTGTCAAAGTCAAAATAGTCAATTTCTCATACATCAGGCTAGAAGAGCACGATGTTTTTACCCTGTACCAGGCAGTGGTACAATAGTTACCAGCTTAAATCGAACCTTATCACTTAGAAATAAGCTTTAAAATCAATGAGAAATTTATGCTAGTTCTGTCCGTAAAAGGGTTAAACACTTAAGGTGTTTGTTTACTTGTTAGTGCACGCGACTGTATTTTGTTTTCTAAGCTATGTACATTGGTGATGTTATAGTAGCAATACTACTTTGCTAACGGTGAAGGAAAACATCGTGGAGAAACCTGAGTGTTCGAGGTGTTAAAAAACCTCAAAGACACGGTTTTTTTTTATTGCTTGATATTGCCAATCCGCAGTGTTTATGCGTGGTAATTCATTACCACGATAAAAACTGTGTTTCAGTACATACTCTTTCTTTCTGAGAGAAGACCCTGTGCCTTGCAGTAGGTCATATACCTACAGGCTATATAAAAAAAGTATAAAAACGTTGGTCCTAGAATAATTAAAATGCATAAGCGCAGATAAGGAAAATAAATATTCTCTTGACTCCTAATTACTTATGCATACGTTTTGAAGACAATTTCAGTCTTAAACTATCGCCCTTCATACCAATGGTCAATCAGTGCGAATTTAATAAGCACCTATTGCTAAGGAGATAGCAACGGGTAAGGTGACGTCACCGCTCAAGCTGTCACTAGTGATGGCCCAAATGAATTATGATGTGCACGGGTTATTACAATGCCACGCGTTCGCTAACCAGACACAGTTGACGATAGTTAGCGTTAGTTAGTTAGACCTGGGATTAGCCTCATAGTTGGGTCATTGTAGGTAGCGAGCGCTGACGTATTTTAACACTTCAGACACTAGGGTTTCCTCACGTTGTTTTCCTTCACGTTAGCGAGTGGTATTGCTTCTATAATTTCACAATTTACATAGGTAGCTTAGAATACAAAGCATTGGTACATGCCCACGGGATTCGAACCCACGATCTCCCGATTAAGAAGCCGGCGTTCTAGAGCTCCGCTATGACCGGCTTGGCGATAGCGTATTAAAAAGAATACGCTAAAAAGCAGACCTTGAAGAAATTCAAAAAATATCAACCGTTATCAACTTCTTGGCTTTGATATTTAAATGTGACTCGTATTAGGGTTCTGCGAATAAAAGGATTTGAATTTGAATTAATGTCACCATACAATGCCGCTGCGCTCCTTTACAAAGTGTCACTACAGTAGCACCCTTCATAAAAAGAAGTATTTGAAACTTTCTTAAATTACTTAAAATGAATTTTCACAAACAAAATATACAGTAGCACCCTTCATAAAAAAAAGTATTTGAAACTTTCTTAAATTACCTAAAATGTAATTTCACAAACAAAAAATAAATTTATGCACAGCGTGCTACACATGATTGATAATTTTTATGTGAGCATATTGTTTAGGTGCTTGGCATTTGACATTATAAAAATCAGTTGCAACAGAAACAAGGTTTTTCATTAAATTGTTACCTATTCGTAGGGCTCTGCGAATAAAAGGCTAGACTGGGTGCACGTACGTTTACTAATGAAGTCAAAATACAACGAACTGACATACAACGCCGGAGCGCTTATTTACAACGTGTCCCAATAAATACCAGGTAAAAAAAAATGTTTTCGCCAAAACCTACACTGAATGAAATAAAGTATCTAAGACAGAACAGCAGACAGAAGTTACTAGACAGAACCCAATTCAAATGATGTCCACTGTTTTTATATCGAAAAAGAAAATGGTAGAGTAGATTGAGTCGATCTTATCAAGAATACAATTTATACTTGCGTACTTAAGTAACGTTCTGTCACGCTCTTTGCTGAGAAATTCGAAGAGACAGCACTACAGTTATGTAATTACTTAGCGAAATTCTCGATTCAGAAACTGGCCTTTACTGTGACACATAAATCCGCCAAAACATAACGACAAAGGTGTCATACGACTCGTCTAACTAAATATGGTACGTTAAATATGCATCGACAAAACACCTGTTTTTGTCTAGAGATCTTATTTGACCTTGTAGGTATCTCTCTGTCCATAATTGATAGGTCTTTTGCTTCTTCCTAACGATGTTTTTAATCACTGTTAGCGAGTGGTATTATTACTACAGAGTCGCAGATGTCCGTAACTTTGAAAATAAATAAAAAAGTCATAGCGACGGGGAAGAAGTAAATACTTCTATCTTACATTTTTGGGAAAAATGACTTTTAGGCGTAGTTGGATGCAAAATTAAATTTAACGTTATTTGGAAAGATCTCCTATCTATATTTCCCAGTTTTAGGGAGATTTTTAATGTGTAGAAATTGCTCTTAAAATAAAGCTTTAATATGTTGTAATAATTTTAATGAAAATATCTCCTTTCTTTGAAAATAAATTACTCCTATCTCGTTCGCGCGTGGTTTTTTCTGACAATAGCTCCTATTTTCGCCATGAAACGTGTTTACTCGAGCGCAGCACTCGCGCAACTGCCGACAAGGATCCGCACAATGAAAGGAAGTCCTAGTTCGCCGATATAGATGGCGTTAGCCTCGCTCAGTTTCTTCAAACGCACATGCTACAAACCCAAATAGTGCGAGTTTTAACGTGCTTCTCGTGAAGAAAATTGTTAAAAATAGAAAATAGTGATCAATTAGTGTTGGATTCTTAATTATTCAGGTAAGTTTTGCAATATTTAATTGAATATGTGTGAAAACGATCAGCAAAATCAGTGTGAACACATGTCCACCTACCGCAGTAGGTAATTACTGTTTTACTTCTGCATGTTGTAACTTAGCATAGGTTTATCGCATAATCATCTATTAGATTTAGTATCTCACATTAAATACTTGCCATTGTACTGTTTTTATAACTCTCGTTGTTCGGGGGAAGAAAATCCTTGGATTATTAAACCAAGATGTCATTGCTGTTAATTCAGAACGCAAGTCATTAAGAAATAGTGTTTTTCAATGCACTAGCTAGCCGATATATTCCTACCATTATTTTGTATTGTAAGCTTGATTTCCCGTTTATATTTTTCAGAAAAACAACAACATCACCAAAACCTTCAAATTCACATGCTATCACCGATACCCCTGGTTCAAAACGTACGTTGTGTTTTATCATACCTTAGTGTATTATTTTTATACATTTCATATTGAATAACTCTGTTCAAAATTTTGCTTTTAGTAAAACCATTGGAATTAGTAAAGAGAAAACTTTTTGAAAATGATGATACAGGACCTACTTATTCAACGTTTATTAATCACTGGATGCCTATACTTGTAGTACCTACATAGTGCCCTAATAAATAAAAAATAAAATACAATTATTGCACACAATACTTACTAATTATGACTGTTATAGAACTTGGTCAATATTATTTTATTAATTTTGGGACAACAAACGGAATCAGTACAAAAAACTCTTTCTGCTCGAGCTGCTGTTACCAGAAAGATAAAGAAAGTATCTGGTAATGTAAAATCATTTACCAAAAGACTGTTATCCTTATTATGATAATTTACCACACGAGTAGTTTGTTTATAATAAGTTCATAATGATGATTCTTATTATTGATTTCAGTTAATCTTACTTTATAGTATTTTTTTTGAAACCCACCTAATTAGGTTGTACCTAGTTTATTATGTTGCATTAAGAATTGGTAAATACAAAAATTTCGTTTTATTTTAATAATTTCATTATTTTCTTAATAAAATATGAATATTTTGTTAATGTATTGCATGTTTTGTATAGTTAACAGTTAAAATTTTACTAACTAAATCTTGCCCCATTCCTTTATAATATCTCCTAACTTGAACTCATTTGAAATTCGTTTGAAGCAATACCTCCTATCTTACAAAATTATGTATAATTTATGTTATTCAGTACTTATTGTTTTTTTCTAAATTAATAATAGTTTTCTGATGCTACAGAGAATAGTTTACAAAGAGAAATAAAGCAATTAATAGGAATTAGAAGAAATATTTACAAGTGGAAATACCGTCCAACGTCAAAACTTTCAGCATAACACAGACATCAATAGCTTCTATCTTACACTAACTTTGGATCCTCTAGGTCTACTAAATTAACATTAGTTTAAAAAAAGGCAATTGAAATAATAAAGCAACCTTCAGAACATGAGGTCGCACTAAAATTATAAACAAAAGTATTATTCAGTTTTTTCCTCCTCCTGTAAAGTCAGGTCTGTGTGAAATAGAAGTATTTGCTTCTTCCCCGTCGATAGGTAGGGTCATAGGTGTGAGTGAAGGTACCACTGCGCCTTGATTACGTAACTTTTAACGTATACACCTGTGTGCCAAGCGGAATGTTTACTTAGCTCTGCCACAAATCGCATTTCACTGGATATCAGAGACACGACAGTGATATTGAAACATATAATTTTAAGACAAAGTCCGGTAGACATTTCGTTTTTGCACACAGATATGTAGGTATATAAGTTACATAATCAAGGCGCTGGACGCTGTATAAATCATCTCAATACGTAGATGCAAAGGCCAAAGTTTTTTTGCTTCCTTGCCTCGTATTGTCAACGTGATAATAGAAAAATTGGTGTTAGCCTTATTAACACTGCAATGTTAGTTAAGTTACAATACAAAGTCCGTTATAAAATAAACAGACTGACCCACGCATCACATCCATCATAGACCCGTTAAATATTGCCAGTATGATTCTTTTACAACCTTAAGACGGAGTTTACACGTTCAGTCTGGCGTCAATACCATCAGCCTGGTTAGATTGACTTCAGACCGATTCTATTCAGTGGACTGATGGACCAGACAGACGGATATTCGAATATTTTGATACTTTATCGGTCTGCCATTAATCCGAGCTTGATCCAGGTCATGGACTGAACTGACGCCAGACTGAACGTGTAAAGTCCGTCTTAAGTTACGGATGATTTTTGGAAATTCTACCCCTGAGGAGGTGAAATGAATGATGAAAATTTGTATGGAAATGCACGAGTTTCGATGCTAGAGGCATGACACCTAGGGGTGTTTTGGCCTCACACGTTCCTGTGTGCAAACAACCCAAACTAAAGCCCGTTATACATGTAGCTATAATATATATTAATATAAAGTATAGCAAGGCATATAACGATATTATATATTTTCTATATAAATATTCAAGTGACCGCAAACGCAGCTTTAATGTAATATATTTCTATGACGTCACCAACTTATACCGTAATTTATATTATCGCTTAGTATACATTATATTACTGCATATTATGGTATTTGGCCGACCATCAATGAAATGTAGGCAAAAATAATATTATAGCTACGTGTGTAACGGACTTAATATTCCAAAATGCGAAAGTAATTCTGTCTGTCTAGTTGTTACGTTTTAACGCCTAAGTCAATTCTTATGAATTTAGATATGAATTAATAAAGAGATATGAAAGAAAGGGAAAATCTTGGTCAAAGACAGGCTATTGTATCCTGATCTCACGCGATTGAAATCGCAAGACCCGCTGGTATTTATATTGCAACGTTGTGAGGGATACGCACGCAGGCACTAGGCTTGTGTCAAAATACATAATAAATTATTATTATCAATATAAATTATATTGATTAGCTTTTCATGCCAACAACTGATAGTTTTATAAATAACTAGCTGACCCAGCGAACTTCGTACCGCCTAACAGTCGATTCTTTATTTTTTGTTTTGTTTTTCTCTCCGTAAGAACCATCCTCGTACTTCAAGGAATATTCTAAAAAAAGAATTAGCGAAATCGGTTCAGCTGCTCTCGAGATTTGCGCTTACCAACACATTCAGTGATTCATTTTTATATTATAGATAAACGTAAGAGGTGACTCAAGAGAAAAAAAATTGAGTAGAAAAAAACCATGGTATGAAAATGGTAACTGACTCAGGCACAGTCGGCAGCACATCCACTTTTACAACGGTGTCTACACTCTATGCTGTTACTTTAGAAGTGACTTTGCAACGAAAATGTAACGGTTGATGTGCTGTTTTGCTAAATACTTTGCAACAAAAATACTTAATAGAAGTTGACCTGGGCCCTACTTCATAGAACCTCAGATTAACCAATAGGAAGACTGCGACTAAATGTACATGGAATTGTCTTAACGAATTGTCGACTCCACGTGGAGTTCCAAAATGGCCAGCTGCGCGTTATTCAAGATGTTTTACGGAATTTGTACTACAACAGCTGAATTGCAGCTAGCTAGGTACGAGCGAGCAGAACACAGCATGTGGTGATGTGGCGGTCATAAATAAAATTAGTCGTCACTCCCTGTACTAACTGCAAGGGGAGTAACATCGCATTTTGTTCAGTCAGGATTCTACGTAGGAGGACGGACGGAGGAAAAAGTAGGAGTGTCGTATTTTTGAGTTCTTAATTCCGGATAGTTAGTTAGGGTAGAACAGTGGACTCCGAAGAGAGAGGACCAGGTTTGATTCCCAGTGCTGGTACCTTTGGTGACTGTAAACACTACTGTTCTAATAAAGAACTAGTACAGTTGCGATCGTAAGTACAAAAACATCATATTTAAGTGACTAGTTTAAGTAGAATAAGCTTATCATGTATGCCTATTTCTTATGAATAAATAAATAAATTTAAATTGAAATGACTTTGTTTTGTAAGTTATGTTATTTATAAAGATATAGCAGCAATACCTGACAGTCTGAGGTGTTTAAATAAATTGCGAACGAGAAGGCCTGTGCCCCGAAATGGGATTTTACGTAGGCTATAAACGTCCCCTCCAGGGCACAGGCCATCTCTCAGAGACAGGGAGAGAGAGTATGGGCTTAATTACCACGTGTGCCCACCGCGGATTAGCAATTTCAAGCGCTGAGATAATTGAACACCTCGACACTATGTTTTCCTTCACATTTAGCATTAGGACGTTTATAGGCTACATAAAAATTTGTTGTACACTTGCAATCGTACACTCAACTGAGTAAAGTAGGTGTATTTAAGGTTAAGGGTGACTGTGACAGTAATTTAATACATTATAACCAGTCGCCTATAAGTAGGACCCTACGGTGCATTTAATAACTTACCTGCATTACTTAATAACTTACCTGCATTACCCTGCATTTTTATTATTTGAGCGAACTCTGTCGCATAATAAATACGACAACCGTAAATACGATTTGCATCCCATTTCGGAGTCTTTTTGCTCTTCGATATCCGAGTGCAAAAGCTAAGGATAAAGTAAATTGAATTTAGAACATGTTTAGGAATTCAAAAAGTCGTTAAACCTATTTTCTTTTACCTCCATGGTGACGAATTTATTAAAACACATGATTGGTTGCCATTAAACCATAAAAAACCTTGCTGTGCTTTTTTAATTCGCTTTGCGCGCGCCATGGAATGATGGAACGGGCTATGTTTGAAGTTTCCGATGGATTACATCAGAAATGAGACCATTCGCCAAAGAACCAATGTGACTTATTTAACCTATTATAAGATTAGCAAGTCGAAGTGGGGCGGTGCGCTGATCGTATTTGCCGAAGAACCAAATAGACAAATAAAATACGGAATGCGTTTTTGCCTCATCACCGGACTTTTGACGCTCACTGCATGACATACGAGTACTAATTCATTCATTCATTGAAAAAATATTTTATTTGAAGGTAATTTAATGCCCTGGATGGCATTTCAAAAAGTCTCTGCATGAATGAACTTGTGAACTTTTTGAGCCGATAAGATTCGCATCTGGGGCCGCCGTATATTTGTACAAGTGGCCTCGGTCTTGATGTATTTCCGTGTTTATGATGTTCGAGCTTGGATAACATAGCACAGGGTATCCTAGTTAGGAACCAGGGGTGCGAGTCTCTAAAATGCATAGTTGTTCAATAGTCCGGAAATGGTCGTCTCATTCACACTATCGGTAGTCTAGTAACCAATCGTATTCCAGGGTTATATATAACCCGTGCTACTTAACTCGGCGCCTCTCGCGATTCGAGGTTCTTCGCGAGAGATGCCTATTTAATTTGCGCGGGTTATACCCCTGGAAAGACATTGTACTGCTATAGCTTTGTAGACTACCAAATTGAGGCAAATATCAACCATTGTCGTGCTTATTTCATTCTATGTAAATTAATAAACTATGTACCTAAGTACCTAAGTATTAGACTATAAGCCTGGGCAAGTGATTGTGTTGTGTGGAAGTTATTATAATTAGATTCTATGTAGGTATACTCCGTGCAAGATACAACGTAAGTATACCTACTTGCATCGTGCTTCGCAAGGCTCGCTAAGCCGTTGGTGCCGGCTGTCGCTGTAACGGCAGTCGTTAAGCCATGTCAGAGGCCTTATGAGTGGCTTGAAAACTTCAGACAGTAAAGCCCGCCACTGACTTGCAATCCTCCACCAACCCGGACTTAACCCCCGTAATGGAGTAGGCCTTACGTTCCTGCGATGCAGGAAGGGACCCGTGCCCCAACAGTGGAGGCATAGAAGGGTTAATATCGTAACCTAATGCGAATCAAATCTGAAATCTAAGAAGTTTACTAGTTCATTCATGCTACGATTTGCAAAAATTTGTACCTAGTTACCAACGTATGTACAGTCTATTTATTCTTACTTGTCCAATTTAGTAAACAAGATTCTACCCGTAAACTAACTTTTTAGTCCAAAACTGCCATATTTCCGTAAATGAAGTAACTTGGAACACTCTTTAGATAACACGCTGCCAATTTTATAAACATAGTTCATGCATGATAGTTCATGAATTTGCGAGAAAATGTCTAGTTTAGGCATCTAATCTCAATTTTAAGGTTAGAATCTTGCTTACTAAATAGGACAAGTAAGAATAAATAAACTGTAGTCAGATTCATACAAGTTGCTTTGCTTCCTATCTCCGTCAACGGACTTTTTTTGGTTTTGCGGGTATATTTACAAAAAATATCCACCTGCCTTCCTAGGACCTACGAAAAAAAAATCAAGCAGAGTTATAACTTTGAAAAATACAGGAATTATCCGTAGTGGCACTGTACTATGTAATAAGGACATACCGCCTTATTAATAAAAACACCATTCTTCGAAACTCTCTGCAGAAATTCAATATAAGTTGGTGTTCCCTTTACCATAAGACTGTTTAAGACTAAACTACATTTGAGGAGTGTTTTAGTAAATAACATCAAAGGAATTTGATAGCTATATACCTACTAGAGTATGCACAGACTGTAAAATCCTACCAAGCACATTACTTAGAGGAAGTGGGACCATCGAAACAAAGGAAATATAACTGTAGTGTAGGTAGTTTGCAGACCTGAATTACGTAGGAAGGTATACGATGCAACAACGTCTCATAACAGCTTATCATTAATCATAACGACTTTTCTGTAAATTGTAAGTAACTAAGGTACTTCATATTCAGCATTCACAAGTTCAGACAACAGTTAAACTTACCTATCTAGAAATCTGTCCTTGCAAAACCAAGTTCACGGTCACACAAAAACGTTCACAAACTTTATACACAACACAACTAACCCGACAATGGGTTTGTAAACCAACTTTGTAAATAATACACATGCACGTTTTCAGCAAAGCCAAAACTAACTTGAAACACTCTGAAAGTTGTTGCGACAGACGTCAGGCCAAAGTCGCACAATCACGGAGATGGTTCTTATACACTTTTAGGCAAGTCACAAAGCATCAGCGAGGTTATTGCCGCATTTCTTTGCGATTTAAAAAAATACCGACTGTCTGCGGCAACACGCGTAAACGCGAACTCAACTGCGCCGCCGTCTGTTGCACTGACTAGTGTGTGTACTCTGGATGGTGTCTGTCATTGTGTGTGTGGAATACTTTGCTGGAATAAGTGTTGCCAACTACAGGAAACGAAAAATAGCAAATTAGTTTTCAAAAAATGGTATATTAAGTGGTAACATGAAATATGTAATCTACTATCCTACACGATGTAAATATTAAGGGGATTCGGGGGCTAACTAGCGCCACCAATTGTTTTTTTTTATCTAAAATTGAACATGGTAAACCTTAACAACTGTGACAACTATTTTTTGAACCTGTACAATTTTTTAATTTGTCTATCCCTTCAGCAAAATCCTGACGACCATGTGTACAGAAATCAATAAAAACGTGTTGTAGGCCAGAAACAAGAATGCCACGGGAAAAACAGTAGAGTTGGCAACACTTTGAATAAATTGTGGCTTGGTCTTCGCACCTTCGCTAACTCGTTTTAGTTCTTTCACTTAACAACAGATCGCGCTTTCTTAATAATACCGCGCAGGTTCAATTTGTTGACCACTGGCGGTTGACTTTGACGACCAGCCCTCCTATTACGTAGCACTCCACTCTATCGAGTGAAGCATTTAGACGACTCCTAAGCGTAAAAAAATGTATGCATTTGACAGCCGGAGTAGCTTAAAAAAAGTAAAAATCAACGTCACTCAACTCAGTGGACACTTACGTAATAATGCCCCAGGACCAGCACCAGCACAGCAGCAAGGTCTGGGCGTGGTCTGGGCCATAGATTGCGGTCAGGGCACGGCCCCCGATCAATATGCGTATTTTTGTACTGAAAGAGTAGAAGACTACAATCCAGTATATATAGTAGTAGGTATGACTCCATCAGGTATTTGCTCAGAACAATAGTTACCTATTGTTCTGAGGGTATTTGACTTTTTACGCCATCTATAATGAGCGATTTTCTGACAGCTCCTAAAAAATAGTTCCAATCTCGCTACTAGATGGCGATGCTGTCTACGTACGTAGTTTTTTTTTAATACCGCTGAGAGACCTTTATTAGTCTGTGTTTCTATATCACTGTCGTCGTCAAAGTTGAAGTTTTGCTAACACTGTCGAAGATTTTATTACAAAACAGACGTCATTAAAACTACTTAATTTTAAGTTTTTAACAGTGCATTTTCATGACTTTTCATAAATTGATGATTTGTTGATTGACTTCTTTGATACAAAAGAAAAAAAAAACAAATTACCAACAACCGGTTTTTTTTGTAAAAGAAATTAGTAGAGTTGGTTAAATTGTTCTGTGGTCTAGACGGAACATAGAGTATATTACTATACGAGACGGAATGACAGAAGTTCACAGATTACAGATATATTGTGAAAAAAAAAATCAAGTCAAGTTTTATCAGAGCCATCTGTCGGAGTTTAGAGAACTATTTTTTGTTTTTAATTTGCTCTAGGAAAATCCCTCATTGATTTGTGTACCGAAAAAGATTTCGATTCATTCGAACAAAATAAGAAAACAATCGATTCATCAAAAGCGCATTATTCGCGTGTAGTCTTAAAATAATCAGTGTATTATTTTATTGTAATGGCAACACTTAATCAAGTACATTCTCAGTACATTCGAAGCAGACCTCCTCGGCATTGTGGTTTTCTCTTTCACTCACTTCTTATCACAAGTTTAGTCTACCATCCATCTCTTTCTTCTCAAAACTATAAAATAATAAAAAAACCGACTTTTGAACATTAAGGCAGATATTATTAAACCTCTAAATAATAATAATTATCCAATTATTGGATAGGCCGTCGAGAGATAGTGTTAAGTGGACTGTATAGATTATATCGTTTTGTTAACTGGTCTAAGCCGTGCATGGGATAAAAGGCTCAATAATTGGGTTTGCCAACGAGAAGATATGTAGAAATGTAATGACAATGCAAAAGAACAATAGAAGAATGATTGTCAATATGTACTATGAAACGTCCTGCCGATGTAAACTCTATGATGGCTAAGACAATAATTGTAAATACACATGTATTAAAGAAGTTTTTGTAGATTCTTAATGGTCAGAAACCGTTTTTTATATATTTAATTTTAAAAAAAGTATGTTTC
Source organism: Yponomeuta sedellus (assembly GCA_934045075.1). NCBI lineage: Eukaryota > Metazoa > Arthropoda > Insecta > Lepidoptera > Yponomeutidae > Yponomeuta > Yponomeuta sedellus. The sequence continues at coordinate 13,695,317 of OW203738.1, forward strand.
ACGATTATTTTTTGTAAATAATGTTGCTTTAATAACTACGCATAACCTCCTAGATTTTTTTTATAAGCGGACAAGTATCACGCGTAGCCAGCACGGATTGGAAACATTATTTGTTTTATAATGTTTCATTAAGGGCTTATTTACCATACGTGGCCAACGGTGATATACATTTGTATAAAACCTTTATAACTCAGATAGCAGTCGTTAAGCCAAGTCAAATGCCTTAGGGCGGCTTGAAAAGTTCTGACAGTAAGATCAGCCACTAAAGTAATAATTCGAGAGACTACTTTGACAGTTTATTTTGCTTATGTGTTGCAACAGTGCTAGTGATGTGCTCATCAATATTAAAAAAATATGGCTTTGATTACCACTGGTATTTATCCATTAGTTACGACGACTTAATCAAATTAATTTAATAACTTACAGTGCCGTAGGTATATAATTAAATAACCATCGTATAATGTCCCACTGCAGGACTTTTCTCAGAAATAGAGTACGGAGCTTAATAACCATGCGTATCATTAAATGAAATGCAAATATTCTTCGGATATTTTTTTATAACACATATTTTTATGGCTTATTTATTCTTATGTGTATTAAGTTTTTTTTAGTAAGTATTTAAGTAATTTTGGACAATCACCAATAAGCTTCTACCAAGAACGATCAAACGAACACTTTTCTTATTATATTAATATTTCTTATTATATTTTCTTGTTATACATAATATGTTATACATTTTTGGAAACGTCTATTAAATATGCATTACACCGCGTGACAGCCCGCTTAGGTTTACATTGGTAAACTTCTTCACCTTCACTTCACCACAACTTTGATGATGTGGCGTGACGTCAGATTCGAGCCCATGACACTGTAAGCTGTTATACGATAGATTTAAAATAATTTTAGAAAAATTTCGTTCATAGAAAAAAACCTTCGTTAAACTTTAGTTCATTACTAAAATATAGGTTTTTTTGCAAATAATAAATGTGGCTTCACATTATGGAAGAGAATTTAAAAATCTTTCGTCATGCCTATTACGTCATTGGAACTGATGGTATTCAAAGCGACTGCATAAATATCCATCAGGCACCAAGTACCGAATCAATGAATGAAAATATTTCAACATAATCGTAGTGTTTATAAAATGAAAATTTAATATTATGCTTCAAAAGGTGGTTTATCTCCCAAAGTCTTCATCAATTCAACACCAAATTACCCTGGGACTACTTCTATTATATATTTTATGAAACATAATTTTTACTTAAGGATTGCCCCCATTATCTGAAAATCATATCAGTACCAAGTTAAAGTGGGACCAATTGGGTGTTATAATAATATATTTTCGAACAAAAAAAATATTGTCGAAATCTGTTGAGATTTGATGGAGCTAGGCGGGGCGGGGACATACAAAAAAAGTGAATTGAGAACTTCTTCCTTTTTTTTGGAGTCGGCTAAAAATTACATTGACGTCGCTCATTCATAGTCTGAGTTGTGTTCATTTAATCTGTGATTCAATCGCCTCCTCAGATCACAGAACGATCGAGTTCTATTCTTCTATTCTGTGGCCTCTCGCGCGAACGGTTTTTTTCGGTTTTGAATTTTGTGTTTGTTTACTGTTGTGTTCTGTCATTTTTTACCAAAGAAAAGTGAAAATGATCAAAACGAAACCCTGGGTTGGTGGCACGGACGAAGAATATGAAACGCAACATGTTGGATTCGGCTCACAACGCTTCAAAATCGCTGTGCGACAAATGGTCGAACAGAAAATTTCGACTTGTGTGAAAGACATGCAGAACTATTTACAAGAAACACTGGAGCTTAACGACACGGATAGGGCTACTGTAACGCACTCCTGCGATAAGCTCATTGGCCTCTACTGTAAAAGGGCTGGGCCCTCCTTGGATGTTATTGACAGTGAGATCGAAAGAATGCTGCGCGTGCCTCCTAATGTTCTATTGCCCGAGGATGAGGTACAGGCGGACCAACTCACTGACGAAGAGTATGCGAAGTTGAAAGAGGACGTATCTACAATGAGAAAACGAGTCGAGCGGGCAGCACTTATGGAAGCATTGCTTTCAGCAGAGGAAGAAGAAGTGACGTCTATAGAGAAAGCCTGTGAGGTAGCAAAGAAAGATATGGAGGTACTAGAGCTCCTCTACAAAACCTCCGAAAGAGACGACGTCATTAAAACCATACAAAGGGATACTCTGAGCGTGTGTGAAAACACTCCATTCTTAAAGGCGAGCTCAGAGAAACAATTGTTCAATGAATTATAGCTGAAGCAAGTAATGTGAAGCATTTAAGTTTGGTGTGCCACTGACAAGACTTAACCTCATGTAATCCAGTGTGATTAACCTCTTAATAAGTCATGCCCGAAGTGAATCCTATATGAAGCAGTCATAGACGCAAGGCCTTCCAAATCACACTGATTGCTTGCGCTTTTTTCTGCACTTTTCCAGTGAAAACTTAAGGTGTTTTAACTGAGTTCAGTATGTTTTTGACAGTGATACTTTGTACAGTACTGAAAGACAAAAATTTGCGTCAGAAACCAATTCCTATAAAAAAACCTTAATCTGTGGCGCTTGTGATCTCAAAAACTAACAAAGGGCCTTTTATCCGATCATTATCAATAAAATTCAGCAGGTTCACAACTTCCCTATCGAAGAGTTGTATATGATTATACTATTTTTATTATAATGCACTAACCCTTGCTAAGGACAATTTAAAAACCTATTTAGAGGCTAAAAATTCCAGCCATGCATACGTAATACAGAGAATAGTCTAAAGAGGTTCGAAATTTCACTGATGCTGGTGAGTCGCCCATTAGCTCAGTTGGAAAGAGCGCTGGCACGGATAGCCAGAAGTCGCAGGTTAGTTTTGGCTGGCAACAAGATAAAAGTTAACTGAAAACTTGTTACATACATAAACTTTCCTATGTTTAATACGACAGGTTGTGCATTGTTATGCATATGTATTAGATTTGTTGTCTTCAGTAAACTCTTGCAATATAATAACATTCTGTCACATAAGGTATTCTTGATCTGGATGAGACAGGGTGACTAATGGAGCATTCATTAACATGAGAGTCCTATAGAGAGGTTTTGTGATTTTGTGTGAGCAGTGCATTTTAAAATTCAATGGTTTGAGCAAGTTTGTAGCACTGTAATTGGGGTTCAGTATAAAGTGAAATAAAACTAAGAAAATAAAACATTGTAAACAATTATTTTTATTTTATATGTAAAAACAGAATTTCTTACAGTAAATTCGAAGAATAACAAATTATTACATCCATGCTATATTTAACACCCATTTAATTGTACCTATACTTTAAATTTTACATGATTTACTACCATTCAATTTGTTAACACTATTTTTATATTTTTTATTGTAGAAATCTAAAAATATGATTTTGTTGAATAGAATAGGGACTGGAAGTTCAAAACATCACAAAATTAAATTATTATTTTGATAACACTTATTTCACAGAAGATGTGAAAAATAAACTTGTGTGAGATTCAGAATCTATATTTAGATAGGTATATGAAAACTTACAATACAAATAATTTAAAAATGATCTATGAATAAAAATCTCTCTGCTTTTCTAACCCACTAAACACTTCAGATTAAACAAAATTGCTGTCACAGAATTTAATTAAAAATGCTGAGTTATTAACCTCATTCTGAAAAGTGAAATGACACAATAGGATTTCATAGCTGTACAGCAGATACGTAGCATTATTTTAAGCAATTTTATCGAGTTGCAACTAAATTGTCGCTAGTACAAACTTTTACTTTTGAATATGTCTGTCATTTTACAATACATATCACATTCATTGGCTTGAGACTAAACACTACATCCTAAACTTGAGCTTTGCTCTACCACAGTTCAAAACAGGGGAACCACCAGTTTCAATTAAAAGTTAATATTGATTAATATGTCACATTTTTTTTAAGTAAATACATTTTCAGTTAAGAATCTTATAAAAAACACGATTTCCTAAAACTTTTAGATGCATTTTTAATAGTTTGTGCTAAGGGGAAAATGTCATATTATCTAAAATGCCTCTGAGGAATATTTCAGAGGAATCGTGGTTTTCGTCGTGATTATATAAAACCGTCATTATCTAACGGTCCTGTTCATAAACGACTCCTCCAAAGCAATTTAAATTATCTGTGGTTTAATCTTTCCCCCTGACTATTTAATCTGACTGAGTGTTTTGGGAAATCCTGTTTCAAGATTGGGAAATACAGAGTTGTCATCTAGTTCCAAAATAATACGAGTACTAATAACAATAACAACACTAATTCAGAACATACACTACATTTGAGTACAAGTCTAAAACGAGAAATTGTTGGGTCTATCCCACTATTTTCATGGAAATACAAAATATTAAAAGTGGGACCAGCCGTTTTTCAAAATAATATCCCATTATTTCTATTGCGGCAAAAAAGCGCAGTTCTGTTATTTGAGACGTTGTTTTACTTTAAAGAGAAATGGAAATAGTGGGAGAATCTGTCTCCGTATTAGTATTTTTTATTAATGGAAATGTGGGATACACCCAAATTGTTAAGAGAATTTTATAAGGACAGATGGTCTCGTATTTATTTATAAAAACACGATTCCTTAGAATACTGAAAAAACGTTGATTAAAATAGTCTATGCTGGAGATTTTACAAGGAACGACCTAACCATAGGTAAAATGAACTGCCTCTAAGGAGTGCTTTAGAGGAATCATGTTTTTATAAATAAAACCGTGACACTTTCAATAATAATTACATAAGGAAAGGGGCGTCTGCTATACGAGGTAAATGGCCTACATAATAAAATGGCAGTAAAAGCCTGCCTACTGTATCTGCCTGCCAGTATCCGAAAGTGACTCAACTGTTCAGAAACACACTAATACGTTGTAGTTTTATGTTAAACGGGCAATAAATCGGTAAGTCACGTTCCCGAATCCTGTTTGCTAGCACATAGATTAAAATCTTGTGTCGGTATCGATCTGCTCTGAACTGACTTCACCAATTTTTATGATATGATTCTATACACATATATTTGGTAGAGACCCTTCGGCCACTTTGGAAACCAAAGTTTCGAAACCAGTTTCGAAAACACAATTATTTTTCTTTTTAGGAAACCTGGTTTAGAATAAAGAATAATCATTCTGTTTTCGAAGCTGGTTTCCAATACAGAATATAAAATCTTCTTTTGAAACTTTTTCATGGGTCAAGGGTATGCACAAAACTAATTTTTTTATAGGACAAAAATATGTTGTAGGCTAGTTAACAAGGTAAAACAATTATTCGTGGCCAGGTAGTAGTAAACTATTGACTGACAGTAGATAACTCTGACCCCGTAAGCGTTTTTTTTATAATAATCGCGGTTAGACAATCGCGATTATTAATTATTGACGGCCTTTGTGGCGCAGCGGGAGCGCATCTGCCTACCATGCAAGAGGTCCCAGGTTCGACCCCGGGTGGGTACAAAAATAGAACCCCCAGGTCTTGGATGTTTACATGTTTGTGATGTCGTTGTTTCTGGTTCCCACGACACAGGGTATTCTAGTGTGGGGTCAGAAGCAATGTATGTGCCTGTATGTAAATGTTATGTTGTTGTTATTTATTAGTTACCTTTATTCCCGCCGCCTCGCTCCCGATTTCTGTTTAATAAATAACCAGGTAAGAGCATCGCGAGTCATTAAAAATACTGGGAATATGTATGTTTGGTTTGGTTTCTTGCAGGTGTCTGGGATTATGTAGAGATTAATGGCTTTACAAGTTTGCAATATTGTTGAACATACATTAATTTGTCTATCTACTTGAAATGGTAAGCTTAATTACAATGCACTGTAAACATATTCTTACCATAACATTAGGACAGATTCAATTACTGGGGGGTTTGTTTTGGCTTTTGGATATAATTATGATGAACTTATACTAGAAAGAAATGATCTCTAAAAATATTTTCTTAATTCACTCCTATAAAAAATAGAGAAAAAGAAACCAATATACACTAGCTAACTATTTAAAGATTGGTAACAAATAATGACATCTACTAACGAAGTAACAATGATAACTTAGTTTTGAGGGTCTACGTTATTTTATCACAGACAAAAGAAACTACAAAAGTAAAAGTTCTAAAATGGTTCTATTTACATTACTTTAGAATGTATGCTTTTAGTGATTTTGTTGTTTGTATGTACATATATCTAAATGATTAAAAAAATTCCACAGTACATAACTATTGAACATCAATATACATAAAAAGTTATTATGAGTCTTTATTCCTTGAAACAACGTTTACACAAACTTAGCAAGTTATGTTTCATAATTAATTTACATCCTATATAATTAGAACTACGTCTAAACAGTAAATAAACAATCTCAATAAATTTCCGATCGGAATGCGCCAAATATTTCTTCAATAATTTAATACGTACTAAAAATCTCTTTTACCAATAGGTATTATAGTAAAACCTGCAGTTAGTACTTTTTATTGTCGGTACTACTACTGAACACTGCTCATAGTCATTAGATAACTTTGAACATCTGTTACAAGTCATTCTTTATTTCCTAAGTTTACTAAAAAAATTTGAGTATTTTGGAAACCTACTTGCATGTAGAAAAATCAAAATATAGTCTATTTAGCAACAGTTACGTTATTTCTGTTTTTAATAATTATTCAATGAACCTATCATTGTAATTCAAGATTCAGCTGTAATTATAATACGATTACAGGTGAATCCTGAATTGTGTAATGTAATAGAGTCCTTATTTCCCAGTAAAATTACATAGTACATCCATTACACTTGTGTTGTTCACTTAGTGACACTGTTTATGCAAAAATAAATAGCGATCACGCGATAATTATCCACTAATTACGTATTAGTTCACTCAGCACACTAATACTGAATTTTTATTATTATTTCTAGCTACTGTACCTACTTTGAAATACGACTAGAGTTTGTACTAGTAAAATTAATTCGAATTTAGAAAATAATGCAATGAATTGAACAAGCATTCATGTTCTTTATCAATATTAGAAGATTATTTATTTTATTTGAGATGGAACTTATGGCTCCAGTTATTAAAGTCCATGAGATCTCGCTCCAGTTTTTCCTATTGTCTTTTTTTTTCAAGTCTTTCCAAACATTCTAATCGTGTAGTTTTTAAAAAAAAAAAAAGGTCAATGACACGCATCCACAAATAAAAACGACTCTTCATACCTTTCAAATAGCTTGCTAACCACGCACGAGCAGCATCAAACTGTCTGCTTTTCGGTATTTGGCACATTATAATATGAGAAAGGAGTATGATTAAAGTACAGTAAATACAATAAGGTAACAAAATCCTCATAAATATCCGAAAATGGGCGGTCCAGTGGCGAATTATCCATGTGCAGTAGCAAATTCTACGTGCGTCGCGCATCAACGCTTGCTGACCGTAACCGAAAATCGAAATGTATATTTGTTCTCTCACGATCACCAAATGCAGTGGTGAACGTTCTTGTTCAACAATTAAACAGTGTCAAAGAACATGATGTGCGAAACATAATTAATATTGGCTCACTTTGATGAATATTGAATAAGATTTGCTCAAAAGAATTCGATATATTTAATATCGATAACCCATATGCTTAAAACCAAGGGCTCCTTGATAAAATGTGCTACGCGCTGGCTTAATCCGGCACCGCACCGGTGGGATTTAATCAGGCTGGCCGCAGGTGCACAGTTTCCTGATTAGGAATTCAGATTCGGAAACCTGAATGCACGGCTGTCGTATTATTTTCCGTCCGGAATTTCTCAGAGCGTGTGCGCCTTATTGAATATTTAATACGAAAGAAGTGCATTCAGGTTTCCGAATCTGTATTCCTGATCAGGAAAACGTGCGTCTGCCGCCAGCCTTAACGAGTAGATTGAGTATTGACACTCGTCAATATAAACTTTTACTATTTTACTTTTTAATATAAACTTTTACTATATTTTACATCTCAACTTCGAAAACAATATCCGCTGTCCCCTACATATAAAATTTACCGCCTGCGGCATTAAAATGTAAGGGGATGTTAGACGCCTCGTTTCAGATGGCAGGATGAACGCCAGCCTCACATTCGGGAGATCCTGTGTTCGAATCCCGGCTTGTACCTACCAGTGACTTTGTTTTCTATATTACGCATATTTGTGAAGTGAAGTAGTAGCAATACCACTCGCTAAAGAAAAACATCGAAGAAGACCCTAGGTCTGAGGTATTTACATACTTGCTACACACAATAACCTCATTACGAGGCTAAGTACGAAAATCTGAGGTCTAACTAGAACGGCCTTAGTAAATGTTTGTAACTACTAGTCTGACGACATGTCTTAGACCAATGTGAAACATGTCAATGATTTGTGTGGTGCCAGTCATCCATCGAAGGGGCGAGTGAGGGCTCACTAGCGTTTAGCCGCGCTGCCTGAGCTGAGCTTTAACTGAGCTTTATGCTAGGACACGCTCAGGCGTGTCCTAGCAGTTAAAGTTGTATCAGTGTAACAGTTTCGGAATAGGGCAAATCCTGAGCCATTTCAATTGTCTAACCATCAAATTCCATACTCATCTGACAGACGATTAATATCCTTCAGGATATGGTGTGCGAATTCTGCGATCATGTAAAAAGTATCCGTTTGAGTTTTTACGGGAGAAATCTTGAAGAGCTTAAAAACATCTTCGTTCAATGCTCTATTTACACATGCTGTATCAAAAAAAATCCAAGATAATGTTGAGGTTACTTTTAACTCGCGTCTCAATTAGATTGAAATGGTAGAAATTTGATTAAAACAAAATGTAATTGTATAAAATAGGTAAAAGAAAAATCTTTACATTTATAGAGGTTTTTTCATTATTCGTCACTCAGTCACACGTCACTTTCAGCAAATTGTGCACAAAGATTACGAACATCAAATCAATGAAACGGATACTTCTTTGACAATCCCGAATGCGAAGTCATTTTAAAAATGTTCAATTAAATGCCTGGGTTCAAAGACCTTGTGGCAGCATGGTGGGCTACGGTCAGACGAATGTGACAGGCCTCTGATCGATGGCCGTGGTGTAAGCCTTGGCCAGAGGCCCCGGCCACAGCCATCCGGAGAGACTGAACGCCACCAGTCACACTGGCCCGCTCCACTCTGTGCTGTCCTGGAAACGGTTAAAAGTACAAGTTAACGGGTAGTAGAAATATTTTGTTTGTTAATGACTTCCGTTAATGGTCATATATTCTTAATCATTTAACAGATATACCTAATCGTGTTCGTTTACGTTACTAAGATATTAGTTTGCATGTGCGGCGTTATTATTCAACGCCTGATTCATCATCATCAGCCCATCAGTCCATCAGCAATCTAACTGCTGGGTATGGGCCTCTTTATTTCCACGCCAACCAGCACGGTCTCGCGCTAGTCCAGCAGCCAGATGGTCATCTGACCATCTGGTCATCTGGCCATCTGGTCTGCCCACCGACCGTTCCCGCTCCCACGGCCGCCACTCTGTCACTGCGTTCGTCCATCTGCCATCATTCCGCCCGGCCAAGTGTCCCGCCCACTTCCACTTCAGAGTCGAAATCCGTTTGCCGATATCTACCACCTTTGTTCGGCGTCTGATTTCGACATTCAACGCCCGATTAGCTATACATTTATAGTGTTTTTTTAATTTTAATATTAGTTCATATTTATAAGTTGGTAACTAATAAAATACAATGCTAATAACTGATATTTTGTTACAGTAGCTTCTAGAAATTTACACTTGTATTCATTAACTAATATTATTAGTCTAATATGTTTCGAGAAATAGGGCTCAGATGTGACCAGCTTTTAAAATTCATGCCAAAAAAAGTTGGCAGTCTTTAACGAGCCGATCCAAAAACGTTTTTCCTTGAGCTTATCACATAAGATAAATCAATCATTATATATTATTTTTGTTGCACTAACCCGTGATAAGGACAATTTTACAAACCTATCCCGGGACTCGAACCCGCGACCTCTGGCTAACCGTATCAGCGCTCTCCCAACTGAGCTAATGGGCAAGTGCCGTCATCAGTGAAATTTCGAACCTTTTTACAATATTCTCTGTATTATTTACAGGCATCGTAGTTCTTTGTCGAATGGACCATGTTCACATATTATATTACAGTTACCTGGGTAATGTTGTTGATGTTCTGGTGCAGTGGACTCTGCGCTGCGTGTGAGAAGTACCCGCCGGGCCGCGGGCGCAGGTGGCGGTTGTTCATCTCCATCTGGACTATCTTCATGAACTCAATCTGTGCTGCCAACTTCTGGATTTCCTCCTGGGGACATGAGGGGGTTCGTGTCGTTTACTTAAGGCCAAGCTAGATGTATATAGCATCAGGTATAGATAGATTTACCTTCATCTCCTCATTCTCGTGGTACAAGTTACGTGGCTTGTCAGAGACCAACCCAATGTTATTATGCAGGGAGGAAGCGGTGAGATATTGCTTCCAGCAACTTTACCAATGTCATCACAATTGCTAAGGCTGCCGGTATGTCATGCATGACCGATTGGTATGGAACCGAGTGGGATGTAGTGTGAAAGTAAAGATTCTTACAGCCCAGCAATATGCTAAATTCAAGAGGTGAGTAGATGGGTTTACCTACATTGACAGTTCTGGGCCAGATGGATCTTCAAGTCCTTATTCTCGTGGTAGAGGGGATAGTGTGGATGGATGATTAGATAGATTCTGCACTCATCTTCAGCTTCTCATTTTCGTGGTACAAGGGTTGGTGTAAGCGGGTGACTGGATCGATTTATCTAGATGGACGGTTACCTGCAGCTCCACATTCTCGTGTTGCAAGGCTAATTAGTGTGAGGTGTATGATTAGATAGATTTATCTACATGGACAGTTACCTTCAGCTCCTTATTATCGTGGTACAAGGCTTAGTGTGAGTGTTTGATTAGATGGATTTATCTAGTTGCCAGTCACCTTCAGCACCATATTCTAGTGGTAAAAGGCTTGGTGAGGGCGGGTGGTTAGAAATTTAGAAAGACATCTCTAGATGGACGGTTACCTTTAGCTCCTCATTCTCGTGGTACAAGTCTGGGGGCTCGTCAGCGACCAGCCCAATGCCATTGAGGGAGGAAGAGGCTGTGACGCCCCGGGCGCGGGCCCGGCTGTCCCATGTGTCCCCAGTGCCTCGGAGCACTCGCAGCACCTGGGTATATTTTGTTTGGAAGCCAATTAAGTGGGCGCCCCACGAGATGATTCCCACATAAACGTAGTTTAAGTGTTGCAAAAAACGTGCCAGATTGCAATGAAACTTTATCAATATTCTGAGAGGATAGAGGTTTGACCGTTTTCAGTATTAGGAATAATTTAATTAAAAATAAATTAAGAGTCTTTCAAGAATTTCTAGCCTTTTCGTCGTAAAATTTGTCTCTAATTAATTTTGTATTCTTATATTGTCTAATTCTAAGCCCGAACTAATCTCCATTTGTGCCCTCTTCACATATTGGTAGTTTTATTGTGAGCATATTAGTAAACTTTAAATGTAAATTAAAACCAAACTACGTTTGTATGGGAATCGTTTCGTGTAGCGCTTCTAAAAATAACAAAAGAAATCTCTTAAGTTCAATGTCAGGACTAAGGAGGCCAAGTGATCATCTTCTTTTTCCGTCCTTTAACTCCTAGGGTAGTATTAGGGCCTCAGCCAAAGGCTTCCACAGCTGACAATTCAGTCACTTTAGTTCCTATCGACTTGACAGTAACACCGCGGGGCACGGCTAGTTGTAAAATAATCTAAGTATTTCTTTTATCTTGGTGACATTTGCAGAGAATGCAGATTCAGCTTACCTTGGGTAGAAAAACAAGAAGCACTGTGGTGGTTGTCGACAGCTGTGTTCTGATGAAGCCAAGTAGATATTTTATATCCGGTCCGGCTCTTGGCAAAATGAGCAAGCTGTAAAATGATGTAAAAATGAGTCGTTCCTGAGTTACATTTTTCAGAACAAGCTGTGTGCAGACAGTTTTTTACTCGTCAATACAACACTTAAGTTAATAAAGGAATTTATTGTTTTTGAACTAAAACTTTCTTAGGCGCTACACATTACTAACTTAATTCCAGAATCACTTACAAGTGCATTGTATGTATAATTATTTCGTACAGAGCTGTCCGAGGGCAATGTAGGTACTTACTGGAAGGCGATCATCATGGAGTTGACAGTGAATATGTTGTAGATGGCGATGGAGATGAGCCGTGCCTCGTTGTAGAGGCTCTCTGCGTGCCGAACACGGTAACACACGCGCACACCCCACAAGAGGAACAGGATCTCGCCTGGAAGCCAGCGTTTTAAAAGTTATTCTAGGTTGGCTTACCTATAAATATCGATATCAACCCTTGTATGTCCCCACTGCTGGGGCACGGGTCTCTTCCTGCATCGCAGGAAAGCTAGGCCATACTCCACCACGGTCGGTGGCCGATTGTATGACAGTGGCGGGCTTTGCTGTCGAAGTTATCAAGCCGCCCATAAGACCTCTGACATGGCTTAACGATTGCTATTTCATGACAGTCGGCACCAATGGCTTAGCGTGCAATGCGAAGCACGGAAGCGCTCGAAAAAATACCACTAGCGGTAGTCACAGGACGACAACCCATCCTGCATTTGACCACGCCTGTTGTTGCTTAACTCAAGTGATTGATTCCACTCACTCGGTTCAACTTGGCCACGAGCTCTTCCTATAACCTATAAATATGAATAATTTTATTTGCATTACATGAACTGTCCTGGATTAACAAGACAGAATACTATCTTCATCCAGAGCAAGTGAAGTCGCTGGCGCAGTTCATGTTTAATAATAATAAATAATGTTGCAAATCACAATTTAAAGTAAGGACTCACCTATAGCTAAGCTATGGTCCCACCAATTATAAGTACATTGCTTGAATTTTAGCCCTAAGTGGTCTGTTATCTGAAATAAGAAGGAGAAAACACAGTTTTAAAGTACATAAAGGTTTGTTTAATATTCTACCTTTACTTAAAGATAAAATGGAATCCCGGCATGTACCAATGACTTTGTTTTCTAAGTATGTACATTTGTGAAGTTAAGTAGCAATACCACTCTTTAACGGTGAAGGAAAACATCGTATTGAAACCCTCGTGTCTGAAGATAATGGCCAAAGAATATCATGACCCAACTATGAGGCTAAGTCTCAGGTCTGACTAATATAGTACATACCAACTTTGTCAGGAAGGGATAACACTATTGACTCTAAATTAATGTCATACTAAGGCTCACTCCTCTTTGTAGGTGTAAAATTCAAGGCTCAATATAATGAAAAGATATCACAATATGTGCCACATTTATCATATTATGAATGTTATCATTATAACATGGCAAGGAGAAATGTCTCATAGATAGCACAAGTAAAAGAAAAAATCCGAAACGTTTAATTTGTCCTCATAAGTATTTACAGCCTTTTAGCTTTTAGAATATACCTCAGATAGAATCGGATGTATTTGTGCAATAGAAATTTCGCAACTAATATGACATTTAATTTCGAAATCAGAACTAATATGACACTTATACATAGCAGGAAGTAAAACTAGTATTACACTTGTGTGCTTTCGGTGAAAAGAAGCCTACTCTAAAGCCCGACATATATTCTAAAAGCTAACAGACTGTACTTATTTAACATATATGTCAGGATATACTTACCTACTTTTACTATTTATAAACTTACCTTTTTGCAGTTGAGTTGTAAGGGGGAATGTTTAATTGGTAGCAATATCACTTTACCCACCAGCCCAATATCTTCTTCCACAAAGATTATGATTGTTCAGAACTTCCAGGGTTTGGTGTTTTTTGTTAACTAAATGAAATGGTTAACTTACATCTTCAGCATCAGGAGGTGCGGATAATGTCCAAGTACATAGATAGACTAACATAATAAGCAGAATTGGTGCCATCCATTGCAGTAACTGTTTGTCTGTAAGTTTCAACTTGTGTGCTGATTTCACTCTATATGTTAGAGATACTCTGAAAATTCAAACCAATCCCAATATGTTATCTTGAAAAGTTATTTTAAATAATTTTTAACTGGTTAACTTTTTACCTCCAAGTTTTCATGAGTAATGCTGTGTATGTGACACAAAATCCCATATGGCGTGTCCATTTTGTTGCAATACAAGAATATCTATCCAAAACTGGAAAAATGGCTGCCATCTGTAATTCGATAAAACAAAATAGAACAATGATCACCTATTTCTGAAAAGAGGCCAATAACTTAACAGTTCATTGTAAGGAAAGATGAATGACAGGCTGAAATGTCCAAAAAAATTAAAGAAAATGCCATATTACTCATATTTAAGAAAAAATAAGATTTACTTTTTCTCTATTAGAAGGCATCCAAAGTTTTTTTTCAGCCCAATAGGCAATACAAAAACCAAGGAGGTTTTATCTTTTATGTAATTAGAGATAATCACCTCCAAGTACATCATAGCACAGCCAAGGAGGGTGATAGTGAGAAAAACAGGGCTCGCCACCCGGAAGACTTTGACTCGACGATGATGGCGAGTGTAGAGTGCCAGGCACACAGTGAGCACCGCACATGATACTGATATTACTAACAGAGATATCCTGAAAAAAATCAATGGCTTTAAACATTATATTACACTTTGTAAGCAATCTAATGGTCAAGTATTCTCACCGGAACGACCAGTTGTAAGTAGCTAAGCAAGGCTCCGGCCCCCTGCAAGTTTCGCAGCCTGGCTGACATTTCTGGCACTGGTACGGTTCACTCCAACGGCTGGTTCCCAAATCGTTTTCTTGATAATCTTGGTAAGCAACTGAAAAAGAAGAAGCAAGAAATGCAAAATTGCATTGCAAAATCTTGGAGCTGAAGACGTCTGTTTGTTTTGAATTGATTTGTGTTTTTTTTTATTTGACAGTTCTAGTGTTGCTCTTTCACAAAATCGTTTTATGTACTCTAGATATTGAAGTTAAAACCGATATTTTTAAACCGCTTACTCTCAATAAGGGAACCATTGAAGCCATCTGGATGATGTGTGGAATAATATCCTGGACGACAACGGCAAATGTATGATCCTCGCGCCCAACCGGGAAACCTGGCACTCACTTCTCGGTTTGGTTTGTATTCACACTAAAATGCAAAAAGTAGTACATAGATGAGTATAACCATTACGCAGTCAGGTAAAAAAAGGTTTTCAGTAGTATCTGTAGCCGATAAAAAAAACTATTTGCGATGTCTAGTGTGTCCAGTCCAGGGTTATTTTCTAAAGGGTGCTGGTCGCTGAAAAGATTTGGCCTGTTATATTAAATCTGACGTAGGTACCTATGTAATAAGCCCAATCATCTTCCTCTCGGGTGGAAGATGTTGGTGAACTCTGAAATGAGAACGCACGGCCTACCCGACTCACTCGTATAAACACCAAAAATAGCTGACCGTACCTACATCTATTGCTGTATTGCTGTATCCAGAGGATGGCTCTGAAATGTGATGGTCTAAAGGCCACCGTGTAAAAATACCGAAACTCAACATGCGTTGGAGTGCATCCTGGAGTTAGGTAAGACAATTTTAGGGCGTACCGCTCCCGCTTAACCTGTACTATTTCAATCACACTAACAAAAAACTGGCCAAGCGCGAATCGGGATCGCGCTACGAGGGTTCCGTACTAAGTACTTTACTTTTTTTTTTGTAAATAGGTACGTAGTGTTTAGTGACTCCGCCTCAGCTTGGCCATTTTTTATTATTGGTCGTTAAAATATAATAATAATCTCACCAAATTTGACGCCTATGTGTTTAACCGTTTTTACTGATATAAACATAAAACGGCGAAAATAAACAGCATGAAACACAGCATGAAACATGTATGGAGACCCCGATTATTTTTTAAATTTTATTACTTGCTAGGGAAACCGCTGAGTTAGGGAAACAACACATATTCTGTAGACATTTCAACTGGCTACCTATTATGGTTCCGAAGACAGACTCCTTTAAAAGTAGGATAGACTGACAGACAGACAGCCGAGGCTGAGAAATAGGTTCCCGTTTGCCATCCTTTAGGTATAGAACCCTAAAAACTTACGTAAGTAGTGTCGTTGGGACATTTATGTGTTCCATAGAAAGAATATATTTGATTGTCATTCTCCACGTGCGAATCCACATCGCATTGATTAATTTCCAAGTTCGATATATCTATGTCCAGTGACACCGCACCTTTCAGTCTGTAAAAGATATAGAGTCCGAGTTACTTCCAGTCGGAGCACACACCCAGCTTTCAGCAAAGTTTACCTAATTAATTAACGGCACACGATCGTTGGAACAAACAAACTTCAACCAGTGTATATAAAACGAAGTTTGCCTAAGATCGTCAAAGTCGGTTCAGGCTTACCATTACAGGCCCGAGACACTTGCAGTTAATCTGATCAAAGTAGGTACCTAGATGCTCGTATCGGCTATTAGCTATGTTCATTTATCTACTAACAAGTTTAGTTGCCCGTCCCCACACTGCCCATCTGAAGCTAAGAAAATTCACATGCGATCATTCCCGTCGGCTCTCATTCGTTTTGGCCCTACTTGAGGATTTAAAAATATATCCCATTGACTTTCCATGGGGGCCAGTAACATTAACTTAAATACGATCATTTCCGGGCCCCACTGGCGTACAATGACACCAGGTGCATGCATCCGGGTGGTTGGTGATAGTTTTTTTAAGCCATAGTCCCAGTAGGGGCTAGCAGGTATCTTATTATTTATAATTCTCTGAGTTCATTTCTCCATGTCCCAGCAAAGGCAAAGGCTTATTATGAGAAATCTACGTATATAGTCGACAGCACATCCCACACGTGTTCTTTGATCAGTTACATTACGGGCGACTTTATAACAAAAATTTACGGGTTGTCAAGTTACGAAGGCATATTTGTTGTAGTAAGCAGTGCAAATGCCTAGTATAATTGTGATAGGTAATTGACCGCATCTAATCATAGTTGACAACATCGTGGCGATGGCTACTCTACTCTATTGTCATCCACCTATACTTGGTCGGCAACGGAAGCAGCTAATACTAGTAAATAGGTGCTGTACAAGGATACTATAGAATCTTCCTTATCATGTAGATTAGTATGTATTAACTTTGGCGGACTTTACTGAAAATGGATCAGATTGCACGTGGTGATATTTCTCGCTATTCCATCTTAGACCCTATTTTGTTCTTAACACTTTTCCGGACCAACATTTATCCTGTCGTCTGCTACTTCTTTCCATGACTACAATATATTTTTGCAGCCAAGTACACAGATGTTAACGTCTCCATATCAGCAGCTGGGACGAATCTGATAGGTGGGAATGGTTGCATCAGCAGCACTAGGACACCAAAAGATTCCGCGCCGTTACAACCACAAGCTACCACCACGCAAAATACCAAACACCATACACTACTACACGCAGCGCATTCAAGAACCACATCCCACACCACAATATACACACAACAAACTCTATATTTTGGTACATCTAAGTTTAATTTTGATAGATAAATAGATATCTTTATTTCACACCAGTAATTGATCTCAGCTATCTCTATCGAGTTGTTAGATATTAATAATAGCTTACACAAAACATATCATTTATCCTGGTCCCAAACTAGGATTCTGGTACAAACGTACGGCCCGGTCAGTGGGAATCGAACCCACGACCTCCGGCATGGCAATCAGACGCCGCTAGGCCCAAGAGGCAGCCAGAAAGCCTCATATGTTAACCTCCTAGCTAAGCTTTAAACGTCCACTTGCCTAGTGCAGCGACCATTATCAACATAAATTACTGTATTTATATGTTTTTACTAAATAATATTCTCAAATGAAGCTACGTACCCTCCGACCATAGCAACTGGTGCGGTGTACGAAAGCAGCCATCGCTTTGCCTCACAGCTGTAGTACGGATACGTCCACCAGCCTTCCATCGATGTCTCCAATGGCGGCGGCATGAACTTCGGCGAGCGAAGGCTCTCGCTTTCATAAGCCCCCATGTACCTTTAAATATCACACGATTGTTAGCAATAGAATGAAGAAAGTCGTTGTAACTCATCACCGGTCATGTGGTCAAATTGTCTCAAAGAGTTGTAAAGTTCTGAAGCTGGACCTAATTATGGTTTGAGCCATCTCATTCGTATAGTACATAGGTAGGCACTGAACTAACCAAATAGCGCTATCGGAGGTTATAAATACCACTTATGGAACAAAACGACAATCACAAAAAAATTATGAATTACATCGATCATTTCCATACCTAAATGATGATGAATCTACTTTATTCATTATCATGTTCATTTATCGAATCTTGATTTATCGAAGAACCTTTCCATAATAGATAGTCTTGAAACACTCCGAAATGTTTGCTTTATCTACATTCTCTTTGAGCTGTACACAGCTCTAAGAGAACCTGGCGTGTGGTCGGGAGTCAACAGCCCCTCTTACCACGGATACTCAGGATCAGGCGGCTTATCCAGTACAGGCGACGGCACGGGCTCCGGCTCGCCTGTGCCGTACCGCTCCCAGGCCACTGCGCCGTTGACCAGCCCGTCTGGCCGGAGGGCAAGCGCGCGGGACCCCACCCCCCGCTCGGCCAGATTCGCGCCCGTCACCAGCCCTCGGGAAACCGCCAGCAGGACTTCTGGAACGAGTTTGGCCCGATTTGAACTGAGGCAGATTAGGTATAATTGCCGGCAGATGCTGGATGCGGCAAGCTGAAGACAGGGCATTAGGTATACCTAATTGCTGGCAGATGCTGGATGCGGCAAGCTGAAGACAGGGTGCTATGGCGCTCATTAGGGGAGGGCTATGTCCAGCAGTGGACTACATAATATAGCCTGAAGAAGAAGATGGTATAATTGATTGACCTCACAGATTGACATTCTTATGATATTGATATGTAATACTTTTTTTTGTTTCTTTTTGACATTCGTAAATTTGATTGTTATAACGAAGTTTAATCTTGACTTGTAATGAATATTACCAATAAATTATGTCTATGTCTAAGTCGAAACAATACGACGTTACCTGTAGATAAGTGGTGCCATTTGGCACCGAGTATATGTGTAAGAATAAGACCACCCAGATTCACCACTTGGTTATACTACTTGGATATCGTAAGATGCGACTAAGGGATATAAGGAAGCCAGGAAGTGAAAGGAAGAAGAAAAATCATCAGCACCTCTCGATTACTAGAGTAGACATTAATTTGTGAATTAAAAAAACAGCAACTACTAGTTCCCCGTGTAGGGGAAAACCATCTTCTGAGGTCCCGCCTCTCACGCGAGCCTTACCTACGCAATCTAATCGCGTTGCCGAGATTGCGGACCTATTCGTCTGTCTTCGGAGCGAATTCACAAGAGCTGCTCTTTTTATTGTAAATAGATATTTTCTACCATTGTTACTTACATAGATAGCTTATTTACACATAACTAAGTTTTTTTTTTGGAAATTGCTACCGTAATAGGGGCTCGCTGTAATGTTAGCGTTAAGTTTTTTTTTTATATAAATAAAAAAATAATAATACGTGCAGAAGCCGGGCCGTCTGAGGAGTTCACATTCTTTGGCCTTTAAAATCGCCAATCTGCAGTCGGCACGCGTGATCTCTTTCCGAGAGACATTTTGCCGTGCAGTCTGACCGTCTAGTACACAGGCTGCGTATGCTATGCTGATAGCTACAGGTTATCGTAAGATGCGACTAAGGGAAACCTAGGAAGTGAAAGGAAGGAAGTGGGAAATCATCAGCACCTCTCGATTACAAGAGTAGACTTTATTTGTGAATTTTAATAACAGCATTACCACTCGTTCGCCGTGTAGCTAAACATCGTGCAAAAGCCAGGGCGTCTAAAGTATTCACATAACCTAGCTCTTAAAATCGCCAATCCGCTGTCGGCTCGCGCGAGGGACATTTAGCCGATCAGTCTGACCGTCTAGTACACCGACTGCGTATGCTATGCTGAAAGCTACAGAGCAGCAGTTTACTCACTGGTGCTGTTAAGTCCCAGCTGGTGCAGTAGGTTGGCGGCCAAGTCGGCGCGGGCGCGCGCCATGTCCCAGCGCGCAGCGTGAAGCGGCGCTCTCAGCCGCCCGTAGTGGCTGGTGACGCAGAGCACGCCCGTCGCTCCCGTTGCCACTGCTTGCACCAGCCGAAGCGATGACTCTATCTCCTCCTGATGAGAGGTGAGGGTTTAAGGTATAAGTGCCAATTATATGATTACCTAATCGCCAATTCAACGGGATGGATGGTGACTGAGACCATACTCTCTGAGAGACGGCCTGTGCCCCGCAGTGAAATTTTTTAGAAAGATTTTTTTTTTCAAACTTATATAAGTCCCTTCCTGCGATGCAGGAAGAGACCCGTACCCCAGCAGTGGGGATATACAAGGGTTGATATCGAATCGATCGATATAAATAAATAATAAATAAATATTCATGGGCATATTACACAGATCTCGTTAGCTCTATACTAAGTACCTACAACTAAATGACTTGTGTTATAGGTCCTAACTCGACGATAGATTTAATATACTACATACATAGATAACATCCAAGACCCGAGACAAACTAGAACAGCTCGTTTCCTAGTTTGACCCAGCCGGGATCGAACCCGGGACCTTCCGTTTTACAGTCAGCGTGCTAAACCGCTGCGCCACCGAAGCCGGCAAATATAGAGTGAGAGTATTTTTCACTGGAGATAGTAAATTTCAATAAAAGAAAACATTGTCTACTTTGTTTTGAAACATAAGTAATAACATAAGTAACTATTGCGGAAAAAGCTACTACGAAACTACAGCTGTCATCGTCAGTGAAATATGGGGCGTTCAACAAAAGACTTCCAATTCTAATCTGTTATATCTAACTTCACTATCTACGTACGCTGTTTGTGAGTGTACAAAATGAAGGAAATAATAGATACTTATATATAAAAAGTATACAAATATGTTATTGCTTATACGTTTTAGTTCAAATAGACCGAATAGGCAAGAGATCCCATATTAAACACATGCTGTTGGCCGCGTAATCCGCTATTTGACTCTCTTTTCAGGTAAGTCTTAAACGGTAAATAACTCTTCCATTAGACCAAAAAATATTTTAGTATGTTTTTTGAGGACCTGAAAGCAACATAAAAATATATTTTAAAACTTCATTTTCCTAAACAGCCAAAAACGCGGTCAGCCATTTTTGTCTATGGTTTGAAGTCCAAAAAATTGTAAACAAAGTTTGACATTCAATTTTCTGTACGTGATCTCTGAGCATAGTGAAATAACAACAACGCAACCATGATTTAATCGAATTTACATCCAAAATATACCAAATATCATTATAGCATTGTTCGAGAATGAAAAAACACGTCTATAAAGACCCCTGGGAAGTTGTGGATTCGTGTACCCAGTGAAATTAACATTCGAAAAACTTGGCTCAAACTTGCCAAAAGAGACACCGACTCTTTATCAATTGAAACTCGGGTGTATTTATGTGAAGATCACTTTGATGTAAGTCCTATAATAATCAATGCTCTGGCTGAAAGATGTTTGTTTACATACTTTAGATGGTTTCAAGATGGCGGATAGCGTTTTCGCCGTTACGAATTAAACGAGGAAAAATTTTTTTTACTTTGCAAATTTTGCAGCCATCCTGCATACTTACTTAGCAAAATCAATATATTTCGGTTTCTTACGTTAAATACTATAGGAAATATTCATTTATCCCGTCAAATTTGATACGTGTCAAATAGCGGATTAGCAGTGGGACTATCTTCAAGGATCTGTTCTTAGTTCAAATATACTTCCCTAGGTGTTTTCATTTTATGACTCCAATAATAATAATAATAATTTCCACACAGCACAATCTGATAGTAAGACCAGCCACTAGTCTTGCAAGCTTCCACCGATCCGAACTTGGCCCCCGTGGTGGAGCATGCTCGTTACATATTGCTGAGCCATGGCGGTCCTAATTTGGCGGTCCAAATCGGTCCTAATTTGGACGACTATTTCTGCCAATGACGAGTCAGTCATGGGAGTGTAACTTCGACTTTGGTCGGTTTAAAAAATCCTTTCATGAACTGTATTCCACCGTATAGTAACCAGATAAGGACATCACAAACATGGTAAGATACCTACAGCTCGTATAAATTTTAAATGTGGGAGCTCCCTATCATAAACAGAAGTTTTAGAAATTCGCTAGTACGCCCGGGGCGAGCCTGGTACTTACTTTAATTAACGCTCAATTAACAGGTCGCTGGAAGGAAAACTCCGTGGCGGGTACTAGGATCCCGTCTTTCGTTAGCGAAAAACAAAATTAATTAGATACTCAAAGGAGTTCATTTTTTAAACTCTTTGACCTCTTTGTAGAAAGGTCGAAAAAGAAAACACAAACAACAACAGATCAACTTAGATTTAGGAAATATAAGTATAGATATTGAGTAAAAGGAAAAAGGTAAGCCAGATGTCGCTGCCTGTACGTAATACAGAGAATAGTGTAAAGAGGTTCGAAATTTTACTGATGCCGGTGAGTCGCCCATTGGCTCAATTGGTAGAGCGCTGGCACGGATAGCCAGAGGTTGCGAGTTCTAATCCCGGCATGGGTGAAATTTTTAGCCTCTAAATAGGTTTTTAAAAGGAAAAAGTTCTAATTCTTTTTTTTCTGGCTGTGCTTTAAAGTGTTCTCTATCTGTCTATCAATCCACAGATTAATTAACACAAGATTTCGTTCTTAAATCCACGGATGTAAATTTACATCCGTGCTTAAATCTGGGACTTTACTTATATACATAAGAACTAAAATTGGGGCTATGGTTCAAAACTGCTAAATTCAATCGTACAATGTAACTTAACTGCACTATGTAAGTCAGTTCATAAAATCTCGATTTCATCGGATGAGCCTAATTTAAGTTAGCGAAGAGAGATCACTTACTAATACTCTCTACATTCGCTGATCTAATGGCGTCGTCTGAAACTATAGCATTACGTAACAGCCGTCACATCGCCTTAACGAGTTTCAAATGAGCTTCAGCCTTCGACGCTAGGACTATACAAATGAAAGGTTCAGTTTAGATTTGCCTCAACTTCATCAGCCCTTTTGATCTGAGGTCTAGCCTTTTGTTGGTCGTGGGTGTTTCCAACTCCTTGACACAATTTAATTTATATTTCATCTTGGTTTGTAATAAAAGTATTTTTCATTTATTATACTCGGAAAGTAGTGTTGTTTTGATCTGATTATTGGGTGGAAAATGCTGCTTCCCTCCATAGGGAGGGAAAAACTCATACAAATTACTTCCCACCTAAGGGCCATTTGAGTTTCTAAATAGCCAGTGCGAACTTAGCGCAAACTTCTATGAGCGGAATAAGCCGCAACAATTACGCAGTGAGTTCTATATTTAAAATTTAAAAAGTCGACATAAATGAGTGCTTTTAAAAAAATAAATTTGTACAACTTTTAATCAATAGATGGCGCTAGCGGTTGCCCTATCTGAATGAAGGAGGCTAAGTGACCAGAAACTGAAGAAACGTTTCTGCCTAGCTGATAGTATGCAGCAAGGTATCATTGGTTACTGGTCTTCTTTCTACTTTATGATTCTGTCACTCCTATATACTCTGTGTCAATAACCTCCGTTCTCAGACAGAGTTAGGCACGGCGCCATCTAGTAGCTTTTGGGGAACCCAAATAACAGCTGTCAAAAACGCCGAGCTGAAAAACCCTCATTGGCGAGTACTGTTATAGTATCTGTAAAAGAATTAAAAAAAATAGGTAATAATCTTTTATGCTAAGATTTGAATATTAAAATGAGTTTTTATTTTCGTCATATTAGTAATGAAAAGTAGAGTGTTTAACACGGGTAAAAAAATCAATTCCTAGTCGGACTATAGTCTAAATACCTCGGGAATTAATTCTTCTACCCTCGTTTAACAATCTACTATTAGCACACACAACGCGAAGTATCAGCAATATGTACCTAATGATTAGGAGAGGTTTTTTGTCGTATGCCTAGATTGTATCCCTAGATTATCCTCCCATTATTTCCATCCAGATGTGGTTTCTGGAATACAATTGGCCAATCCTTGTTATTAAATTGTACGAAATGTCATAGTAGAATATGTAGGTAATCAAATGTATAAAAATCTCGTGTCACAGCGTTTGTTATCGAAACTGCTTCACAGATTTTTTTTGTGTAATTTTGTTTGGTCTAAGAATAGTTCCTAGGCTAATTAATGTGATAAAACAACGGTCAACTAGTTCACTTTGCGTTCAGAATGCAAAGTTGGCATGGCCCCGCTTCACAAATGACATTACGAAAACTTTGCCAGACCGTTCTATCCTTATTTTTATCTCGCGTATTTAACGACGATAGACGTCCCCTAGAAGTCACTAGCAGACAAGTAGTTCTACGTAACAATATAATGTTAATAATGTAACATTTATCCTTGCCTTTTTCCAATTTTTTTCAGTTTATTTCATTTATGGTTGTAATATTTTTTTTCTGGTTATGCAATAAAGTGTTCTCGACCTATCTATCTATATTTTTCATTTTCTCAATTAATACCTATGTTTCCAGTTTCTATCAAACATACATTACAAGGCACGTTAAGCCGTTGGTGTCGGATGTCATGTCAGAGGCCTTATGGGCGGCTGGATAACTTCTGACAGTAAAGCCAGCAATTGTCTTACAATCCTCCACCAACCCGGACTTGGCCCCCATGGTGGAGTATGGCCTAACCTTCCTGCAATGCATGAAGAGACCCGTGGCCCAGCAGTGGGGAAATACAAAGGTTTATATTGATCGATACATTGCAAAAGTGTAGGTATCGGCGCTATCCTGCAAAGTACTGGTGTAGAAAGCGGAGTATTTTTATTATTTTGTTAACCTTTTCACTCGCGCTAGAATCGCTGACCTATTCTCAATTTCCGTATTGCAATGATTGCCGTGTAGCTGACTCTTGTTTAGTGCTTACAATGTAAAATTACGTAAGGTTAGATTAGACTAGAACTCTTTATTATACACACCAAACAATAAAATACATTAAAAAGGCTTACGATGCTTTTAAGTCGAGCTAATGTCATTTATTTTTAATTTTGTAACTTGCGTCCAACTCTTAAGATATTATTTTCGCGGTTTTCGGGATCACTAAATATCGACAAATAAAGTTAAACTAAAAAAAATTGTAGATTTTTTTCTTTGAGTTTTAATCGTTTTCTTATAAGCATGTACGTAGGTGCATAAAAACATTATTTTATGAGATTAGTCAAATATTGAAAATCAATTCATACACCATTAGACTTGCACCTGCAAGTTGGGAAAAGCTTTTATTAAGGAGGTAGGGCGTCGTCTCAAGAACCGTGGCTTTGACTACCGCTCAGGGGCATTTTTGATGCAAAGGATATCCCTTGCTGTGCAGCGCGGTAATGCTGCCAGTGTCATGGGCACCTTTGGGTCGGAAATGTCCCGGGCGGATTATTTGATTGACATTATTATTATTATTTTATATAGGTGTATATTGTGATGTCATAGTTTGAGCCCCGTTTGACATTTTTAAACCACGTGACAATATTGACTTTTCGACAGATATTCATGAAAAGTATCAGTCGTAGAGGAAAAAATAATACCACTTTTATTCATCTTTTAACATATTCTTCCCCATTATATAAAAAATTTCTTAGTACAAGTTCTATCGGTCGGTGAATGTTTCAACTTTTCGAATTGGTCAGACTCTTCCGAAAAAAAGTCAAGTAAGTTAAGCCGCGTTTTCACGGTCTTAGTACGCTCGGACCGAATGCGCCATCCGAGTAAACTAATGCTCCTGATTGGCTATTTTGGTGTTGTCACGAAAAACCGTCCAATCAGAGTGCTTAGTGCGAGTTTGACAGATCCAATCGAATAACTTTACTACCGCGTTAATCGAGCATCGAGTAGTGATTATGAGTAAGTTAACTGTTCGAACTGGCAAAACGCTGTCACAGTACAGCTCGCACTCGCGTTTATTCGTGTTTTGGCTAGTAAACGTGTTCACTTCTCAACGTAAACCATTACAACTCGCACTCAGCAATTTTAATTTCCATACTTGTCGCTAGGTGGCGCTTCCTCGATGCCATAGAAATATGAGTTTACGCTAACGCGATCGAGTAGTTAAAAAACTCGCACTTAGCACTCAGGAGCATTGGTTTACTCGGATGGCGTACTCGACCCGAGCGTACACCCTGAAAACCTGGCCTTAATCAGTTTACAAATGTATAAGGTTTTTAGCGCTTTCTGTTCAATGGTTTTTCTGTGGGTAGTTTTCCTCCAGTCTATAGATTCACTTACCTAATTGCCTACGGTATAACTTTATTGTCTGGATGTACTCTCGCCTACAAATTTCAGAGCTTAATCACCGTTTTATTGGGTTAGGATAGAATATCTAATAATACCTAAAATACCTTGCCCCAGCACATGGAACGTTCCTAATCGAGATATTATGTAAAATTTTGGTTCTTTAGAATAATTTATTATAATAGAATAAAGAAACTCGTGTTCTTGAGTGGAAACCGCGACCAGGCAAACGTAGCGTAGGACGCCCTCCGACCAGGTGGGATGACGATCTGCGAAAAACTGCCGGCAGATGCTGGATGCGGCAAGCTGGAGAATGGGCGCTATAGCGCTCATTAGGGGAGGGCTATGTCCAGCAGCGGACTAACATAGCCCGAATAAGAAGAAGAAAAAAGAAATTCCCATAATTCCTTATACTCGTATAAAAATCTCGCATCACAGTGTTTCTTGTTTAACTCCTCTGAAACGTTCTTACCGATTTTTATGACTTTTTTTGTGATTATTTGGCTCGTTTCTGAATTAAGAATTTTGCTAAGTAAATATTTGACTGTAGTGCTGTCCCTTCGAATTGCCCAGAAAAGAGCGCGACAGAACGTAACTTAAGTATCTTAAGTACCTATTTACTTAGTGAAATTCTCAATTCAGAAACTGGCCCTTTGAATAGGCCGTAGCCTCTTTGTTTGTACTGTGGTAGGCTAATCAATATGGCAAAACGACGTCTTCCGAGTCAGCTAGTTATCTAAAAAACTATTTGGCTTCTACTTGGTACTCGTATCAAACTTTTGTATGTCCATTGTGAGGGTAAACATGAAGAAGAAATGAAAAAAACATCGTGTGAAAACCTGCGTGTCTGAGATGTTCACGTACCTACATCATCACCTGGAAATGCCGACGGTCGGCACTAGGTTATTAAGCCCATACTCTCTCTCTGAGAGAAGGACTACAGAAAAACATAAACAATTAAAAGACATTTTGAAACAAAAATAATTTTGTTCGTAATTTTTTTATTAGTAGAACTTTCATTACCTGTGAAAACCACACAAATATAAAGAAAGACATTGATTAAACTCGGATTAAAAAGAAAATTAAACAGCAGTACCTACCCGTTTTGGATACGCTTAGTAGATTTTCGAGCTAAATGTCACCGAAACGTTAATCGGAGGTTAATCGCTTCTGTCGCCGGTCTGCACAGGTGCTTGATTGGCTATCGTATCGCGGAATTGCAGCCATTGCGTTTATTTGTAGCCATCGTTTTTAATTTGAAACAGATAGAAAGACGGATTTCGTCTATGAAGAAAGTGAAAGCAAAATGATGATTATTGACAGTAAAAAAAAATAAACAGCTAGATAGATAGAATATTCTTAATTGTACACAGAAATTACGGTAACAGAATTTATAAGATAAATATAGTACAATTGGCGGCCTTATTACTCAAAGCAATTTCTTCCAGGCATCCATAGATAAAATAAATAAAGTACATAACTGAAAAATAAAAGCTAACGGCCTTATTTATTTAAACAAAATTCTACTAAAATAGTTCTGAAGCGTTGTATTTTATCTGTGGTTACCTCGGGTTCTTGTAAAATCTCCTCCACAGACTATTTTAGAGTTCCTGGAGTGTTTTCTGTTTTGACAAATTAGGCCGTAAAGGCTAAAGGCCTTGTTAAATTGTGTGGAGTAGCTTACAAACATTGAATTGCACATAAATGTTTTTTTACAAAAGTATAGATAAAATGCCTTATGTTACTTGTGTAGAGAAACTTATGAACTTCTGTTTAAAGTTTTTGTTTTGTGCTTCCCGACTGTAATTAAATTATCACCGAATCGCAATTTGCTGGCGATTTGCATCAAAAAGTTTGCTTCCGCTGAATTCAGTGCTGCAATTCCAATCTTTTTATCTAGCCTTTATACAGGCTAGGCTATCAGGGAGAGAGAGATCATATATGGGCTTAATTACCACTTGTGTACCTCGTGGATTCACTCCGCCGTCCCGCTAGCCGTGAAGGAAAACTACCGTGACGAAATCTGAGTGTCACATACGAGGTGTTCACATACCTCAGAGCTTGAAACTGCAATTCTGTTACCGACAGTAAAAATTCCATAATGCTATTTGTTACCTAGCAAACAGGGCCTCGATTCTGTTTTTGTTCCGCGGAAGTCGATAAGCGAAAATCGATATTCCGCGGTTTATCGATTTTCGCTTAGCGATGTAGCTTATGTGTTAATGTGGTTCTGTAGTACCTAGTACTTAGGGTATCGTGGACAGAATTCCGAACAAACCGGTCCATACTGCAAGAACTCGGCATCAAGCAGCGTCTCTCAACAATAGTGAAGTCTCGAATTGTCACTTTAATGGATATGTGTCACGCCGAAGCGAAGTGTCCATTGAGCGCCTGGTGGTACAGGGGAAGTTCGAGGGCAAAAGAGCACGCGGCAAATCACCCTTGTGACAAACCGACCAAATTAAGACTGCTTTTAAGACGACCTCTGTGGCGTGGCGCTAGCACATCTACCTACCATGCAAGAGTAGCGGTAGCGCATCGAATCCCGGCTGGGAACAAAAAAAAACCCCCAGGTCTTGGATGTTTACATGTTTGTGATGTCGTTGTTTCTGGTTCCCACTACACAGGGCATCCTAGGTGGGGCCAGAAGCAATGTATGTGCCTGTATGTAAATGTTATGTTTTTGAAATTCCCTTAAACGAGTGCGCAAGGAAAGCGGCAGTGCGAGAGGAATGGCGGAGGATTGTGAGGCAGGCCACCTCCCCAACGTAACCGCCACGACCGCTCTTTCAAAAGCGTTACGACTAATAAGAAAAATGTGTTAATCCAGGGTGTTAGCTAACTCCATACCAAATTTTATTAAAATCGCTCCAACCGTTTAGACGTGAAGAAGTAACAAACATACACACTCACAAACTTTCGCCTTTGAGTATAATATTAGTGTGATGTGATGTGATGATGAGTGTGATAAAATATTTTGACCTCGATTTTATGTCCGTCCTCAAGTTCAATACCAGACTTCTTAAAAATTCTCAGATTGCTGATTTATGAGTGTGAGTTAGAACGTATTATAATAGTTTTTATATTCATTTAAATTACATGCTGTAAAGTCTATATTAAATAGACAATTTATTTAACGTACTTAATTGGATAAGGATTAATGCTGTATTTCTTAAAATCACTTCGTAAATAAGCAATTTTTTCCCGTGAAATGTAAAATATGAAAAAATGTTATTGTTGGTTGTCTTTAAGTAATAGATACATACAATCGCAGCCTTTTTGTTGACCTTTTTAAGGTGTACAATAATGTAGTGCATTATTTTCATTTATCTCGTAGGGTTCAGCAACCGCAATGTAAGCGCAAAAAATGTGTTTATATACGAAATCACATTAGAAACATGTTCCTCCATTTATCAGTGTTCCTCTACAATACTACGCATGTATCTATAATACAAAAATGAATTGCTGAATGTGTTGGTAAGCGCAAATCTCGAGAGCAGCTGAACCGATTTCGTTAATTCTTTTTTTAGAATATACTCTTTGAAGTACGAGGATGGTTTTTACGAAGAGAAAAAAAAATCGACTGTTAGGCCGTACGAAGTTCGCTGGGTCAGCTAGTTATACATATAAACTTTCCTCTTGAATCACTCTATCTATTAAAAAAGCCGCTTCAAATTCCGTTGCGTAGTTTTAAAGATTTAAGCATGCATAGGCACGGACAGACAGCGACTTTGTTTTATACTATGTAGTAAAGTGAAGTGATAGTGATGACAGATACACGGTTAGGTCACGGTGACGTGTTTTCAAACCATTGACACTTAGGAGGTTTGATACATCTTCCCGCAGAGACGGCGCGTAGGGAGAATTAATTTAAATTTCATTGCTTCCCCGACTCCAAGGTTTTTGGAAAAAAAATCTTATGTAGAGAAAAGCTCGCATTTGTACGTGTTATTCATTATGTGATTTCAAATCTTCTCCGATTCCAAAGTTTTATGGAAAATAATATGTACGTTCAGTGGTTATTGTAGTAAAATTCTTTAGCAGAAAAGTCCTCGCTACTTCCGTCGAACCCACCTGGGCCTCTACCTCGATGCAATTATAGATAAACAAATATACACCACGTCTTTAAAGGAATTCGATATCAACCCTTTGTATTTCCCCACTGCTGAGGCACGGGTCTCTTGCGATGCAGGAAGGTGAGGCTATACTCCACCACGGGGGCCAAGTCCAGGTTGGTGGAGGATTGTAAGACAGTGGCGGGCCTTACTGTTACAAGTTATCAAGCCGTCCATAAGGCCGATGACGTGGCTTAACGACTGTCATTGACAGCCGGCACCAACGGCTTAACGTGCCTTACGAAGCACGGAAGCGCTCGGAAAAATGCCACTGGCGGTAGTCACGGGATGGTCACACGTCCGGCACCTGACCGCGCCTGTTGTTGCTTCCTCGCCTGATACTGCTTAACCCAAGTGATTGATTCCAATCACTCGGTTCCGCTAGACCACGAGCGCGCCACAAACGCGTGTTTTTGTGTTAATATTTTAGCATGCGCTTGATTCTCCAGGTTTGAATGAGAATTGTTTGAGACCAGCTCGACTCCAACCCACCTCCCCTCTAGACGACTCACGTAATTAATCCACGCAAGGATCTAAAATGAAAATTATGAGAATAACATGCGCAGGCTAGCGTACTTCTCCACTGGTCAGAGCGGCGGAAACCCTTCAAATAGACTCTGGCTGGTCGTCCCGGTCGTGTGTGAGGGCTCTTTGAGGGTCGGTGCGCGGTATAATTAGCTCCGTGACCTGCCTCATTGCCTTAATGCACCCGGGGAGCACCGTTTTAGACTTGGCGAGTATACAGCGTGGCATTAAGGTTGGTAAATTTTAATATTACTTCACTCTACTATTTCTTAATGACTCGCGATGCTCATACTCGTACAGTACTACACATCATAAAAGTCCCTTCGGGAAACTACGTTCGCGCAGACTAGGAAGAAGTGTAACGAAAGTACCCGACGCGATAAGTACATTCAACATGATCTTTAACCGATACGGTTAAGGTGCAGAATTGATTGACACCTGTTGACATCAACCAAGTCTAGCAGTTGACTGAAACTAATAGTCACCTGCATCGATGACGTTGAATCAACCAATAGCAACAAAGGCGCGCGGCCTGCCATAAAATGAAACTATCTCATTGGTCAATCAACTTGCCGCAAATCCGAAATTTGGTCATCTGCGCAGGTACATCCGCGAGACTTATTTCTTGTGTAGCACTGTACATACATAGTTATATACTAGCTGTGCCCCGCGGTGTTATACGCGTTTTATCGATTTTTTCCATGGGAATAAGATATTTTTCCCCACTAAAACTTAGCCTATGTGTTAATCCAGGGCGTTAGCTAACTCTATACCAAATTTTATTAAAATCGCTCCAGCTGTGAAGAAGTAACAAACGTTCGCCTTTATAATATTAGTATGATGTGATGTAGTGTGATAATTATACGGGTCTAATCGCAACCATTTATTAGGTAAAACGTAATTACTTTAATTCCCGACGTTTTGGCGGTTTCTTAACTCTACCCTTTTTGCTGATTTAAGTTTTGAAATATAGGTATTGAGATCTAGAACATTTCAGAGTGCCTGCCTATGAAAATGTTTATATGAATTTACTTCTTTTCCGAGATCAACTGATTTCGTTTTAGGGATCTAGTACTATCTAGTAATAATGTATTGAGATCTGGTAAAGCGGTTTAGCCTTTAAGATCTGTCTTGAGTGTGTTGTTTCGAATGACGTCTTGAAATGGACACTCAAATGTGATCTCAGAAGTATGGGTGATCGTAACATAATAGTATATAATACGGTCAACAAAAAAGGGTTGAACATACACATACGTTTGCCTCTCGCTCGCATAATATGGACGGTGATATTCTACAAACGAGATAAAATTGAATATCATATATGCCTCTTACTCTGATCAAGAACATATTAACAGTTACGTGCATCGAGAGTGGCCAATACAGTCTGCTTAAAATTCTTCAGTCACTGCACATTCCTCGAAGTAAGACATTCATTAGACATTTAAATCCAGATTCACTCAAGACTGCTTAGCATTCAAGTTAAAGCTAAAGTTAGAGTTAGCTTGATCAAAACGATAAAAAGGTTCTATTATTACATTAACTATGGGCCAATTTCTGAATTGAGAATTCCGATAAGTAAATAGTGAACTGAGCTGTCTCGTCGAATTTCTTAGACCGGAGCGTGACAGAACGTTACTTAAGTATATACTTAGTGAAATTCTCAATTCAATCAGCCCTTAGTGTTACAGTATTAAAACTGTACAGATAGTGGCCAATAAAACTACCCGCAATGTTATAGCCAGCCTCAGCGAACCACTCGCTCAGCCTTCGAGATTAGGTCAAACAAACAAACAGCAAGAAGAGGGTAAACTTTATACCGATGTAGACTGGCGGGCTGGAATGGAAATTGCGTGATTCTTGGAAGCTCCCAACGATGAGAGATGCCGGGAGTTTTCATTCAAACGCCCTGGAGGGCTATCGATCACGCCGTTTCTTTTTCTTTGGAAGGAGTATCGGAATATAGGTTTACTCTCCGATGACGTATTCGTCATACAACCGGAGTCTTTCCAGTTGTTTTTTGCTGTAGTACAAGGACGGTAGTTGCGCATTTTGAATGTCAAAAGTCCATTAATTGTCAAATTCTAAGATTTTAGCTCCACAAAAGGCGTTACTCGTGCTATAGTACTACCTATGATCACATGATGGAGTATTTTCATAACAGGACAAATAGATAATGCAAAATAATTATTGTAAGAGACAAGCTCTTAACATTTTCCAGAAATTTTCTTATTTTAGAGCTATCAAGTATATTATTCAAAGGATATATGCAGGGCGTATTTTATGCGAAACAAAGGCATACGCTTCCTACTGGCTGTATAAAAATCCTTTTAGTGTCGTATGTTGTATGTATGTCGTATTGCTTTTAGTAATAAGGCCGCCAATTGTACTAAGTATATTTTTAAATAATTTCTGTTACTGTAATTTCTATATACAATAATAGTAGATGTAGGTAGTAGATGCTATTATTGTATTTTAGGCGAGACGTGCATATAGCTATCCGAGCAGGAGCTGCGAGGGTCGATAGGCACGTCGAGGTTAAAATGGGTTTTATTACCGAGTCGTATGCTTTCACTTTGAATAAAAAAGACACGTAGGTACTTATTTTATATTTTTTGTTTCGATTAATATTTTAATGATTGTAAAGTAGGAACTATAAAACACCTTATGTCTCGAGAAATGAATTACGTTTTCTGTTTGGAGGATTTGTATATATCTGTATTCCAATTGGTTGCTACCAAATACGAAGACTTTCTTACAGGCTTAAATGTCTGGACTTTTGCCTGGGGACAAATAAAACCCTCAGGTCTTGGATGTTTACATGTTTGTGATGTCGTTGTTTCTGCTTGTCGTTGTTTGTTCCCACGACACAGGGTGTCGGGCTAGTGTGGGGCTAGAAGCAATGTATGTGCCTGTATGTAAATGTTATGTTATATGAAACAATTATCACAGTAAACGTACCAGTAAATAACCCAACGTTCCGATTAACTGCCAATGAGTATTGTGAAGTGTTTTGTAAATCAAAAATATATTATTTACATATTTCCCCTAGGGACTAAAATACGATTTTTGCCCGCACTGCAGGTCTAATATGAAGCAATTTTAGAGCATGAGAAGTATTACATAATCAAAATGGATTACATAATCCATCTATCTATCTATGTTCTACCAGAGATAACTTTGAATTATCAAAATCATCAGTTACAGCATAAGTCTTCGTAACTCTTGGGGAAGCCAAAAAGTTATTGATATTCCCAGTATAAATAATTAAATAACCTAATTGCGTATACAAGCATCTCTTAAGACGCCCTTTATGAACACATAAGAGCTCTGTATACCCCGATATCAAGAGAAGGCATCGCCTCAATCGCCGAGAAAATCGCGCAGTTTGCTGAAAATAATAAGAGATCCCGATAAAAGCTGCCAAGTACTGATGGCGTATCTAATTTCATTCAATGAAGAGAATCTCTTCATAATCTGATTATGTCTGCGGTTATGGTAATGCTGGCATTTTATATAAGTAGATAAACGCGATAAAACGATATGCGTAGTAGCCTGCGCCGGTCAGACTTTGCATATTTATTTTGCAAAGTAGTCCTCAACCCTTAGTCCTTGGTCCTGACCTTAAATATAACAATAGATTTCTACCGTTATTTTCAAGGTCAAAATAACCAACCAGAGAGCATGTATGTAATAGTTGATGTGCTGTCGACTGTCCAAAACACGAGTACTCCTGCCAGTGTTAGGGTGAAATTACACTTATCAAATATCTTTGTCCAATTTTGCTGTCAAATATTTTATAAAATTTCTTTGAGGTAAGCCCATTCCACTTGTCTAATAACTTTGTCCAATATTTTTTGCATAGTCTTAAGAAAATGGAGGAACGTGGAGCGTCTTCATGTGCTGCTATTGCGTCTTTAAGTGGTGCTATTATTATCGTTATGTTATTAATGAAAAACCAAAAGTCAAAACAAAGAAAAGTATTTATTAAAAATTTTGTCGTTGGAATCGTCCACGATATCTTGTTTGCAGCCATTTTGATTTAAGTGTCATTAATATTTTATCAAATATCGGTGTTTCCAAGACATTTGATAAAGTCGTCCAATTTCTTTGATCAAATCGTACATTGGACAAAGATATTTGATAAGTGTAATACCACCCTTATAATGTGCCACTTGCAAGCAAAAATTACAAGATGACACGAAGAACGTTTTTTTTTAAATATCGTTTAGCTTCACACAGCTAAACATGTTTAAAAAGGTGACTTTGGTCTGGGAGGAAATAATTTTATTTACAAAGATATGTCTTGAATTGATGATATGAAGGAATGATAGACAAGCAAATAACTTGATGGATAAAGTCTAGGCAAACGAATTTTATTCACTACTAACTGACCCAGCGAACTTCGTACCGCCTAACATTCGATTCTTTAATTTTTTCTCTCCGTAAGAACCATCCTCGTAGTTCAAGGAATATGCTAAAAAAAGAATTAGCGAAATCGGTTCAGCTGCTCTCGAGATTTGCGCTTACCAACACATTCAGCGATTCATTTTTATATTATAGATAGATAAAAACAAAATGTTTACTGAATGACAATAAAAAATAAACCGCTGCAAAGCTGTTAGTTTCACAATCAATAGAGATTATGTGGAGAAGAAACTAACAAAAAATCACCACAATTATTCTTTTTAAAACATATTTTAACTTAAACAACAGAGTTTTCAACTTAAAGTTACATTAAACTAGACTTAATCGTCCCCCATAACATTATTATTATTATATTATTTTTAATGCACTAACCCGTGCTAACGACAATTTTACCTATTTAGAGGCGAAAAATTCCACCATGCCGGGATTCGAACCCGCAACCTCTGGCTATCCGTGCCAGCGCTCTTTCCAACTGAGTTAATGGGCGACTCACCGGCATCAGTGAAATTTCAGAGGTTGCGGGTTCGAATCCCGGCATGGGTGAAATTTTTAGCCTCTAAATAGGTTTTTAAATTTGTCCTTAGCACGGGTTAGTGCATTAAAAATAAAAATAGTATAATCATGTGGGTACAGTGATATCGTTCCGATGTAAAACCTAACTGCAAAGTAGGTAGTCGGGGCTGTAAGTGATGCAATTTGCTTAGGCCAGATGTCGCTGCCTGTAGGTACGTAATACAGAGAATAGTGTAAAGAGGTTCGAAATTTCACTGATGCCGGTGAGTCGCCCATTGACTCAATTGGTAGAGCGCTGGCACGGATAGCCAGAGGTTACGGGTTCGAATCCCGGCATGGGTGAAATTTTTAGCCTCTAAATAGGTTTTTAAATATTATTTGTATCACGTACGTGAGTCGCCATTATTGTCCCCCGTATTTTAACGAATTCTATAAACTGTTTCTTTACGTGCATTTACATGTAGCACGGCATACTATCGGGAAAACGAATCTCAATGTTAACTCACTCTTAATAAACTCTTCTCGCTCTCGCATGAAAATATCTACTGGTTCAGGAAAGTAAGACTTGAAGGGCGCTATCACTCTTTGACGTAAGCGCTTCTCTCGTAGATCTTGCCGCGCGTGGCATAAGATCGAGTTTCGATTGGAAAAAATAATATAAGATAATTTATTGACTGAAAGAGAAATCCTTCCGTAAAGAGGGCCCTCTGACAATTAAGCCCGCCACCGCCTTACAATCCTCCACCGACCCGGACTTGGCCCCCTTTGATGGAGTATGGCCTAACCTTGCTGCGATTTGGCTGCGATGCAGGAAGAGACCCGTGCCCCAGCAATACGTACGAGGGGGTACCAGCGGGGACATACAAATCGTTGATATCATACTAACCATTTTCAAAACGATTGATTTACGTTGTTCCTTCTATCAAATTTCAGATTAGTTTTTTTCCGAACATGTGCTGCGGGTACATCTTACTGTGTATTAGATATCTAAAACTTAGACTCGTCAAGTCGTCACTAATTCCACTTTAGTAGCGTATTGAGAATTAAGCAAAACGAACACTCAAGTTTTTTCCTCATTTCTTATTCTATTACGTAAGAGGCCACAAAAATACGTAAAGACAATTTGGAAATAAAAACGTAGTCATTATGCTCGCGATTAGATTTCTCCGCGGTTCGCAAGTTTCGTCTCCCATGATGCATAACTTACGTTAAATTGGAGCCTCCATAATGTTCCAGACAAAACTGAGTGTTTTTGCGAGCGTCTGTCTAAGCAACTTGTTCGCTTGTATTTTCGTGATTTCTTGGATGACTGAGGATATGGAGCGATGGAAAGTAGGCCTTTGCCCAGTTTTTTTTTCTTTACCTTTCCTTAGTTATATCTTTACATTATATTAATGTGTATTACAGCTGTTTCAGTTTTACAAGCTGCAGACGGGGCGCTATGGCGCTCATTAGGAGAAGGTTATGTCCAGCAGTGGACTAATATATAGCCTGAAGAAGAGGAAGAAGAGTTTTACAAGCGTGACGCGACAACCTATAAGTGGGTGAGCCATTACCGTGTTATGAGTGCTTTTCTCTGCCTGTGAATACATTATTATATCGCCTGTTGGTTGTGCTAATAAAATAAAATAATCTCACGCCTTTATCATCGAGGGGTAGACAGAGATCACGGTTCCCACTTTCTACTACCCACTTTCTACTTACCAACTTACTACAATTTTTGTAAGTTTCATAGCTCTACAATTCATGGGTTACTTTCACAATTCGATTTACATTGCAAATAAGTTGAACAACAAAGAGATTAACAAGTAGGTAGACTCGGCCACGCGATGTACATCAAAATGTCATAATAAACTATGAATTGTATTTGGTTGTAGTTATGAAACTGGCCTCTGCTCTTACTCTGCAGATTGTTTTGGCAGTCTCGCCACTTACTCTACAGATTATTTCCGACAGTAACGTAACGTTAGCGCTGGCCAACTACCTACTATACAGTTTGTTTTTATAAAGTATCGCCACTTATTCTGCAGGTTGTTTGTGCAATCTCCCTACCTAAGTAGTCTGCCGGTTACTTTTTAAATACGATTTAGGCCGTCACTTAAAAGAAAGATAAAACTGTTAATTTCACAATAATTTTCCAGGAAATGGCATGAAATAAAAAGGTTTTATTTGAAGTAGCGCAGAAACTGCGGCTTAATGAACGTTACAAGTCAAACTAGGTGTCCATTATAAAATCTCGATCATTTTGGAAAAAAATTGGACAAAAAAACTCCAAAGTGTAATAATAGTGCTTCCAGGTGTTAACCGATATTAAAGTTGCAACTTCATTAATACTTCACTTACCCCTACATTAATCATATAAATATAAGCATTCTGGAGAACCCCTACTACTTATTACTTTGTAGATCATATTTTAACAGTAACGCCACTTACACTGCAGGTTGTTTTCAGTACCATCAACCCAAATTCCCATGCTACACAAGGCTAGTTTTTAAAACAGCAGGTCATTTTGGACGCGTGGTGACCTCATTCACTGCAATAATACTAGCTGAAAATAGTCTAGCCTCATGTAAACATACCTAGCATGTTCTAAGCCTAGTCAGCAAGCCAGGACGGTTTAGAAAAGAACTAGCTTGCTATTATAGTTTGAAAAACTAGCCTCGTGTAGCCCGGGCCGGGCATTTATGTTAGACGTGTGGTCGATCGTATCCTTTACTGCAATAATTGGTAGTTAGCCAGTGTCGGCTAGGTCTACCTCACGATGGGCTGGTTGAGAGAGCGGAGTGGGGGGTGATGTGAATGGACTTACTTGGTGATGGTGGATGATGGCTCGCTTTAGCTGTTGGGCAGATGATGAGCGGTGATGGATGAGCTGATGCGTCCAGCGCACGGAGAACACTCCTGCACTGTTCACTTATAGTCTAAT
Source organism: Yponomeuta sedellus (assembly GCA_934045075.1). Classification (NCBI taxonomy): domain Eukaryota; kingdom Metazoa; phylum Arthropoda; class Insecta; order Lepidoptera; family Yponomeutidae; genus Yponomeuta; species Yponomeuta sedellus. Next base: position 13,734,149 of record OW203738.1, read on the forward strand.
ATTTTCAATATATTGTTCTTTGAGCTGATAAAGTTTCTTGGTCACCAAATGTCTATCACTTCACGAGAATTCCAAAGAGTATTTATCACGCGCGTATGTTACCGTGCGAATGTGTATACAGATGGCTGGATAAATTAGTAGCGAGCGAGCGGCATGAGCGACGGCACCGGAACGACAGAATAATGAATGAATGACCACAGATTCATGATTACGTCGCGCGATCGATTCTCGCGCGAACAATAATCATCATCATCCCATTATTTCTCCACCGAGGGGCACAGGTCTCTTCCCTGAGGAAGGTATGGCCATACCCTTCCACTGGGGCCAAGTCCCTATTGGTGGAGGTTTCAAAGTCTAGTGGCTGGTCTTACTGTCAGAAATTTAAGATCAGCTGAGGCTACGAGCAATTCCGACTGCAATAATACTAGCTGAAAATAATCTAGCCTCATATAAACAGACTTAGCATGTTCCAAGCATAGTCAGCTAGCTAGGACAGTTTAGTAGAGAACTAGCTAGCTATTATAGGTTGTAAAACTAGCCTCGTGTAGTCCGGGCATTCATATTAAACGTGTGGTCACCTCATTCACTGAAATAATACTAGCTGAAAACAATCAAGGCTCATGTAACAGACCCAGCATGTTCCAAGCCTAGTCCGCAAGCCAGGAGAGTTTAATAGAGAATAAGTTTGCTATTATAGCTTTAAAACTAGCCTCGTGTAGCTTGGTCCGGGCATTTATGTAACGTGTGGTCACCTCATTCACTGCAATAATACTAGCTGAAAATAATCTAGTCTCATGTAAACATAACATAACATTTACATACAGGCACATACATTGCTTCTGGCACCACACTAGGATACCATGTGTCATGGGAACCAGAAACAGCGACATCACAAACATATAAACATCCAAGACCTGGGTTTTTTTTTGTGCCCAGCCGGGGTTCGAAGCCTAGTCAGCAAGCTTAGTAGAGAACTTCTTGCTATGTTAGCTTTAAAAACAAGCATCCAAACCCGGCATAAAGTTTGCAGGTTTGGCTCACCCGGTAGGTGGCGTTGGCAGCGTCGGCGGGCGGCAGCGTGAGCAGCGCGAGCGGCAGCAGCAGGGCGCTCGACACGCGCCGCGCGCTCGCCATCGCGGCGCCGCATCCGCGTGCGCACGCGCCACCTGGCGGAGGAGATTGAATTGACATGAAAAAAGGGAATGGATGTGTGTCCAGGCCGATATACTTCCACCAAATAGGGATTGTATCAGCAAAGGGTTTAAGCACTTATATTTGTCTTTGTATGTATTTTCAGTGACTTTTTACCATCCACGTCACAACCTCCAACCTCCTCAACAACCTCCGTCCTTCATTTATACACACATTTACGTAAATACATACTCGTACACACAAAATCGCAATTCTCATTTGCTTTTGCAGCAGGTTCAAAAGACTAAATGGACACTGATGCTTCTGCATAATTTTTAGAGATTATTTTTAAGGCTTCGGTTAGGGATGACGCAGGTACTTTTGTTACCCTCATTCAAATTCATAACGTCATAAATAATGTAACGAGGCCCGCGTGAGACCAAAATGTCACCGTTTGAAAGAACAACTTGTGGCTGCTTCTTTGCATGTTAAAAGGGAACAGGGTTTTTGAAATACCTCATTCAAGGCAGCGATTAAAGTTTTACAAGCCATTCGCATTAGAAATTTACGATACGTTATTACTTTGTGCAAAAGTTAAATTTTTTTATGTAGCCACTGGACCAGTTTTTGAATTTAGAATTTCGCTAAGTAAATAGTTAACTGTAGTGCTGTCTCTTCGAATTTCTCAGAAAAGAGCGTAAGAAAACATTACTTAAGTATTTACTCAGTGAAATTTTTAATTAAGAGATAGGCCAGCCCTATATATCTCATTGTTGATCACAGGCGTTCTCTCTGAAAAATTGAGTAATTAAAGAAGCATAAAGTTGAATTTTTTATCTATATCCTTCGTAGCCAATTAGTTCAGTAAGTTATTCTAAATGTGTTAACAGGCAACAGTTAGTTAAAGAACAAAAGAGGAAAAAAGAACCGGAAAAAACCTAACGCGTACGGCTTTGAAAAGAATAAGAGAAAAAGCACAAGTAATTGTCCAAACTTTCGAACAGGGTCCGAACAAAAGTGGTATTTTATCACCAGTATGTAGGACAAAAACCTTTGTTACGAAACGAGTTCCAAGTAGTCTTAATGATTTTCTTTATTAAGATGTATGTATGACTGTAATTTATTGGCGTTATTTTTTCACTGAAGCGTTCGTGGGCTAGGCGAATCGAGTAATTGGAATCAATCACTTGAGTTAAGCAACAACAGGCGCGGTAAAGTGCAAGATGGGTGACCATCTCATGACTGTCGCTATTGGCATATTTTCCGAGCGGTTCCGTGCTTCGCAAGGCACGCTAAGCCGTTGGTGCCGGCTGTCGTGTAATGACAGTCGTTAAGCCATTTCAGAGGTCTTATGGGCGGCTTGATAACTTCTGACAGTAAGGCTACTACGAGTATATAACGATTCTCCACCAACCCGCACTTGGCCCTATGGTGGAGTATGGCCTAATGTTCCTGCGGTGCAGGAAGAGACCCGTGCCCCAGCAGTGGGGACATACAAGGGTGGATATAGATTTTTTAAATCTTTGCTTAATACTCAATCTTATTAAGACGATGTATGTTGTGAATGTGAATATTTTTGTTCTGTCTTTTGAGAAATAAAACATAAGCAGGCATAACACACTAGATAGCCGCATAGCCATAAAGTGCAACCTCTAGTTGTGAATTAAATAGTTCACCAGGAATTAATTAACTAGTACAATTATAACTATTATAAATCTTGTTACGTCTTGTAGAGTACGAGAAGGAGACAGTAAGAGACTAAAATAACCCGTAACATTTGATTTTCACAGTCTGTTTCGAACTTGCACAATTTTTTGGGAATTTTCACAGAATCCTAAGCACATTTTTAGAAAGAGTCTTAAAAAAGTGCCCTCATACTACACACGCATACTAATTTTACTAAACTAAACTATTTTTTTTTTTTTTTTTATTTTAAATTTATTTATTTATTGTAAAGAGGTTCGAAATTTCACTGATGCCGTGAGTCGCCCATTGGCTCAATTGGTAGAGCGCTGGTACGGATAGCCAGAGGTTGCGGGTTCGAATCCCGGCATGGGTGAAATTTTTAGCCTCTAAATAGGTTTTTAAATTTGTTCCTTAGCACGGGTTAGTGCATTAAAAAAAAAAAAAAATAAAAATAGTGTAATCATGTGAGTACAGTGATATCGTTCCGATGTTAAACCTAACTGCAAAGTAGGTAGTCGGGGCTGTAAGTAATGCAATTTGCTTAAGTCAGATGTCGCTGCCTGTACGTAATACAGAGAATATTGTAAAGAGGTTCGAAATTTCACTGATGCCGTGAGTCGCCCATTGGCTCAATTGGTAGAGCGCTGGTACGGATAGCCAGAGGTTGCGGGTTCGAATCCCGGCATGGGTGAAATTTTTAGCCTCTAAATAGGTTTTTAAATTTGTTCCTTAGCACGGGTTAGTGCATTAAAAAAAAAAAAAATAGTGTAATCATGTGAGTACAGTGATATCGTTCCGATGTTAAACCTAACTGCAAAGTAGGTAGTCGGGGCTGTAAGTAATGCAATTTGCTTAAGTCAGATGTCGCTGCCTGTACGTAATACAGAGAATATTGTAAAGAGGTTCGAAATTTCACTGATGCCGTGAGTCGCCCATTGGCTCAATTGGTAGAGCGCTGGTACGGATAGCCAGAGGTTGCGGGTTCGAATCCCGGCATGGGTGAAATTTTTAGCCTCTAAATAGGTTTTTAAATTTGTTCCTTAGCACGGGTTAGTGCATTAAAAAAAAAAAAAAAATAGTGTAATCATGTGAGTACAGTGATATCGTTCCGATGTTAAACCTAACTGCAAAGAAGGTAGTCGGGGCTGTAAGTAATGCAATTTGCTTAAGTCAGATGTCGCTGCCTGTACGTAATACAGAGAATATTGTAAAGAGGTTCGAAATTTCACTGATGCCGTGAGTCGCCCATTGGCTCAATTGGTAGAGCGCTGGTACGGATAGCCAGAGGTTGCGGGTTCGAATCCCGGCATGGGTGAAATTTTTAGCCTCTAAATAGGTTTTTAAACGAATAGTGTTCTACGATATTTCGTAGCGGTTAGCCTGACTCGTAGCTGGCTACGCCAGCTACAAGTCTACGATGCTACAACATGGCGTAGCATTGTAGCATACTGCAGTGGCGACGCTACGCTAACCGACATGTTAATTTTGCCTTGCTGTCAGTTGCCTTTGTTATGAATGTTATTCCGAATTCATTTACATTCATTCGTAAGTGTAAGTACTATTAGCTGCAAAAGTGCTCTTGTTGTTGTTTGTTGACGTGACAAGATATTAATTCTCTTCCCATTTCATATTTGAAGGGGTAAGTAGAGAAATCCTCTTAAAATTTTATAAGAAATCTTCTCGTTGTTTTCGGCGCTTAATTTACATCTTAGCAGTAAATGTAGATTTTCGAATTGTTATTCCAGTTACATTTTCGAGAGTAATTATCGAGTACATAATTTAGTTTCTCTAAAAAATATTGAGAAAAACTTTAAAATACATCAAAGAGAGTTAACGTTTCCGAATTCAATATTACTTAACTATACATCTGCCGTTTTAAAAATTTGCCCTTTATAAAATGTGTCGTTTAAATAATCGGCCATTCTGAGAAAAAGGGTAAGATCTTTCGCAGATTGACATTTTAAATAGTTTACCAATTTTGCAGCAGCCGGTAAAATATTGTCCTACATTGAAGAATGCCTATTATTCTATAGCGAAAGTTTTGAGCATTGGCGCGTCGTTTGTAGTTACAGAAAAACCGTCAAATCACATAAAATAAAAAATCGAAAAAATGGAAATTTGGAACATAAATGCGTCCTATAGAAATGAGTTTGGGTAAAATTTGGTTTCTTTTTTTCTTATGCACCCGTGCTAAGGACAATTTTAAAAACCTATTTAGAGTTTTTAAAATTTGGTTTTATTTCATAGCACACATGTACTCTTAGTACAAATTGTAATAAGGAGTAGAAACAAGATACCAAAGTAACAGACAGTTGTGTATTGTATAGAGTGTACTCCGAAAATCACGCATAAACCTCCCAGGTTTGTGATTTTGGTTTTGTTTAATTTCATTTTACTTATGTGCCTTAAACAAATAAATAAAAAACATCGCTGTTGAGTCACAAGGTGTTAACAAAAAACATCCAAAAAGCAACCAAAATCACTTTTCCTCGGTGTTATCACAATTCAATTTGTGCTTTAAATGCATATGTAGTAGACGCAGAACGCAATTAGCAAAACGCCATGGAATAAATCACCGACGCCGCCGACATGTGTGCATATCCGCCCGCGCTGTGGGATGTAATAACTATCAATATCATTCACAGACACGCTGTCCCTGGAAATGAAACTCCGCGGTTCTCACAAAGCAACTTGCACTGTATGCTGTGTGACTATAAATTTCATTATCCCACTGACATTTCGTTGGCTTAGCGGTAACAAGTTTGATTACTGTGTCAGAGGTCGTGTGTTTGATACCCAGGGGCGCCTTTGATCTGTACAGATGGCCTCATCATGGGTTTTTTGCCACGTTTTGGAAGTCTTTGTATATCCCAGCTTGGGATTACAACCAAGAGCAGTGATTGTGCTGTGTGCATGTTAATTATTATTTATTTTATCATTTTTGCGATATCCGTCGCGTGGGACCCAGTTAATGGCAACTTTTGCCTATCCGCCAGGACTCCTACAACCAACGTGGTGGCCAACCAAAGCGCAGATGGTGGGACGACTATTTTTCTGCCAGGTAGCAGGGCTGATGACAGAGAGGGGAGGACTAGAAAGCTAAGTAAAATGCCGCAAATAAAACATTATGCGTGGTGAAACCGTACAGAAACGTAAAAAATATGGCTACCAAATGTCGACCTTTAGGACCCGACGAAGAGTCAACCTTTCGAAAACAATGTGGCTGTTCTCTTTGAGACGCGTAGAAACCAGCAATTTCCCTGCTCCAGGGACTTTCTAACTAACGAATGAAGTAATTAAATCTAATGGGTCTGTGTAATTTTGAACTTTGCATGTGCAGTCCGTGTTACGCCCCGGCGGACCGTATCCGGATGTGACGCCGGCTTTGGGCACCGGTCCAACTAAATTAGTGTGCTAGTGGTCCGAATATGGGGAAACCTAATTTACTTCTTGCTTCTAGGTGTAGCCTCAACTATATTGATTTGTTTTTCGACGCGTTTGTTGGAGAGCAAAGATAGTGTAACACAAATATTGAAATGAAATGTTGTAATTTCAGACCAAGATCCATGTAAGGTTACATAATTAAGTAATTAAGCCAGAAAATAATACATGTTTACACTATTTTTATTTTTAATGCACTAACCCGTGCTAAGGAACAAATTTAAAAACCTATTTAGAGGCTAAAAATTTCACCCATGCCGGGATTCGAACCCGCAACCTCTGGCTATCCGTACCAGCGCTCTACCAATTGAGCCAATGGGCGACTCACGGCATCAGTGAAATTTCGAACCTCTTTACAATATTCTCTGTATTACGTACAGGCAGCGACATCTGACTTAAGCAAATTGCATTACTTACAGCCCCGACCACCTACTTTGCAGTTAGGTTTTAACATCGGAACGATATCACTGTACCCACATGATTACACTATTTTTATTTTTAATGCACTAACCCGTGCTAAGGAACAAATTTAAAAACCTATTTACAGGCTAAAAATGTTCCTTTTTTAAATTTGTTCCTTAGCACGGGTTAGTGCATTAAAAATAAAAATAGTGTAATCATGTGGGTACAGTGATATCGTTCCGATGTTAAAACCTAACTGCAAAGTAGGTGGTCGGGGCTGTAAGTAATGCAATTTGCTTAAGTCAGATGTCGCTGCCTGTACGTAATACAGAGAATATTGTAAAGAGGTTCGAAATTTCACTGATGCCGTGAGTCGCCCATTGGCTCAATTGGTAGAGCGCTGGTACGGATAGCCAGAGGTTGCGGGTTCGAATCCCGGCATGGGTGAAATTTTTAGCCTCTAAATAGGTTTTTAAATAATACATGTCACAGATTGATTCACAAAGTTCTAATATCCACAATAGTTAATCAAAAAAATACATTAAAAAGTCAATTATTATTAATTATTACCAATTATAATATCAATGAATAAGAAATAATTATATTTAAATTCCCCTGAAATATTTAAGTAAAAAAAATAATTAATTTTACGAATCTTGAAATTAATTCGTTAGTACAACAAAGTCCTTATCCAGAAGGGTGCAAGGGAAGAACATGCTATGTCCGACCGACATTGAACTGAGATAATGGCAATAATTGATTTCAAACCTCTATAAAATATACATTACTTATGTGATTTATTACACAAATGTCTTGATTTTTAATAAATAGTGTTAGAAATGTAAAATAATAATAAAAAGGTAGAAATGAACCATGGACCAAACATTTTTTTTTCCTTATACGACTAGGACCTTGCATGTTTTTGCATTGTAGTAGTATTTTTATAAGGCGATTACTCAGAGACTGCATGTTTTTCTCAAGAGCGTTCTTGCGTTTCGTTTTACCACTTTTACACTATAAAATGGCATTATCAGCTTAAAAAAAGAAAAAAATGCGACATTGCATGTTCTTCCCCTGTGCCCTTATGTTAGTAGAAAAATGTACAAAATATATATTTTTTTCAATATAATAAAAAAATACGAGAAAATATTGACCACGGTGACTTTACTAATGCCGTGTCGTTAGATTGGAATCAATGCTGTGGGTTGATTGGTAGAAAATGCAATTAGCATTAAGTCTACCTTTTGCATATTATCTTTAGAGCAACAAACAATTAATAATAAATATAATGCCGTTAATGCTTTGCGCCGCGAATAGGAGCAGTTGCAAATAGTTACTGTACGATCTAGCGTCGCACATTTTGCTGTCGCGTTTAGCTTAGTTCTACCAACCGTACTAGTGACTTTAGGCATTTTAAGTTCCTAGGTTAAGCATTTTACATTGTGAGGTAATGTCGTATAATTAAGTAAGTCTATCGTATATTGTACTAGAAAGGGGAACCGTCAATATTCTACATATTAGATTTACAAATATATTTCTTCTGCTACTGTTGATGTGGTGCAGGTTTATTATACTTCGACGTCAGCTAAACTCAACTCAAGTACTACACTTGTGACTGGTTACTACGTAGGTGACTACGGGGAGGTTTCTAAGTAAATACTTAAGTAATGTTCTGTCACGCTCTTATCTGGGAAATTCAAAGAGATAGCACTACAGTTAACTATTTACTTAGAGCAATTCTCAATTCAGTAACTGGCCCTACTACTCACTACTACGAATCAAGTACTGTACAGTTACTGCCACGTTGGTCTAGCAGTATCACGTCTGATTAACATGCTGGCGGTCGTGTTTTCGATTCCCACTAGGGGCCCCCTACATTGTTTCATACTAGATATATTTCCATATCTGTATAAGTGCAATGAGCCCACAATAGCTGTAGTGCCTGGGACTTAATCGAATTAAGCGCCTTATTCCAACAGGAAAACTGTGTCAATCTCATAGATTAAATACATTGCTGCAGTCGAATCGTTTTTTTATAAATCAGGCCGTCTTTATTCTTAGCTTGTCAATGGGAAGCCATTGTGGTGAAAGGATTTGCCAATCAGCAGTAGGGACAAGCTGATAGTTGCCCAGGGGGCGCCAAACGTGGGTTAAATCGGGGTAAGTTAACCAAGTTTCAGTTTAAAGATTTCTATATTAGTTGCTTTCTTCTTCTCTTCTTCTTCAGGCTACATTAGTCCACTGCTGGACATAGCCCTCCCCTAATAAGTGCCATAATAGTGCTCTGTCTTCAGCTTGCCGCATCCAGCATATGCCGGCATTTTTTCGCAGATCTTCATCCCACCTGGTCGGAGGGCGTCCTAGACTACATTTGCCGAGTCGCGGTCTCCACCCAAGGACACGTTTACTCTAACGGTTGTCGGTTTTTCGCGAGATATGATCAGCCCACTGCCACTTCAGCTAGCTTCGCTTATTCTCTGAGCTATGTCGATAACTTTGGTCCTCTATCGGATGTATTTTTAGTTGTTGCTTTAGAGTATATTAATTAAAAGACGGGTTCAATTAGATTTACTATTAAGCTTTGGAAGAAAGTAGTAAAAAGTACGTTATTCATTATGATATAGGTATAGAGTACAAGCCAGCTCTTGTATAAAAGGAAAAACTAGTCAACCTAATGCACACAAAACGCGTGCCCTCCTCTGATTGGCAATTTCAACCGCTGAAGTATTCGAGCACTTCAGACCCTAAGTTTTCCTCACAACGTTTTCCTTCACAGTTAGCGAGTGGTATTGCTATATATAACTTCATAAACATACATAACTAAAAATAATAATAGAAAATAAAGTTGTTGGTACATGCCCGCCTGGGAATCGAACCTGGGTCTCTCACTTCCGAGTCCATTGCTCTACCCACTTGGCTACCGCCGCTATACGCAACTGCTGTATTCTGTTTAACAGATATAAAATATCTTCGGTTTTATCTACCCCGTTAACGAGTTCCCGGCCGATTCGTTTTTATCACCAATAAATCGATGAATAATGAATACGGCGGGTCTTTCGATTTTAATTTAATTCGTTATTCCCGTTCGTTAGATGATTAAAAATGATGGCACCAACCAAAACAGTACAGAGGTTATGCTTATTTTCTTTATAAAACATAAAAACTTAAACGGTTCCTGGAAGGGGATTTTGACAATAAGTAATTTCGTTTGACTTTTTTGTCAGCCTGGCTACAGATTTCTCAAAAAAAATCAAGATACAATAATACTTAAGTTAATTACTTGGTTAAATTCTAATCAAAAATCGGACGATAGTAGAGTTGTTGTACACTTTTAAATTTACTACCATTTTATAACCAATATAGGTAGATGTAATGTAAATTATGAATAAAATATCAGGATAGGTGGCTCAAGTAATCTTAGTCTCACGCATAAGATGAATCTCAATCAAACATGGCGACTTACCCCACTCATACCTTCGCTTTCAGATTTTTAACTTTTGCTGAATGGACTGCATACTCAAGAAAACTAATGGAAATAGGGAAAACGGAGTACTCGTATAATAGGGAAATATCAGAACAAATGGGCAAAAGATACGCCAATGGGGATTTATGAACAAAAAGTTCACAAGCCCCATCAATGGGGATTAGTGGAATAACCCGACATGAGGACAACGATAATGAGAGATATTAGAGAGAAAAGTCAGTAAAACGAAAACTATACAATATCATAAAATAAATCCAAGTATTAACCTATTTAGAAATTCCACCCTGCCGGGATTCGAACCCGCAACTTCTGGCTATCCGTGCCAGCGCTCTTCCAACTGAGCTAATGCGCCGGCATGGGTGGAATTTTTAGCCTCTAAATAGGTTTTTAAACTTGTCCTTAGCACGGGTTAGTGCATTAAAAATAATATAATTTATACTGAATTCAGATGCAGAAAGCCGCGGTAAGTCACAATATTTGCTAATAAATTACCCCTATAATCGTGTATTCACACTGTCTACATTTATTTACTAAGACTAAAAAGTCCAAGATCAACATTGCTGCGGACTTCTGATTGTGTATTAGTTCAGAAGTCGATCTACCGCCATCGCCAGCGAGCTAAACAATTTATTGAACTCTAAATAAAAAGGAGGGCGTTTAAAATAGTTTTCCAATCTATTGCACTGTTAGAAGAGCTGGCAGCCATACTTGAGCAGGAAGGCATTCTTAAAAAAAAGGTTATCTGAAATGGCCACTAAATGCCACATTTTTGCACAATTCCCATATTAAAAAAAAACAATTCATGATTCATGTCGAATAAACAAAACAGAACTATAACTACGGGTATAAATGTCACTAGCACTATAAATAAATGCTGAATCATACTAAAATTGTTTTTTGGCGCTGGGAATATGTTAATTTTGTAAATTCTTCTTCTTCTTTTCGTGTCAGCGATTTGACCAGTTTCTATTTTTAACCGACTTCAAAAAAGGAGGAGATTATCAATTCAACGCGTATATAACTTTTTTTTACTATGTTTTCGCATAACTTCGTCAAATCTTAACCGTTCGTTTCGTTATCAACCCTTGTATGTCCCCACTGCCGGGGCACGGGTCTCTTCCTGCATCGCAGCAAGGTTAGGCCATACTCCACCACGGGGGCCAAGTCCGGGTTGGTGGAGGATTGTAAGACAGTGGCGGGCCTTACTGTCAGAAGTTATTAAGCCGCCCATAAGGCCTCTGACATGGCTTAACGGCTGCCACTATATGACAGCCGGCACCAACGGCTTAACGTGCCTTGCGAAGCACGGAAGCGCTCGGAAAAATGCCACTAGTGGTAGTCACGGGATGCTCACCCATCCTGTACCTGACCGCGCCTGTTGTTGCTTAACCAGGTGATTGATTCCAATCACTCGGTTCGCCTAGGCCACGAGCGCTTCCGATAAAAAAAATTTTGTTCGATTAGGTATAGCGTCCCAAAATTCTCCCCGCGGGTGTCGTAAAAGGCGACTAAGGGATACAAACCGGGGGGTGAGCAGCAGCGCCTCCTGCAGTACAATATCACCAAACTGCGATCCCCAACCCGCATGCCAAGCGTGGGGATTATGGGCATTACCCCCCAATTATGGCACAACCTTGCGCTCATTAGGGGAGGGCTATGTCCAGCAGTGGACTAATAAAGCCTGAAGAAGAAGGTATAGCGTCCCATTGGTCCCATTTTATAAAATTTGGTGAAGATCGGATGAAGAATGTCGGAGCTGGAGAACTGAAATCTTCAATGGACAGTAGCAAATAAGGCCTAATGAGGCCTATCCATTAGTAATATGCATATGTTTCATAAGATATAGCGTAAGATTGGTCCCAGGGTAATATGGTTAGGTTCTGATGAAGACTTTCAAAGATGGAAATTGAGAATTTCAAATTTGAAAGCAAAAAAAGTTTACTTTTGATGCTACGTGTTTTTGTTTATCAAAAACTTTCATTCACTAACTCTTTTTCTGGTATCTGGTGGACATTGTTTCGAAGATCATCAGCTCGAATGTCGGTCTTGAGAGGTTCTAAGCTTCTATTTTACATAGAAATATGCCGTTTTCACTAAATTATTTAATTTCACTGTCATTTTCTACAGCCGAAGATTTGGACGTCTGATGTCTGATGTCTGACCAGCTCAAAAACACCCAGATCTAGGGCACCGTTGCACCTATAAACCCGGAATTAAAGTTGGAATGTATAGTTTCATTATCACTTGCCACACTAGGAATATTAAGAGTCAGATGCCCAAGATCATCAGCTCGAATCGTTCGTTCTCAAGAGGTTTTAAGCTTCTATTCTAGTATGCCGTTTTTACTAAAATATTTAATTATATTCTTTTTAATGCACTAACCCGTGCTAAGGACAATTAAAAAAAACCTGTTTAGAGGCTAAAAATTCCACACATGCCGGGACTCGAACCCATAATTTCACTGTCACTTTCTACAGCCGAAGATTTGGAGGTCTGATAATGACCAGCTTAAGGACACCTAGATCTAGGGCACCATTGCACCTAGAAACCCGCAATAAAAGTTTAAATGTATAGTTTCATTATCACTTGCTACACTAGGATCCGACGTGTCCGATGACGAGTAGCCCTATAACACGTAGATGTAAGGTTGCAAATATAAATCCATAATTTAAGTCAAAATACACAATTTTATTGTCGTGGTTATTAGTCCCTAAATAAAAAATATACTGTAGGCACGCGTAGTTATTAAAACCACATTTGTTATTCACAAAAAATCGTGAAATAAATTTTTTAAAATAAAAACCGACTTCTGCAACCCGAGGCACTAAAAACGCAGAAATCATTTAAACGAATGTGATCTATAAATTCGAAATTCGTATATGTATATAGATCACAGTTCGAATTTATAGATCAAATTCGTTTAAATTATTTCTGCGTTTTTAGTGCCTCGGGGTGCACAAGTCGGTTTTCATCTTTTATTTTAAAATGTTAGGTCCAGTTTGTAAATTAAATTTTAGTATATTTCTTACCTCGGAATTTTCTCCTTTTTCAGTTATGTTTTCTTGTATCTTAGATCTCGAAACGAAAGAAAAAAAATCTGTGACCCCGCTTTTCTAATGAAATATTCGTTATATTAGTTTTATTCCTATAAAAAAGTCTATGTCACCAGAACCATAATTACGAATATATTATTGTTACTGCAGGACGAAGCCGTTCTCTCAGAGAGAGCGAATATAGGCTTATTACCACGCGTGCCTGACGCGGGTTGGCGATTTTAAGCGCTGAGGTATTTGAACACCACAGACACGCAGGTTTCCTCACGATGTTGCTCACAATAACATATAACAAGACATTACATAAGAAATAACATGTCAATCTATTGACACCCTATTCATCTAAAATGGATGAGTAGTTTAGGCACTACAGTGAAACATGCCTAAAGACAAACATACAAATACTCTAAAATCGTAACCGTGTTTTTTTACTCTGCCGTAGTCGGAAAACTTAATATTAAAGAGTAACATAAATTGTGACGCACCAAATATATACTGCGAATGTGAGTGGAAGGGCTGGTAACGGACGTCCCAGTCAGACATACATCGACCAAATAGAGGATGTATTGGCAAAAGGGAAGATAAAAGGTACCCGGAACCGTCGTGCGTGCATGCAACGACTTATGAACGTTGATGAAGCGAAGGTGATCTGTCAGGATCGTGGCAAGTGGCAGTCCCTGGTCTCTACCTTCCACTCTGGGATATATGCGTGGGGTTATGTATGTATGTATGTATGTATGTATGTATGTATGTATGTATGTATGTATGTATGTATGTATGTATGTATGTATGTATGTATGTATGTATGTATGTATGTATGTATGTATGTATGTATGTATGTATGTATGTATGTATGTATGTATGTATGTATGTATGTATGTATGTATGTATGTATGTATGTATGTATGTATGTATGTATGTATGTATGTATGTATGTATGTATGTATGTATGTATGTATGTATGTATGTATGTATGTATGTATGTATGTATGTATGTATGTGTGTAAATTATGAATCCATGTAACACATGCTGACAAATGGTCAACAAACGCAAAATACGTATTTTGCTGTATTTACATGAATAAAGTTATTCCATCAATCAATTATACTTTAGGCCCTGGTAAACAACTACGAAACTTGTAATTTCCACGGCCTTCTTCCGTCATTACTTGTTTGGTTAGTTTGGGAGAACAAGTTACTTATTGTAATAAGGTTTCCAGAATGAAGGTAGGACTACCTGCTTAAATTCTTCACGTGTCGGTAAAAGAAAGAAACTAGAAAAAGGACAACGTAACCTACTTACTTACTTCGTCGGAAAAGGTCCTTGTACCTTTTGGAGCCTAAATGACAACCTATGAGCCCTTTCTTACTTTATAGTTCTACTAGCTGAGCCCCGCGTTGTTACCCGGGGTTTATTAGGGAAAATAAATTGTGTGTTAACAGTAAAAGATATTTTGCCACCGTAAAACGGAGCCTATTGCATTATAGTATCAGCTAACTCCATACCAAATTTTATTAAAATTGCTCTAGCCGTTTAGACGTGAAGAAGTAGTGAAGGACCTCTCGCATGGTAGGCAGATGCACTACCGCTACGCTACAGAGGTCGTCAAATTTTCATCGTCATTCGTCATTCATAAAAACGCAATCCTTTAAAACACTACAAAAACCCTGCCTAAAATAGTCTGTGGTGAAATTGTACTTGGAATTTACAGGAAGTAAACGTTAACACAGATTTGAAAAAACTGACTCTAAGAATTCCTTTAGAGGATCGTGTTTTTGTAACCAAGACCGTAAATCTCTAGTTCCACGGATTTAATCTGTGCGTTATCTGTCAGTTTGTTTTATGCCGGCGCCAGACAGAAGTTCAAACAAGTGATCACATAAGTGTGCACATGCACATGTGTGGCGCGGACATTTTATGTGACAATAGTATCAAATGTCCGTGCCACACATGTTCACACTTATGTGATCACTTGTTTGAACTTCTGTCAAGCGACGGCATTAAAGTGGTATATCCAAGTTTTTTATGTACATATGTAAGTCCCATTGTAAGTCATAGACCTTTTTTGAAGCCAGGTTTTCACGGACTTAGTACGCTCGGACCGAGAGCGCCGTCCGAGTAAACTAATGCTTCTGATTGGACGGTTTTTCGTGACAACACTAAAATAGCCAATCAGAAGCATTAGTTTACTCGGATGGCGCACTCGGACCGTGACAGACCGCGACCGCGAAGACCGTGAAAACGCGGCTTTCAAAAGGGAGTATGGGCCAATTTATAGGCAGGCCTATTGCGGATTGGCAATTTCAAGAGCTGAGACATGTGTAATAAAATGTTGATGTAAAATAAAGTGTTCTCTATATGTATCACAATTGATGCAAAGCTTCAATGGGGTCCTCATATAGAAAAATTAGCAAATAGGCTTAGTTCAGCAGCATATGCAGTCAAAAGAATTAGGGAACTAACTGACGTCGCAACTGCTAGGCTTGTTTATTTTAGTTACTTCCATAGTCTTATGTCCTATGGCATACTACTGTGGGGACGGGCAGCAGATATTGAGACCATCTTCGTCTTGCAGAAGAGAGCGATCAGATTCATTTATAGGCTGGGTAGTAGAGATTCGTTAAGAGATTTCTTTAAAGAAACTAACATCCTGACAGTTGCCAGTCAGTATATATATGAAAACATTATGTACGTTAGGAAAAATATCAGTAACTTTAAAACTTTAGGTAGCCAACACAATGTAAATACTAGAAATAAACATAAACTTTTGTTCCCACTATTTAGGCTGGCAAAGGTTAATACATCCTTCATGGGGCATTGTATACGCTTCTATAATAAAATCCCTGAAGATATATTAAGCTTGCCTGAATCGCGGTTCAAAAAATATGTTAAGCACACTTTGTGCCAAAAGGGCTACTATAACATAAAGGATTATTTAGATGACAATGAGGTCTGGAATGAAAGCCAGTACAATGTATGAGTTCTATGTTCAAAATAATTATGTAAACTATGTTAATTAAGGACTTTTGAAAAGACTAAGTTAGGAGTTTTTTTGTCCATTTTTTCTCCTAAATGATCTAGATTTTGAAATGGACACCTAGTTTGAATTGTAACGTTCATTAAGCCGCAGTTTCTGTGCTACTTTGAATAAAACCTTTTCATTTCATTTCATTTCATTTCATTATGGTATATAAACACCTTAGACACTCAGGTGTCCTACGATGTTTACCAACACAGCGAGTGGTACTGCTACCAAAATTTCATAAATGTACTTGTGAGTTACACAGAAAACAAAGTTATTGGTAAATACCGGAATTCGAACCCACGACCTCCAGATTGTCATGCGGCGTTCTACCGCTGCACTGTTATATATACCTACCTAAATATGAAATTATTGTAAGTATTGGTTGCCCAAACAAGGCTTAGATGGCGGGACGAGGTCACTAACTTTCTGCCGGGGTGGCAGGGAGTGGCCTTTGCCCACGAAAAAAAAGTATTGTTTGAATAAATACAGCAAGTAACATACTAAGATAAATGGGCATTCCGATAGTGTCGAAATTTCCTTACACGCATGACTTGTGTTTAAACAACTTACCCATCTAAATCACATCCTGAACCTTCGATAAACTGCGCCTAAAAGTGTTGACCTTTTCTGCCATTGAAAAAAAGGAACAAGAAAAACACCTGCCAAGAAACGTACCTATTATCCCTAGAAAGCGTACTTACACAACACCCAAGAAGCCTTTGACAAACCACAAACGTTATTGCAACGTGTTTATTGCACTGTTAATCGTGAAACCACTTTTAAACGTCTGGAATGGAGCGAAGGGCGTCACCGTTAACGGTTGCCGTGGAACGAATAAAGGATGTTACCCAATCTCTTTGTGTCCGTGTAAGTATGTGTAAATCTAATAATCATGTAAAAGTATAATCATGTGGGTACAGTGATATCATTCCGATGTAAAAACCTAACTGCAAAGTAGGTAGTCGGGGCTGTAAGTGATGCAATTTACTTAAGCCAGATGTCGCTGCCTGTACGTAATACAGAGAATAGTGTAAAGAGGTTCGAAATTTCACTGATGCCGGTGAGTCGCCCATTAGCTCAGTTGGAAAGAGCGCTGGCACGGATAGCCAGAGGTCGCGGGTTCAAATCCCGGCATGGGTGGAATTTTTAGCCTCTAAATAGGTTTTTAAAAATTGTTTTTAGCACGGGTTAGTGCATTAAAAATAAAAATAGTATAATCATGTGAGTACAGTGATATCATTCCGATGTAAAAACCTAACAGCAAAGTAGGTAGTCGGGGCTGTGAGTGATGCAATTTACTTAGGCCAGATGTCGCTGCCTGTACGTAATACAGAGAATAGTGTAAAGAGGTTCGAAATTTCACTGATGCCGGTGAGCTCAGTTGGAAAGAGCGCTGGCACGGATAGCAAGAGGTCGCGGGTTCGAATCCCGGCATGGGTGGAATTTTTAGCCTCTAAATAGATTTTTAAAAATGTGTTAATCTCTTAATGAGTCGCGATACTCATACATAGTGATCTGTCAGGATCGTGGCAAGTGGCAGTCCCTGGTCTCTGCCTACCCCTCTGCGATACAGGCGTGAGGTTATGTATGTATGTATGTATGTATGTATGTATGTATGTATGTATGTATGTATGTATGTATGTATGTATGTATGTATGTATGTATGTATGTATGTATGTATGTATGTATGTATGTATGTATGTATGTATGTATGTATGTATGTATGTATGTATGTACTCATATATATTTATATATTAAAGGGGTGTAATCGGGTTTATTTATTAGGTAAAACCAGCCAGCAGCGAAAAAATAAAAGTGACTACCCACAATAATTGACTGCCATTTTAGACTACCCGTGACCACGGTAACTGTTACTCTGCCGAAACGTCGGGAAATAAGATAATTATGCTCCTTCTCCATCCTCCACCGACCCGGACTTGGCCCCCGTGGTGGAGTATCGGCTAACCTTCCTGCGATGCAGGAAGAAACCCGTACCCCAGCAGTGGGGACATACAAGGGTTGATAATGTAACGTATATTTTATCTAATAAATAATCGCGATTAGACTCGTTTAAAATGTATGTGTGAATCACCAGGCCCTCGTTGAAAATCAGTGTCAGTGATATGAGTGCAATCATCCTCATTAACCTATTATGTCCCCACCGAGGGGCACGGGTCTCTTCCCGAGGAAGGCATAGGCCATACTCCACCACGGGGGCCAAGTCCGGATCGGTGGAGGCTTGCAAGACACTAGTGGCTGGTCTTACTGTGAGAAGTTTTCAAGCAGGCCTCTGACTTGGCTTAACGACTGGCATCTATCGTCGACAGCGGCTGGCACCAACTGCTCACATACATTGCGAAGCACGGAACTTTCCGGAAAAATGACACTAGCGTTAGCCAAAATTAATTTTACTTATTGGTTATTTTTTACTTATTTTGTCATATGGGTCCGAATCCTGGCATGTACCGATGACTCTGTTTTCTAAGTTATGTTCATTGTGAAGTTTTTGTAGCAATACCACTCGCTAATTGTGAAGGAAAACATTGTGAGGAAACCTAAGATAATCAACTACCAACAACTGGCATGCGTGGTATCTAAGCCCATACGGTGGCCCTGCGGTGGGACGTATTGCTACAGAAAAAAATGTTACATTTGGCAAACGAGTTCATTGTATTTCATTCTTTTACGACGAATACATCATAGACTTTTACTATACCATTATAATGGCTTAGAATGTAAACAGGTCATTTCTCGGTGAGGACATAATAAGTTAATGATGAAAAATTAACCAGTTCGAAAATAATCCCGAAAAGAATAATTAAAAACCAATGTAACTAATGGTAGTCCGATCAGGCCTTTTAGAATTCAACATTATTATTCAATTCTATTACTTTTCCAAAAAAAGAGGAAATACATCTCTTTCCGTCTCGAAGTATTGTATCTCACGGACCATTCCTTTTCTAGATTCTGAGCATAAAAGAGCGATACCAATTCTTTGGACAAGGCTCTTGATATGACCGGAGCTAGTGCTTTCACGTAAATGAAAACGGATACACTTTTCACCGAGGACCTTGATAAAGCCTGCAGACGAACTACGTTGACAGCTACACGGTGAAAACTACGTGATAAATATTGTTTGCGATAGTGATAAATATTATTGATGGTTCCTCTCTCTAGTGCAGCATACGATACACTAACTTAATTATACAATATACTTAATAATGTAAACTGCTTAACGTGCCTAAAGCCAATATTAAAATAGGTAAAAAGTAGGTTAAACGCGTAAGCAAAATGTGGTACAAAAACAAAGTATAAATTGTGATATAGCAAAATCTTACAAGGAAGATATTTTTTTATTATTTGTTTAAGGTATGACCCTGCTCTTGTGTGACGTATTATATCATGTTAGGCATCTCTTCAATGCCGTTAAAAACACAGTAGTTAAATAATGCCTGCCAGGTATGCATTATAGGTACATTAATTGATTAAAGTACCCGGAACCGAAGTGCGTGCCTACAACGACTTATGAACGTTGATGAAGCGAAGGTGATCTGTCAGGATCGTGGCTGTATGTATGAATGTATGTATGTATGTATGTATGTATGTATGTATGTATGTATGTATGTATGTATGTATGTATGTATGTATGTATGTATGTAATTGATTATAAGCGGTGGTGCCCAGTGGGTAGATCAATGGACTTGGAAGCGAGAGACACAGGTTCGGTTCCCAGTGCGGGTACCTACCAATGACTTTGTTTTCTAAGTTATGTACATGTGTAAAGTTATAGTAGCAGTACCATTCGCTAAGCGCGAAGGGAAACATCGTGAGGAAACCTGAGTGTCTGAGATGTTCAAGCAGCATTTGAAATTGCTAATCCGCGGTGGGCACGCGTGGTAATTAAGCCCATGCTCTCTCTCTGAGAGAAGGCCCGTGTCCTGCAAAAATAATATTGTGGCTGGATGATGATTTAATCGAAATCAAAAATGTTATTAGGAGTCGCGGTTTATTTCTCTTTGAGCGTAGGTGGATGGAACTGTAGCAATTAAGGAGTAATATTTTTTTTGCTTGTGCTTTACTTGCCTTCTTCCTGCGTCTGTTTAATAATCCAAACATCGTTGGAAGAAATTTCTCATGAAATAAATCCGTCTTTGCTCATAATTTAAGTGGATCCACTTTCTATTTTCTGCAATAAAGTGTAGCAAAATGATTGATGTAATAACATGTGTAATAATTACTACGAATAATAAATAAATTATAAAAATATTAAATGAAAGTATCTTCATTATTAGTTTAATTGCTGATTTCATTGCTTGGTCGGAGCAAAGCCTGCTCGCAATCTTCCGGTAAAAATCAATCAAGTAAGAAAACGGGGAAACCCCTTTGCCCACTTTTTTTCTCAACACGTATGCTGGCATCTGTATTTATAATTCGATTCTCGAACAGTTATCTATTCAATGAAATTTGTGAGGGAAATAGCAATGCGATGCGGCTGGGAGACCCTTTCCGTAACACCCTTCAGCCTTTGGAATCCCACTCCATTACCGGAAAATAAACGCAGCAAAAAGGGCAACGTACACCGTCACTGCCTGCGTGTTTACAACAAAATATGTTCTATTCTTGTCCGCGACCCAGGGCCCTTAGACCCAGTCCGACCCTGGGTAAGCGAGGTTTTATAAGATTTTATACTTTGACTGCATCGCGGTATCACGTCTGATTGCCATCGTGGGTTCGACTCCCGCTGAGGGCAGCTGTACATTTGTACAATTGACTTCAGTCTGGATGTATTTAAATTTCGATATCCTTGCCTGGTTACCATATCATAGGATATCCCAGTTTGGTACAAGGTATTGTTTTGTGTGGAAGTTATTTTTTATGTAGCCTATTAATGTCCCACTGCAGGGTACAGGCCTTGTCTCAGAGACAGAGAGTATGGGCTTAATTTCAACGCATGCCCATCGGGGATTGGTAATTTTAAGCGCTGAGGTTGAACACCCAAGATACTCAGGTTGCCTCACGATCTTTTAATTCAGTCTAGCGGGTGGTATTGCTTCTATAACTTCACAAATGTACATAATTTATAAAACAGAGTCATTGGTATATGCCCGCACTGAGAATCGAACCTGTATTTCCCGCTTCCGAGTTCATCGGTCTACCCACTAGGCTACCAACGCTCTTATTATTGTATGATATCAACCCTTTGTATGTCCCCACTGCTGAGGCACGGCCTCTTCCTGCATCGCAGGAGGGTTAAGCCATACTCCACCACTGGCGCAAGTCCGGGTTGGTGGAGGATTGTAAGACAGTGGCCTTACTTGCAGAAGTTATCAAGCCGCCCATAAGGCCTCAGACATGGCTTAACGACTGCTATTACACGACAGCCGGCACCAACGGCGTAACGTGCCTTGCGAAGCACGGAAGCGCTCGAAAAAATGCCACTAGCGGTAGCCACGGGACGGTCACGAACCTGCGCCTGACCACGTCTGTTGTTGCTTAACTTAAGTGATTTATGCCAATCACCCGGTTCGACTAGGCCACGAGCGCTTCTGTTATTATTATTATACGAATAATTAATTTAGTTCGGCTCGTTCAACGTGCTTCGCGAAGCTAGGTGCGCGTTCACCTTAAACAACCATAACCGAAGTTGTGACGCAACGCAATTTTCCTGCTGGAAGCTCGACGCAGGAATGCTCTAGTCATCGGTTAGCTAAGAACCAATTTAGTAAACTTGAAATCGAAATTTCTCGATATTGGAAGCCCATTTTTAGTTACATTCTTCGGGTATGAGCCTACGAAAGCCCGTAACGACTGTCTTACTTAGTAAGAGCTGAATGATTCTTGAACTGAATCAAATTCAAGTTTGTGTTACGTGTACCTAGATAGGTACACATATTCTGAAAATTCACTCTAGCTGTTTTTCGCACAAATATTGAAAATACGCAGAGTGAATAAAATTATGAAAAAAAGCTGCCACGTGTTGTGTGGCGTTATGCGGCGAATTCGACAATTAATGTACTATTCGCGAATCAAGCTTAGAATACGATAAAAAATTTAAATAAACACATATTCTGAAAATTCACTCTAGCTGTTTTTCGCACAAATATTGAAAATACGCAAAGTGAATAAAATTATGAAAACGATGAAAAAAAGTTGCCACGTGTTTTGTGGCGTTTTGTGGCGAATTCGACAATTTATGTACTATTCGCGAATCGGGCTTAGAATACGATAAAAAAATAAAATAATCACATATTGTTAGAATATTTTCGGGGCTTGTTGTTGTAATTTATTCCTATTTTACCTCGACGTTTCGACGACGTTGGGCCCCGAAAATATTCTAACTATGTGTACAAGTCGCGAAAGTTTAAAATATGTTTAAACACATATTATAACACGTATAAATTATTTCTGCTTTTTTAATACCTTAGTGTACTGAAGTCGGTTTCATTTTTTTTCTTTTAAGTGTTCATGATTTTTTGTGAATAGATAACGTAGCCTTAACACCTAAGCATAAGCAACGCTCTATTTGGCGAATGACTTGACATTAAGAGAAACGTGTAACAAGAGTTAAGTTAAATATTTATTTCTAATAAACTGATTTATTATTGTAATAGAATATTTTTCCCCAAAATAATTCTAACGATTTCAAATGTACGCTGTAAGTAGCATTTTCCTAGACGTTGTCTTGAACGTAGATATATTTGAAGGGGCGGGCGGGAGGGACAAAGCTGTCAGTATCTGAGGCGCTGTAGCGTATCTTCACCAAAGTATGGACCCGTCAAATTGGAGTGGCCAGTTACGTGTAAGATTGGTACACATACACATTCAGTATCATGCCATGTTCGTACTTTTTCCTTTCGATCCCTATATAAGGCCTACTGCAGGGCACAAGTTTTCTCTCAGAGACAGAGAGTATGGGCTTATTTACGACGCGTGCCCACCGCGGAATGGAAATATCAAGCACTGAGGTTTGTCAACAGCTCAGACACTCAGGTTCCCTAACGATGTTTTCCTTTGCAGTTGGCGTTAATGTTAGTAGGGAGGGGCTAAAAGGTCCATTTTGCGTATATTGAGTCATAACTACGTACGTTTAAGGTTCCTGGGAAAGACTTTAATAATAATAGAAAGTTTAATCCTTCATCTATAAGTTGCAATAGGTGAATACGGCCAGAATTTACCAATGCGCCCAATATGGGCGATACAAAATGTCTTGTCAAATGGTCCTTTTTACCCCACCTGCGGGGTAAAAAGGACCAGTCTTGGGGTAAAAAGAACCACGACAACTAAATCATATTTTGTGGTCAAATGTAGGAAATAAATAAAATTAAATAATCTATATATTTATTATATTTATTTAGAAAATCGACAGATATGTTGAGTCCTATTTTGCACTGGTAACTAACTTATATAATTATGGCACAGTTATGATCAGTCTTAATAACAAATCTTTAGGTCTTTGGTCTTTTTGATCTTGATAAAGGTAACATCTTAAAACAAAGGTAACATCTCAAAATCGTACATATTCATAAAAGAAATCGGTAACATCTTTAGCAACTTAAACAATTAAGTAAATTCAACAAAAAACTAATCTCTTTAATGAAGTTCTGCTAATCTCATAGTCACGACAAATTTGCCTTAGTGATTTCTTTTCATTTGTGCCTAAATCAGCCGCTCGCTTCATCAGCTCAACAGACTTCGTACCACGCTCAGTGTTTTTTTTATAATTCCGCATTCTGAAAATTAAATAGAAATTAATACATAGAATCAAAATAGTTCGTGGGGCTTAAAGGTCCACCGCGGTCCTTTGTGCCCCAATGGTAGGTGGACTGTTGTTTTAGGTTATGTAGAAAAACAAAGTGATACAAACAAAAAAACAATCGCACTACGTGAAACTTAATACCACTAACCATTTATACAGAGAAATTATGCTTCGTAAGTTTAAAAATCGAACAATGAGACTAAAAATAACTAACATCTAAAACATTACTTACGTGTAATTTTCGCACGACTTGCGCATACACTCTCGCCGGCTCTAGAAGACTCACTGCGCTGGGCGGCATGCGTACCCGTCCCTCGCCCCCTTCAAGCACCGGTCACTCCGTTGTCTAACGTGCACTTAGTTTCGGAGATATGCATGGTGGACCTTTTTTCCCGCGGACCTTTTAGCCCCGCCCTACCCTACTACACAAACTTCACCCTTACCCATATCATGACGTTATTCACTAAGTACTTATACACGTTGAATTCTGGGTGGTTTCCAAGCCACGGTTATTTAATTAGTAATCTGTCATCTACTAAGACTTTTGAGTGTAAATGTAAATTAAAAAAATAATTATTTGAGAAATTTTGTTTCGAAAAATTCGCTAATAATTAGTACCGCCTCTCCGTCTACCAGAAAAAAGACCCGCGGACCCGCAGCGGGCATGCAACGTTCTCACAAATTAAATTTTTATACGAGTGATTTTCTCAAGCATGATATTTAGGCGGCGCGGCTGAAAATCATATCTTTAACTAAACGTACAATAAAGTTATATTTTTTTTTAAGACAGAAGCCGTACCTATCTTCATCAAGCCGTCAATATTTTAGTAAATAACATTTTGTTAGTGAAAAAAAAAATTGTCATTTAGCATAATTCTAAGTTTGGTGGCGCGTCCACAATCTATTTTTCTGGGGATGACCACCACTTAAACGAAACTACACTAGTTTACTAAAAATTACTAATTTTATTTATATTCTGTATTAGTTTTTCTATCTAATGACAGTTTTGCTTTTATATTTAGGGCAATACTTTATTCTTGAGAAAATCGAAAAGGACTGTCCGCGCGAAATTTTTATGTTTTGGTGGGAATTATGGAATCATTATGTGGCTCGTATAGCATAAACCTAGATGGACGAAGCTACCAACATTCACTTCGTTTAGTCAGGCACCCACGCGCAGCATTGATAAACATGTGCCATCCCGTTGTGATTTCTCGCCAAAAACGTAAGTAAGTCTTTTCGTAGCAATCGGACAAAAAACCTGCAATTTTGGTGTAATATTTTAAAAACGTTTTATGACTAAGTCGGTGTAGTAATTTAAATTTATAGGAATAAGGTTTGGTATGCTTCCAAAATTATACAAATATAAATAGTGTATTCTTAGAAGTTTTTTTTTAAATAAACATTTTCAACAAGATTCTAATTTTGGTGGTGCAATTTTGGTGGTTTTGGTGGTACTTTACCAATCACCAAAATTGCTTAGTTACACCAAAATTAGTTTTTAGAGTTACGTACCTCAAAGACAAACGAAAACAGAACCATAATAAGATGACTCGATTTGGAAGTACAGTATATTAAGTTTCTTACCTGTGGAACACCAAGGTTTATACATACGAGTAGCTTGAGAGTGATGATATGTGATTCTGCACTAAGAATGCTCCGTCAGCACAATACAGTAACAAAAAAGTTTTCTACCTAATACCTCAATTAAAAATCGATCTTCCTAGCTTGACATGTGTGGTATGGCACTACTGCAAATGTGGGCACAGAAAAGGTGCACCTGATGGTATCGGCGGAGTGCTCAAAAGATCAGCAGATCGGCTAGTTGCCTTTGGAGAAGATATTACAGATATCGACAGCCGTGTCCAAAGATTGAGAACAGTCATCACAGAGGTTAAAGTTGAAATTGTTCAAGAACATGAAGTCATTCAGAAAGATGAGCTTTTACCAGAAAATCTTAAACCTTTCCCTGGATCAATGAAAGTTCACCAATTTGTTTGGACGAAGAGTTCTACCAACGGCTTGGCAATGCGTTCGTTATCTTGTGTTGAGCCAGTCTGTCTTTATGACACAATTCGATGCTGCCATGGGAAGCATATGGGCTGTTATGAATAGCCAACTGAGACAAATGTTCAGGAAGAATTCGAAACAATAAGGGATTTTGTGTCACTTACAAGTTCGACACATTAATCGTCAATAACACATACCCGTTCCGATGTTCACCCACCACAAATATATAGATTTCCAGCTTCTAAACAATTTATTTTGAAAAACGCAAACAAAATTAAACTTAACCGGCCTTCGCATGATTTGATTAGTATGGTAGACTGTGACCGAATCCCAACTCAAAATGTTTCTTTTTTGATAATATCAATAGTGAAATACTATTACATTATGAATGCAAGGAAGAGTATAGAAGAAAATGAAACAGCTTATAAAAATTATAAAAATGATCATAACGGTGATGAAAGCGAAGATGATTTGAATGTTTTTTAATTTACAGACTTAATAATTAATTGAGAAGACTTGGAATAGTAAGAAAGTTTATTAAGTTGATAGTTAATTTTTAAAATTGATCTCATTACATAATTATGTCAACCTAGCATGTTAGGAAATTAGTGATAAAAATTATCATGATGATGAAGGTTAGAGGAGGTTAGTGCAATTCATTTAAATTAAAAACTGTAGAATTTAGAACTATAGAACAAGACAGAAAAATAAGAAAGCTATATTTGTTGAGTATTGTTTTTTTATTGAACTCATTATGGTGTTCTTTTATGAAAAAAATTATTCACTTTATAAAAATAAAAATTATGATGATGGAGGTTAGAGAAGATGATTGCAATTCATTTAAATTAAAAACTGTAGAATTAACAAGACATGGAAAAATAAGAAAGTTGTATTTGTTGATTGTTATTTTTTTATTGATCTCATTATATGTTATTTTTTTATTAACACATTTATTCACTTTAAATAAAATTTTTATCGTTATTTTCTTTTGATTTGGTTCAGTAAAAAAAGTTTGGTGTCAAGACTTTCTAATTTCGGTAACAGAAATAAATTCTGGTGTCAATATTTCTAATTTTGGTGCCACATATCAATTTTGGTGTCGTACCAATTCTGGTGTCGACATTATATTTAAAGTTTTCAGGAATAAATAAATTTCTCTATTATTTTATGTACCTGAATACGTATCTCTTGCCCACCAATAAAGTATTATATTAAAAAAACCTGAAACAAACTTTTCCACCAAAATTAGGTAATAAATCATAGTTGTTGAAATTCACTCATACAGGCATTTTTGACAGGCACCTCTAGAAAAAACAAGTGCTTTCAATAACTATTGTTAAAGCACGTTACTTTTGCCACCGATTAGATACTTTTGCTGTAGCTCTCAAACCACCTAAATTTCATGGAGTAGAAGGAAATAACCCTTCATTCGCATTAGTTTCATTGCCTTGCTCCATGATGTAACTACTACGAATACTAAAATTTGATTACTCATTAGTGCTACTAACTGAAATCGTATAATAATAATAATAATAAATTCATGGACATATTACACAGATCTCGTTTGCCCTATACTACTAAATGACTTGTGTTACAGGTGCTAACTCGACGATCGGTTTAATACAATAAATACAAAGATAACATCCAAGACCCGAGACAAACTAGAAAAGTTCGTTCCCTAGTTTGACCCGGCCGGGGATCGAACCCGAGACCTTCGGTTTTACAGTCAGCGTGCCAAACCGCTGCGCCACCGAGGCTGTCATCATCGTCCTCGTCATTAACCCACCGCTGCCCACTGCTGGGTATAGGCCTTTTCCCCCAAATGCCTTCTCTCACGATCTCTTTCCAGCCGCACCCAGACCCTCCGCCGACTAAACGAAATCGTACGACCATCGCGCCGCTGGTCTGCCCCTGACCATCTTCCGGCCGAAATCAGATTTCTACCGAAATCGTATAAATTATTATTATGTGATAAGTATCACTATGAATTGCTCGTAGTCCCGGCTGCCTGAGTGATCTTAAACGATCACGAAGATTGAGCAACATAGGGCGCGTCCAGTGCATGGATGGGTGACCGTCTATGACTAACGCTAGTGGCATTTTTCCGAGCGGTTCCATGAATCGCAAGGTACTCTAAGCAGCATTTTTATCGTGCCGGCTGCCGTTGATAGATGGCAGTCGTTAAGCCAAATCAGAGACCTTAGGGCGGCTCGAAAACCTCTGACAGTAAGGCCACTAGTCTTCAAGCCTCTACAAATCCGGACTTGGCCCCGTGGTGGAAAATAGCCTATACCTTCCTTAGGGAAGAGACCCGTGCCCCTCGGTGGGGACATAATGGGTTGATGATCACTATTTACCTAGTTAGTATAACCCAAAACTTATAAGCTATACTATTTTTATTTTTAATGCACTAATCCGTGCTAAGGACAAATTTAAAAACCTATTTAGAGGCTAAAAATTTTTCCCGATGGGTGCCGAAATCCCGGCATGGGTGAAATTTTTAGCCTCTAAATAGGTTTTTAAACTTATAAGCTAGTCAACGCTTTTTGCATAGGTAGGTATAACGCCGTAGGCGAGACGCGGCTACAATCGCTTTGATCAACTCAATGGTTCGATAAACTTCTTAAGTGTCGCAATTCATTTTCCAATCTCACGTCTCATTGGGTTAACATTCAATATGGTGAGAATACATTACTGAGTTTCACGCTCTGTGGATAGAAAGCCGGATGTCCTTTCATGTTCTCGCACAAGAGTCGTTCTTCACATCTTTAGAGTTAGAGAGACGTGTGGTTGTGTCAAAGAAAATTAATAAAAGCTTGCAAAAAACCTTTCTTATTTAAAACTTATACAGTTTTGGAAAAAAATGAAATGTTAAAAGTGTAGTACTAAGTTTTGCAGGACAGTGTTTTATCGAAGATTCACCAAAATATATCATTAATCCAGGTACAGACCACCCAAATAAATGCGAACGAACGAATCAATTCTTAAAATTTAAAATGTATTCAACAAACATGAATAAATAAATAAATATTCATGAACATATTACACAGATCTCGTTAGCCCTAAACTAAGTACAACTGACTGTTATAGGTGCTAACTCGACGATAGATTTAATACAATAAATACATATAACATCCTAGACCCGAGACAAACCAGTAAAGTTGTTTCCTAGTTTGACCAGGCCGGGGATCGAACCCGTGTCCTTCAGTTTTATAGTCAGCGTGCCAAACCGCTACGCCACCGAGGCCGGCATGACATAAAACCATTTGTTTCTGATCTAAGGCTTTTGCTGAAAATCAGCGTCGTTCATGGAGCATGTTCCCTGAGGACTTTAGACTGAGCGTAAGGCCTTTTGCCAAACTTAGTTTGTATGATTTATTTCGTTTATTGTACATAATTTAATTCGCTTTGAGGTGCTGACTAGTGCCAGCAATGGAATGAAAATCATAACTTGTTTCTAATACGTATTTTTCAAAAAGTAAACATCATTCTTGATAACTTGTACCTGGGATAACTATTTTTAAAACATACGAGTACAGCCTGGGACGTAATATCAACAACCTAGGACTTTAATCGATTTCCGATAAAATCGGCCGTTTTTGATGTTTACTCTTTAAAAGTATGTGTTATAATTAAAACTGTTTTTATACGGATTTATGCTCGTTTATTACATTTTTACAATTTTCCGACGTTTCGGCACTTTTTCAGGTGCCGTGGTTTCAGATGACTGAGGTGACAGGCGTCTTTTAGAAAGCATTAACGGTTAGTTTACTACCCTCGGCAAAAATTACAAAAGTTAATTATGAAGTTACGTTCCAAAATAGGCAAACCAATGCTTTTATATAAAGTCAACAATATTGATTATTAGTAATTGGAGTTAAAATTAAATTTATGAACTAATTATTTTACATGAACTTAAAAATACTGATTATTAATTGAATTATTTCTTGGAAATAAAGATAATTTCATTTTTCCATTCACTTTCAATCTACACGCCGAAAGCGAGTTTTATTACAACTCCAAAGGCATAGTACTATCAAGGTTAGTAAAGCGAACACAAACAGGGACCTTCAGCAGTGACCTTCGGTGAGTGCCTTTGTTCGTTTGGTCTGCAGACGCGTAACATGATTGTGTAGTGATATGCATATGTGATGGTGGTTAATATGCAGCGCGGCGCCCTCGGTTATTATGACTTAAAATAACGATGTAGTCCAGCCTTTACTTCATGTATGGTTCCTTCGTAAGGGAATAATATGTTCTTATAATGTTGCTAATACTATAGCTAACTGTAAAGGCCTAACCCTTTTAATTGCGCCATTCCTACCCGTGGGGTGCGGCACTGTATACTGAAACCTCAGATCAGTCTATGATCTGAGGCTGAAACACAGGCTGCTCTTCAGCAACAGAAGCTTGCCACTTATTATAAAAATGTCATCAGTTGGTTCTTACAGCCAAGTTAAATAAGTGGAATTGTTAATTGGAAACTATTTTGAAAGGCTATGTGAAATTAAGTGTCATATTAGTTGCGATATTTCTATTACATGAGTTACCGATAATAGCCGAGGTATATTCTAAAAGCTAACAGACCATTCTGTAACGCTCTTTTCTGAGAAATTCGAAGAGACATCACTGCAGTTAAGTATTTATCTAGTGAAATTCTCAATTCTGAAACAAACTGGCCCTAAGTTATTTAAGATCAATCGTTAGGGGCTGGTTTCTGAATTGAGACTTTCACTATGTAAATACCTAATTAATGTTTTGTCATGCTCTTTGCTGAGAAATTCGAAGAGACAGCACTATAGTTAAGTACTTACTTACAAAATTCTCAATTCAGAAACTGGCCCTTAGTCTACGAAATGTATGACAAAACACCGGTCAAGTGTGAGTCGGATTAGCTCCTCGTGGGTTCCGTGCAAATTTGTATGTAAGTACTTACATATTACAAATAGTTTAAGTATCGAAGCTTTTTGCGAGGTTTTCCCGAGATTTGTATTTTTTTAATGATTTAACTATAAATTTATATTAATTTTCAGATGTTTTCCTGTATTTGTAGTACCTACAAGACGATATTACTAGCCAAGTTTCATAGTCCTAGGTCAACGAGAAGTACCGAATGAATTTTGATTCCCTTTAGTGTGGTAATATAAGTTTTTTTGCACAATAAACGACCGTAACTTTTTTTTACCTTAACTTAGAAGTTTGATTTTTTCACAACTTCAAGGGACTGTAGATTTGAGTATACGTTTTTAGATTCAACTCAATATCTCTCCGTGTGTTCGATGAACGACGGACGGACAACAAGGTCTATACGTCAAAACCTATAAGGGTTCTGTTTTTAATTTTAAGAAAGATATTCATTTATTTATTATAACAACTACTGGCGAGAATCTATTTTAGAGATTAAGTTACATTGTTATATTATAAGTTTAAGCTGATGATTCTCCAAACTGAATAAATAAATATACAATAATACACACTACAAAAACATAATTGACATAAAATGAACAACAACAGAAAGAAAACGTAATACACAATAGACGATACGAAAAAAACATAGATTATTTATTTATGTTTACATAATATAGGTACAGATTAAGTGGATTCGGACCTCCTAAAACCATAACTGGTTTGTGTCGAGGTCCATGTCTTCATGTCTTAATTTACTCTTACATATTATAATTAAATAATTGAAATGATAGAACGGAACCCTAAAAAGGCAGAACTGGCGAATGAAAGAAGACGATTTTCGTACTGAGCTGATGGAGATATAGATGTACGTACGTGACTTTCTCACAAAACAAATTGAATCGGAGTTATTCCATAATGTAGGCCACGGAGGCAGAGTCAAGCAAGCTGGCTTTGCGCCACTATTCGCAGAAGATTTTCACGTATACCTGACGGATTTAATATACTACTTCCTCTGCTGTCTATAGCACGCCCACAGCTAAGATAAAGCGAAAGAGAAAGTGGTAATTTCTAGGACTATAAGTACAGACTGCGGATCAACCTTTACATTTTAGTAGTAGGTATTATAACACAGCGTAACTGAGTAGAATGCACTCACGCAAAGTTTGACGTGATGCCTGTATTTCAACGTTCAACGGGCGTAATACGGTACTCAGCTTTACACAACATCACCGCAATTGTGAAGTTGCACGACTGAATCGTGTGAATTTATTCGATGATACATTTCCTGTGTCTCTATCTGATTAGCCCATAAACAGAGCCCACAGTTGGGCATAGAGCTTGGGCTTGGGCATTGGGCCCAATGTCTTTCGTTCGTTTCCAAGAAAATGTCCAGGCACTTATGTTGGTGACTGTACATAGGACGAGACTGTGGACGCAGGTCTGCGCGAGGTCGGCTTGCTATGAGCTTCAGGAGGAGCCTGGGAAATCATCAGATACCTTCCGAAGCCAATTATCCTGGATCCAGCCAAAACACACGGAAACTATACGCACAACTAAGAATAGGCGGCGCTGATGAGAAACAAAATGGGTCCATGGGGTCTTTTGCTAGTCTCGTCCAATGTTTCCCAGCCGCTTCCACAATGTTGGGCCCACTGGGCTGGTGGACTGCCCACTGACCGTTGACCCGTTCATCGTCAACACTCACTGGCTACCTTAGTCCACCGACCGTCTTCCAGCCTAACCAAATGCCCCAATCATCTTGATTTTAGCTTGCTTTCGTGTGCCTGTGTTTCGTGATCTTGTAAAGGTCTCATAGCAAATAACTTATTAAACGAATGCCCAACCAAAGTCAGGCCTTGAAGCTGGCGCTGGGTCTCTATTAATATCTAAGGTTTATGGTAACGCTAAGAAGAAGAATTACTATTGCCACAAAAATATTATTATTATCTGGTTGTGCAATAAGTATCTATCTATTAATTGACTGAAATTGACAACCCCTTGAACGCGGAGCGAAACGGTGATACAGTCGACAGCACATCAGCCTTTAGATTTTAGTTGCAAAGTCGCCCGTAATGCACCGGAGTATACACACGGATGTAAAGGGTGATATGCTGTCGACTGTAAACAACGTGTTAAGTATCGCAAAAACTGAAACAGTTTCTTTATTATCGATATACTGAAAAAATTAAAAGTTTGCTCTCATGCTCTATATTTAAGTAAACTGATACCAAAAAAACTAAGTTTAATTTAAAGTTCTCTTTATATTTCATACCTATGATACTCGACGAGGTCAATTTGTATGAAAAAATAAATATGTGTTTTATTTTCTTGACATTGCTGAATTAATAATGCTAAAGAAACATAACATAACATTTACATACAGGCACATACATTGCTTCTGGCCCCACACTAGGCCACACTGTGTCGTGGAAACCAGAAACAGCGACAAAACTGTTTCAAATTTTACGTTACTTCAGTGAGACGTTGCAACGTGGTATAACGAATCATGTCATCCGGATATGGTGCTAAGGGTTCTCATGTTTTATTGGATTTTCCCAGAGGGCTTCGGGCTGTAAATTTAAAAGGGCGAGGCAGGTACCTACTAGGAAAGAATAAGGTTGACAGTATTTTTAT
Organism: Yponomeuta sedellus; assembly: GCA_934045075.1. NCBI lineage: Eukaryota > Metazoa > Arthropoda > Insecta > Lepidoptera > Yponomeutidae > Yponomeuta > Yponomeuta sedellus. The sequence goes on from OW203738.1 coordinate 13,767,680, forward strand.
TTAACTTTTTCTGGAGCACGGCGTAGGCTGGCGTAACCTTATTTCCTCCACCCCACATCTCCTTGGTCTCTCGATTTTACTTTGATCACATTCAGTCGTGGTTATTTACACGAGACGCAAAGTAAATTAGACGTTGTTGCCTTGAAGCTTAGACGCCATTGACAGCGGTAAAGTCGGCCTTAAATTGTGTCTGCCAACGGCCTTTGTTGAAGTTACCTTTGGGAAGCTATTTAATAAGGCCATCAAACAAAAACCATCCGTATTTTTTTAAACCTAAAGTAGAGCTATTATAGTAATAATAATAATAATAATCCCGGCTGCCGTCGATAGATGACAGTCGTTAAGCCAAGTCAGAGGCCTTAGGGCGGGGCGGCTTGAAAACTTCCGACAGTAAGACCAGCTACTAGTCTTGCAAGCCTCCACCAATTCGGACTTAGACACCGTGGTGGAGTATGGCCTATACCTTCCTCAGGGAAGAGACCCGCGCCCCCTCGCGCCTCGGTGGGGGCATAATGGATTGATGAATAATAATTATTATTGTCGAGCAATTATAGCTCAAATTAATGTTTTAAACGTTTTATGTAAGTATACGTTTTATTAAATGTTTTAAATATTAATTTGGCTATTATTGCTTTCTAAAAATGTTTACCCTTTGAGGAAGATCAATAGTACAGGGCCCGCTTTCAGCAGCACTTAAAAGCTGGTAGCTTATAAAATCCTGCTGCCTTTATAAAAGTGAATTCTTGTGCGTACATACCAAGTTTAATTTGTTTTTTCTTCGCTGTGAAACCTTAGAGAATTAACAACAGAGCGCCGCGCCAGATTGAAAGAGGAATTGAATCCAATAAGCAATTTGTTCTAAACAAATTCCGCGAAAGTAGGCTGTGTGCGACGTAAGGTATTTTATAGGTCTTATTCAATTTCACTATATTCGTTTAGGCTTATTAGGTATATTCCAAGGGTATGAATATAATTTCCAGATTCTGAGTACCTAGAGTTGTATCGTAGTTTCGATGGTAGATTGTAGTTACAGTGATAAATAGAGATAGACAGCACTTTATTGCACCATCAGAAAAAATATTAGAACCATGATTTCTGGCGATAATATTGTAATAATAAAATATGTTTAATTCATTTAAAGCTAACCTCAAATGGAACTTGGCATTTTAAAGGTGAATACAAGCCGAAATAGGTAAGCCTAACGCGTTGAACAAGACGAATTTGTTTTATTTATTTGGCGTACAACACAAATTTAAAACCCTTTTTAGACGCTAAAAATTCGAATCCACCCTTGCCGTGACTCGAACCAGCGACCTCTGGCTAACCGTGCCAGCGCTCTCCCAACTGTCGCGGGTTCGCGTCCAGGCAGTGGTGGAATTTTTAGCCTCTAAATTGAGTTTTTAAATTGTCTTTAGCACGGGTTATAAAAAAAGGATATGATTATATTCTTTTTAATGTACGTAATACAGAGAGTATTGTAAAGAGGTTCGAAATTTCACTGGTGCCGTGAGTCGCCCATTAGCTCAGTTGGAAGAGTGCTGGCACGGATAGCCAGAGGTCGCGGGTTCGAATCCCGGCATTTGTGGAACTGTTAGCCTGTAAATAGGTTTTTTTAAAAAGGATATGTACAAGACAAATCATAACCATGACACAAAAAAAATAAAATTTAATGCAAGAAATAAATTGTTGTCTAAGGCATAATCACTTCAGGTAATTTAGAGTATTGTAGTGTTTCCTACATGGAGGTTTCACGCGCCTCACGCGTGCTGGCCAGCGGACCGCGTGATACTAGTATCATACAAACAGGCACGTCAAGTAACTCGTTTTGGCTGTCACGAATTTTCTGGCGCACCAAATACTATTCCTGCTAAATCCTTCTAACCATTTCTTTTTTGAGGAGAAATAGTATCCCCCTCACAGTATCTTAACCAAAATGAAAAAAAAAACCGGTTCTAATTGATATAAACATCGGGCGAAGGCACCCAATTCGCATTCGAATGACGAATGACGAAGCGAATTGTAACGTGTAGAATTGTGAAAGAAGGGTGAAGGCCTTCTTCACCCTTCTTCAAATTTCAGATTGCATGTGGACAACTCATTTTGTCCACATGCAATCTGAAATTTGAAGCAAATTTTAGAACTATGCAGCAAATTTTCACACGCAAATTGTTCGGATTTTAAGTCCTCTCAATGTCTATTGATATCATTGTAGAGGTAAATGTCTTTTTGAAAAGTTTGTAAGACGAAGGACAAAATACCTAGTGTCATGAAACAGACAAAGATGAAATAATGAAAGAAAAAAAGAAAGATAAAATATTCTTTTGCCGCAACTGGTTGCGAAACTAGGATGCCTAGTTGCGGCTAGGGAAAAAGTTTTCTTGATTTGCAACTGGTTGCGAACAAGGCCTAAACATTCTTGTTTAGCAGCCAGTTACGAAACGCAGTTGCGAAAATGGCCGGAGGGAGATTACACGTGGGAAACGAATGCACTGAAATTCTTTCAACGTTGTCAATTCTTTGATTGATTCCTTCGATGATGTGGGCGGTGGGCCATATGAACCTTCGTTGACTTCGGCTAGGTCGATTTGTATCTACGGTGCGCGTTCTCCTTTATCTGTAAAGGCCGTCGCGCGACCTACTTTTCCAACCCCCCGAGGTTGACCGAGTTTAAATTAACTATTTACTTACGAAACACCAACATTAGCAACATAATTCGTGCACTGAGGATAACGTTAATTTGAATCTATCGAAGCAAAAAGGGGTCGCTGAAATTCAACCTGTTGCTCCTCTTTCAAATTTCTACCCCTCCTATATCAGCATAGGGTGAATGCCTATCTAAATCATCTGTTTATTCACGTAGATCGGGAAATTTTCATCCGAAATGGTCAGGATCACCGGAAAATTGCTTTCGGGTTGAGCGTGTCACGCTAAAGGTCTATACACATTACGGGGGCAAGCGAAGCAAAGATTTGGTATCGGGCGAAAGGGAATTGTTGTACAGTTACAGTTCTAAGCAAGTGTTTTCAAACAACAAATGAAAAGTTTTAGAACGCGGTTAGGTGTAATGCCAGAGAAATTTAAATTTGGACTAATCACTCGGTTCGTCTAGGCCACGAGCGCTTCGTAACGTCACGAGACTATAGTAATTTATTGATGAACACGTCAGAGAATTTTTTGATGTTTATAATTAAAGCAATAATTGATATTTTTTTATTAATTAAAACAAGTAATTTTTGATATTTAAAGTCAAAAAATCTAAGTCACAACTCGTGACCCCAGTTAATAAGATCCAAAATAAGTGCATTCGAAAGCAATTTGTTCAAGCACTGAATTTTAACTTAAAATTCAATTCTTCATATTTTTTTCGATCGAATTTAATTCTAAAGGAATACTTCTAATCTCATTTATCACGCCCTACTCCGTACTACTTTTAACGAGCTGTAGTGATGTTAACAACTTTGATTTTTTAATTATATTATTTTTAACGCACTAACTCGTGCTAAACACAAATTTAAAAAAATATATTTAGCCTCTAAATAGGTTTTTGATTTTTGTGTTTAGTTTTGTTTAGGCCACACTTTTTTAATAAAACAAAACCATCAAATTACGATCAGGGCCGTAATTTGTTCCCACTAACTTGAACCTCATGTGCAGGTGCTCACACCCTTACTTTGGATACCGAACTAGCCTGTTAAATTGTATTTGTAAGATTGGAAACTGAACATTAGCGACGGGCGACGGGTGCCCAACGCTAGGTCCCTTCTGGGCGTGCCTGTTCTTTCCGCCCAGCATGCCCATCCGTCTGGCGCACTTTGTTATGTAATGTAGGTAGACCTTAATTCCCGAGCTGTACCAGAGAGCGTGTCTGTACGACGAAAAATGTTTGCTTTTTCACGAAATGGGAGAAATTTTCCAGTGGTGTCGGGTGTATTATTACAAGCTCGAGAGAGGTTAACATACTTGCGTTCTGTAACAATATTTGTGCACGATCACATTTTTTAGCAATGGTAATATAAACAACCCTAGTCTATCTAATTATTGCAAGCGAAAGTAAATCAAGGGCAAATATAATCTTATTTCTAAAAAGTCTATTTCACTGCAACACTCTGAAGTCGGATTTAAGGCATAACATAACAGGAATTCATCTCACAAACTTATTTAAGTCCGTCTTTTTCTAAAATCAAGAAAATTGATTCTCTTGATTTTAGAAAAAGAGGAATAAATGGAGCGTTGTGTTTTTTGATTTTATATTTTCCTAAATTTGATAAACTTTGATATAACCGCTGTAACCGCTGATACTTCATATGTTTCCACAAAATAAGTCTTCAAAGACCCACAAAATGTTGGAAAATTTAAATTACAAACTTGTACAAAAGGCCTCTGCAAGTAGATATTTGTGAAACGCAAATGCAAGTTGTTGCAAAGTTCATCATCATCAATCCACTATATCCCCTCCGAAGGGCACGGGTCTCTTCCCTGAGGAAGGTATAGGCCATACTCCACCGCGGGGGCCAAGTCCGGATTGGTGGAGGTTTGCAAGACTGTGGCTGGTCTTACTGTCAGAAGTTTTCAAGCCGCCCTAAGGCCTCTGACTTGGCATAACGACTGCCATCTATCGACGGCAGCCGGCACCAATTGCTCAACGTGCCTTGCGAAACAGGGAATCGCTTGGAAAAATGCCACTATCGTTAGTCATAGACGGTTTATCCAGCCATGCACGCGCTGGACGCGCCCTGTGTTGCTTAACCTTCGTGATCGTTTATGATCACTCAGGCAGCTGGGCCTACGAGCGATTCATAACTTTAAGCAAAGTACGTTTATAAATAAAATACGTTTTGACTGCTGTCACATATTTTTCTAACAAGTTCCGGTTCATTTGACTATTCGTAGATCCGTATTTGCCGACGATTCACAGATAGATTTCAAACACTGTCTGTCCCCACTGCTGGGGCACAAGTCTCTTCCTGCATTGCAGGAAGGTTAGGCCATACTCCACCACGGGGGCAAGGTCCGGGTTGGTGGAGGATTGTAAGACATTGGCGGGCCTTCCTGTCAGAAGTTATCAAGCCGCCCTTGAGGCCTCTGACATGCCGACGATTCATACATTGCAGTATTTAAAAAACAGAGCTGGAGATTCGTTTGAAATCCCTGGATGATAAAAATAGTTCATAAAATTCATGAAATCTATTCAATGAAATAGATTTATTTTACCTTAATAAGAACTAATAAGATTTTGCAACCATTTGTTCAGAAGTAAAAAACATATATTGATTTTTCACCACTGTCCTTATTTATTTATTTGTTAATAATTTTATTATACTTATTAGCCATAAGCAAGAGTATTCTTTCGTGTAAAGTTATGTCAATCAATCATTCATTATCAGCTCACCTCTGCCTACTGCTGGGTATAAGCGTTTTCTCCCAAATACCATCTCTAGATAGAGAAAACTTTATTGTAAATCAAAATGGAAATTACACTGATATTTCTTAACCTAATTAGTATTGTTTTTTTTTTTCGATAAAATAAATAATATTGTAACTGTTTCGTTTATTTAGTTCTATACCGTATCCCGTTACGTTCACTAATGAATAGGTAAAATTATAATTACCTAATACGGAAATACGAGTAACTAGTGAGCCATAAAATATTTTCTAAGCACGATTAGTTACATAAGGCCGGATTCATTTACTTACGTAATTTAGTCTAAATACGTTTTCAACATTACCGTTGTCGGGGGCACCTCTGGAACGAAACTCTCGAAATAATATTATAGCAGATGAATTTTGTGCACGAGTTCGAGTTTCAAGTGCTTAACTTTGCGTGGAAAGTTCTGGAAGGATTATGACCTGGATCAGCTACAGAAGGAAAACACTCGCTCATACACAATATAGAAGGCTCACGTAATCCCACAAAAATAAACTTAACATAGAATAGAAAAGATCTAAGCCACTCGCTTCAATGATTTGTGAGATGTACGTCACTTTCGCGATTCGTCACATGAGACATAGATCACCTTAGCGAGAAGCCACAAGAGATATAGGTGACTTTCGTTGTTCGTCACATTATCATGTAGTCGCATACTACATTGGTCACAATATGACATTGACACGTTCGTATTAACCCACATTCTTCTTCTAGAGACGAGTGTACAATTACTGCCAACATACCTAAGATTTCGAGGTAGATACCTACTTGATATGAAACCTCTTCTGAAGGGTGTTGATAAAATGACTTCACTGGGTTAAAAGAATCAATCAGTTACACAGGGTATACCTAGGACGAAACACATTTTTAGGGTTCCGTACCTCAAAAGGAAAAAACGGAACCCTTATAGGATCACTTTGTTGTCCGTCTGTCCGTCCGTCCGTCCGTCTGTCAAGACCCTTTTTCTCAGGAACGCGTGGAGGTATGAATATGACATTGACACATTCGTATTAACCCACATTCTTCTTCTAGAGACGAGTGTACAATTACTGCCAACATACCTAAGATTTCGAGGTAGATACCTACTTGATATGAAACCTCTTCTGAAGGGTGTTGATAAAATGACTTCACTGGGTTAAAAGAATCAATGTGACGAATCGCGAAAGTGACGTTCATCTCACAAATCTTCACCGCATCACGCCTGGGTTATTCCACTAATCCCCATTGATGGGGATTTGTGAACTTTTTGTTCATAAATCCCCATTGCCAATACTAAGATACGCCAATGGGGATTTTCGATGGGGATTTGTGGAACAACCCCTACGCCTCATATAATTATTTAGGCTACCGGTAGCCGGCAGCACGCTAACCACGCGTCAACCGTGACGTGTACGCCGGCGGCAGAGTGCAAGCCTGCTGATTGAACACGCTTTGGGGGCTTGAACTAGCTGCCAGCTCGCAAACGTATGGAAATATAGGTACGGTCCGCTCGCTTGAAGCGCGCCGGCTGCTAGTTGAGCTGTGACAAGCGCGCTGACAGCCCGCCGCGCTTTTGGCCTTTTTTTAAGGCCTGCGCAGACGAGGGACTTTTGTCTCCGAGGGACGCCTACGGTGTGCGGTCATTTTGTTCCCCGGAAATTGAGTGAAGCGTACGCTATGGAAGCAAATATTCTGAGATTACATTGTGTTGTAATTTACATGAAGTTGAAAAAGAAAATGCGTTTTAAAAAAAAACACCGAACCTTTGTCCTGTCCAGTCTCTTGATATCCTCGGTAACTTGAGGGACTTTTGTACGGGGTACTTTTAGTCCTTCGTGTGGGTTATTCGATACAATTTATAAGAGATCTATATCGATGGACAAAAAAGTACCCGGGAGATAGTCCCTCGTCGGCGCAGGCCTTTACAGTGAAAAATAAAACCCCAACAATACCCTACCTTAAGCTCGAATTTAAATGAAAAGTTTTTTGAATAAAATAGGAAAGATTTTATTCATTTTTTTGTATACAGTACAGAAAAATAATTATACTTAAAGTTAAAAACACCGTGATCTCCTAAATTGCCAGGTTGGAGTCGTGCCGTTGCTGTGACGGTATAATGTGCTACGCTGCGACATTTACGCCACGTCGCGTCGTAGCTGGTTTACCAGAATAAAGAGAAGGTGGATGTCGAGCGTGTAGTAGTTACCAGGCTGTTAGAGAACTAGCCTATGACCCGAGAATGTAAAAGATGTTGCACCGAAAAGAATAAAAGTTTCAAAATAAAATAACGAAGTAAAATAGTTCTTTTAGCTCGATGATATCCTTGATATCAAACCCTTGTATGTCCCGGAGCTGGGGCATGGATCTTTCCCTCCATAGCAGGATGGTTAGGCCATACTCCACCACAGGGGCCAATTCCGGGATGATGGAGAATCGTAAGACAGAAGCGGGGCTAATAAACTAGTAAATTTAAATGCCGCACCGCAACGTGCGATTCTACATCAAAAGTTATCCCCGCGCCACCTGGTATTGCGGTTAAGGTAAGGTAGTAAATATGGTCGAAGAAATTAATACTCTGCCTCGCTATTCCAGTCCGGCACTGGCAGTGTGGTTCGACCTTAACTCAAATCAAATCATTTGTATTAATTAACATGACATACACGGATGTAAACTGTTACACAGGGTATACCTAGGACGAAACACATTTTTAGGGTTCCGTACCTCAAAAGGAAAAAACGGAACCCTTATAGGATCACTTTGTTGTCCGTCTGTCCGTCCGTCCGTCCGTCTGTCAAGACCCTTTTTCTCAGGAACGCGTGGAGGTATGAAGCTGAAATTTATATCAATTACTCAGGTCTACTGTCCCTTGAAGCTGTGAAAAAATCAAACTTCTAAGCCAACGCAATCAAAAGATACAGCCGTTTATGCCGCAAATTTTCGACACTTGCAAGGGAATTAAAACCTACAGGGTGCTTCCCGTGAACTCAGAATCTTGAAATTTGGTACGAAGCAACGTCTTATAGCATAGATAAAGGAAAAATTACGAAAACCATAAATTTTTAGTTACATCACATAATATATATTTTTTTAATAATTTTAAACTTACTACCCATTTCCTCATAAACGCGTAGTATTAAATTGAAATTCATACCAAATACTCAGGTCTATAATACAGGTTTGTACGGAACCCTCGGTGCGCGAGTCTGACTCGCACTTGGCCGGTTTTTTTTTCAAATAGTACAACGTCTGTATCACTTGACCTACCTATTTAGTTCGGGTATTGATGATACCAAAGGCCTTATGATACAATTCTTTGATCTTGGGGTACTTTAAGATTTATAAATATTTGCAACGGGAATGAAATGAAATGAAAAGGTTTTATTCAAAGTAGCGCAGAAACTGCGGCTTAATGAGCGTTACAATCCAAACGAGGTGTTACAATTCAAACGGTAAGTTGGTAACAGTCGAACATTACAGCTACCCTCCTTACTAGTCGGAAACTGTATTGAGGCACAGTAGGTTCGTCATCAACGTTACCGAGACGTTACCAGTTTAGATTGCTACTGCTACAGCCAGTGTGGTTAATCTTACGGTGTCTAGGTTTAAACAACAATGGGCAGTATTGTGTGATAAAAGAAATGTTTACCACTTTATGGTTCGACCTTAACTGGATAATGATGGCGAAACACTGGCAGCCGACTCCGCTAAGCATGCCAATTTGGCTTCTTACGTCATAAACCCTTCGGCAAGAATACGTACACTAAGAAAAACGTAATGTTATGTTATTTATTGTGCCACTTTTTATTACAAAGCTTCTATAAATGTTTGGATTACATAATAGGTACCTTTTTCTATGTCAAAAGTGTAGAGTCATGAGAGAAAACCATGGGGTATGGTTTATAGATATGGTCATGAGTAGTAATAACCGGAAAACAACGTCTCCGCATGACGACGAAATCGTCATTAATTTTAAAATTGGAAAAAAGATCATCAGAAATCTGAAATTCATATCAACAGAATTTACATTCTGTTTTCTGAATTTCACTGTACGATATGTTCCTACATTGTTACAACGTTACCCGCTGCCTTAGTGTCGTATTTGTAGTGGAGAAAAGGGCAGGGAAATACGAATATCTTTATTGAATCTCGAAATGCGATTCAACACCATATAACAATATTGTTCTATGTTTCCTTGTGTTCCCACGTCTCACACACGTTGGCGATGTTACCCTGTCGCCTAAAGTATCACGTGTGTTACAATGTCGTATGAAATTAGTCTTTTGGCCCTAGATGTGTATTCCGCGTTTCTCTGTTTGTTTTGTATTAACTCCTACCTATCTGGGGCACAATTAACGCAAAGCTTTTACTTGCTAACATCTTGTATATGTTATCAACCCTTGTATGTCCCCACTGCTGGGGCACGGGTCTCTTCCTGCATCGCAGGAAGGTTAGGTCATACTCCACCACGGGGGCCAAGTCCTGGTTGGTGGAGGATTGTAAGACAGTGGCGGGCTTTACTGTCAGAATCAAGCCGCCCATTAGGCCTCTGACATGGCTTAAAGACTGCCATTACATGACATCCGCCATGGCTTAACGTGCCTTGCAAAGTACTTAAGCGCACGGAAAAATGCCACAAAGAAGGGCGCTTAGGGCACACCAAGGTGCTCACTTTGGGAGCCCCTAACAACAGATGGACTAAACTCTTTACTCTAATTCGCTTTTGTTTAATTTATTTATGTTCTGGAGCTAAGCGGGCACTTACTTGAGTTATTCAAATCATGTCTGCGCCTGAAACAATTAAGAAAAGTCATTTAGTGAAAACAATTGTCGCGCGAAAACGACTGAAATTAGCATGTTATGAAACGGATAATTGAGCGAAGATAATGGTAGAGTTTTTTTATACAATGTATAGTCACTAACACAAAACCCTTGATATCATGTATATCAAGGGTCACGTGTTAGTGACTTAACGGACGACTTTGTAACAAATATTTATGTAAAGATCGAGCTGTTTGATGAATGGTATGGCCCGCTCAGTGCGTAGCGGTGTTGTTTGTCTGTGTGTGTGCGTATGCGCGTTTGTTTGTGTGTGTGCGTTTGTTTAACTGTAGCTGAAACAAACTATTTTAAGAAAGAAGAAACGTACGGCGTCTTGGATAAGATATATAGTTTATACTTTTTTCTACATAAAAAAGGAAATTACACAATTAACTCGCTTTTTTTAAATGTATTTGAGGTGAGTAAAGGTTTGTAAGTATATTATACAGCCTATTTAGATCTGTCAGTAGCTAAGCCCACCGAGAACTAAAGTTTAACAGAATTAGTAACTTTCAAACAACACAATTTTATTTTATTTTATTTTCAGCTCTCATAGCTGATACATTCTACCCAGCTGACGATCTTCAGTCCGAGCTAGACACTCATGCCTGCGTCAGGCAGGCAGTTGCCCGCATGGAGGATGAAGCCAGTGCCAAGCCGCGGGAGTTTATTCCCTTCTCCCAGCACGAGCTCTCGGGCGTCTTGAAGGGCATCCACCCTAAAAAGGCGCCCGGGGGGGACGGCCTCACGGCCGACATCTGCAGTGCGGCCATCAGGGTAAGAAATGATGTATTTGTTGCCCTGATGAACGCCTGCCTCTCTCTCTCCAATGAGAGAAAATCCACGGCCAGCTGGTGGATATTTACAAAAACGGGGGCCTGATCCGGTTTTACTGGATCAAGGCCCAAGTCGGGATCCCCGGCAACGAACGCGTGGATGAGTTGGCCTAGAGGGCGGCGTTGTCCCGTAAAGACGCGGCAGCCTACGACCTGTATCCCGTCTCACATGCAAAACTGCAGACTGCAGACTGTGAGACGGGAGACAGTGGCAAAGTGGCAGACCCGCTACAGCGAGTCTGCCACAGGCCGCGTTACCTCGCTGTTCTTCCTGGACGTCGCATCGGCCCATAAAGTCCTTGGCAAATTCACAATGTGTTATGCCAAGGCGCAGCTCCTCACGGGGCACGGCAGCTTTCGAGCGTACCTCCACAGGTTTAAGCTCGCGGGGAGTCCGTCATGCATTTGCGATGACGTGACTCCCGAAACGCTGGAGCACCTGCTGGAGGAGTGTCGCCGTTTCGGAGCTGCAAGGGCCGATTGCGAGATACGCCTGGGAAGAGCGGTGAGGTGCGAGGCGTTCGCCGCCTTCATGGCCGACTCCAAGAGTCGAGAAGCCTTCCTTGCCTTCGCCCTGGGGGTGACGCGCGCGGCCTCAAGGGCGGATGGGGGCCGGTTTTAGCTCGGGCGAGCTAAACGCCCTTAATCAACAATTTCTAAAAATATGTGTTTGGTCGGTCCGAGCGAGAGGTGGTATAAGTACTGTTATTGTGATTTTAATCTTAATTACTTTCATTTTGAACCCTTTCCTTTTTACTTTCATTTTCATTTTGCGCCTTGCTTGTGACTACTCGTCGGAGTAGACAGAGATAAGGCGCCGGGGGGAATTTTAAAGTATTTGATATATTGAAATTTTATACTGTACTCTAAGAAATCTATTTTACTTGGTTTTAACTCATTTTTGTTTATGTCTTTCTATTTTAATTTTAATGGGTTATTAATATTATGTAAATGGGTTTTAAAGATAAAAAATATAAATATATAAAAGAAATAGAGAATAACGAAAAAAAAAGGAAGAAAGGAAAGGAAAAGTAAGAAAATAAATGAAAACGATAGCGGAAAAAAAATGAAAAACCCATTAGATTAAGCAAATGTTAATTTAAAACTTTATACTAAAACAATTCATTTTATTTAACATCGAATAATAATGACTTTTTTTTATAGTACGTTAATCTTAACACATTAATTATACCCAAAGACATTACATTTTCTATATACAATTATGACTTAAATGTTGCCACAAAATAAACAGTGGCAGTACCTCGCCCAAAAAAAAAAACTGTCTATTGACAAAGCAGTAAGTAGTAGTCAAATTGACTAGCAAGAGATCGCGCAGGACAGAGACAAGGGAAGATAATTTCTGTGTTGGAGACCAAGACCCACTTCGGGTCGCTGAGCCAGCGAAGTAGTCAAATTGACAGCATATACGGTGGTATCGACTAAATGTAGATTATATGCTCATTAATCTTTACAGACGTGCACTCAAATCAGTTACGTTAAGGGCGATTTTGCAACAAAAATATATCGGTTGACCTGCCTGAGTCACCCTTTTTACCTTACTTCAACAATCTTCAATCAATAGACGAAACTTCTTATTGAAAGGTTTCTAGTGCGATGTATAAACATTGAATCAACTTGTTTTTGCGCGTGGAATTTGTGTCAGATCCGATTCACGTTCCCTGTGGGCCGTTATAATGGACCATTATAACGTATCGTATGACGTAAAGGTTTGTTTGGTTTAGGTACTTCGGGATGTTAGCTAACCCTGGATGAAAATAAAACGTATAAGTACAAAAAAAAAATGTTATATTATTTTTAATGCACTAACCCGTGCTACCAACTTAGAGGCTAAGAATTCCACCCATTCCGGGATTTGAACACGCGACCTCTGGCTATCCGTGCCAGCGCTCTTCCAACTGAGCTAATGGGCGGCTCACCGGCATCAGTGAAACCTCTTTATAATACTCTCTACAGGCAGCGACATCTGGCTGAAGTAATTTGCATCACGTGCAGCCCCGAGTACCTACTTTGCAGTTAGGTTTTACATCTGAATGAAATTTGAGCCTCTAAATAGATTTTTAGAAAAATATATGTCTATTTATTTGCTGGGAGGAAGGACAATGGGTGAAATAAAAGGAAGGTGGTACTTACCCTTTACTTAGTGAAATTCTAAATTTAGAAACCGGCCCTTTGTCGTCCATAGGATAATCATAATTATTCACGAAATAAAACTTGATTTTATTTTACGTCGACGGTGTATTCGTGAGACGGTGGTACCTACCCTACGAGATTTAATTTTTTTGTGAATAGGATTTGTCATACAAAGGATACCAACCCGGCCCCCGTGGTGGATTGGGTTCCCTAACCTTCCTGCGGTGTAGGAAGATACCTGGCCCCAGCAGTGGGGGCATACAAGGGTTGATAATGAATACATAGGTTAACCGTTTACAAAATAAAACTTATTTTATTTTAAATTGACGGCGTATTGGTACAGTGAATAATAAAATTTATTAAAACTGAGTTTAAATTCTCATAAATATAAAAATTATTCTCCCCCGCGGTCATAAGCACGATCAAACCTCAATTTATTCGCTATAAATATATTGCTAAAGTGTCATTGCGACATGGTCATATTTTCTATGTCAGTAGGATGGATAAGTTCGTAATATACCGACGCCTTTTAAAATTTACGAGCTCAATTTACTTGCTTCTATTGAAGGCAACATTAACTCCAAAAGTGCCTACCAAGACCGCCTTCCTTTTACGAGTTCTTTGTGAACGGCGTAAACTGGAAAAAAACTTTTGGGACACGTAGGAACAATCAAATGTTCACTAAAGAAGGTCAGCTTCAGGAAGATAAGAACAGTAATATTCTCAATTTTTTTTTAAATGATTTATAATGGGTATAATCGGATCTGTTTATTAGAATAATTTCATTAGCTTATTTGTTACCGTAGGTAATATCAATAACGTATCTCTAAATGTCAATTAGGGAGTTTATGTCAAGTTGTCAAAATTTTGTTCTTCTTAGCGGCGATGACGCAACAAATATTATTTTTCAGTATTTAATAAGCAGTTGCGCCCCAAAACTATGCGTCTCTGACTGCGTTATCACTTGTTATCATAAGGCTGAGTGCAGGTATTAAGGCCCGCAAAGCCCGATGAGAGATGGTCCGTGTATGAGAAGTACCGTATAATCAGTTCAAATTGTCACTGACGGACCCCCACCTGACCATGTTACCCTTACATCGGCCAACACGGTTCACAGATTTGATAGATACTGATTTTTCTCTCAGAAATTGAGGGCTTAATTTCCGAGAATGCCCACCGCGGATACGATTTCAAGCAATGTACGTACTAAGATCATAATTCTATTGCTAAATTATCTCCATCAAAACTAACTACTTAACTAAAATATTATAATGTAAACGCCCGTACGTCTGGTGCACCACAATCAGTGAGCCCCTTACGCTGATTGGCAAATCGTTTCACCACGATGGCTTGCCGTCGAGACGCGCAGGAGGAAGAAGAATATACCTAAAAAGTCCTTGATTTTACTTTTTAGTAACGGCTCTAACTCCGTCAAAAGTGTACCCAATATATTATATTGGGTTTATTTACAACAAATTGAAAGAAGCGCTGGTGGCCTAACGGAACCGAGTAATTGGAATCAATCACTTGGGTAAAGCAATAACAGGCGCGGTAAGGTACTGGATGGGTTACTATCTTGTGACTACCGCTAGTGGCATTTTTTGGCCGGTTTGTGCCAGCGGTCATGAAATGGCAGTCGTTAAGCCATGTCAGAGGCCTTATCGGCGGCTTGATATCTTCTGACCGTAAGGCCCGCCACTGTCTTACAATCCTCCACCAACCCGGACATGGCCCCCGTGGTGGAATATAGCCTAACCTTCCTGCTATACAGAAAGAGACCTGTGCCCCAACAGTGGGGACATATAAAAGGTTGATGTCGAATTGAAAGAGGGATGCCATATTATATAAAATATCTAAAAACATATTTTAAACTTTCGCGACTTGAAAACATTGTTAGAATATTTTCGGGGCTTAATCGCGGAGTAATTTATTGCTCTTTTACCTCGATATTTCGACGACGTTACAGGCATCGTGGTCACGAGAAGACTGATGGCTGGTACCCGTTCGCATCTTCGGCTGATAAGGTTTCAGACTACCCTCAATAAGCCATCACAAAGCAATAAATTACTACGCGATTAAGCCCCAAAAATATTGTAACAATATCTAAAAAGGCACGGATAGCCAGAGGTTGCGGGTTCGAATCCCGGCATGGGTGAAATTTTTAGCCTCTAAATAGGTTTTTAAAAATATCTAAAAAGTCCTCCATTTTACTTTTTAGAAACGGCTCCAACTCCGTCAAAAGTGTACCCAATATACTACATTGGGTTTATTTACAATAATTGAAAGAGGGATGCCATATTATATAAAAGCAGCGTTAACGTTTTGAAAGTTTCCCTTCTGTAGCGAATTATATCCGAGCAGGAAAGCCGAACAAAAATTGAAAGGGATCATTAGAATGAGCTTCCGGTTTTAATGCTCTTTTTATTGAACAAATAAATAAATGAACCGGCCGAATTGAGATTGATCATCCTTCTCTTCATCACAAGCCCGGTTTGTTTATGTAATGAAATGTAGTTTATTTTCGTTAGTGGTTTACTATATCTAATATATAAAAATCTCGTGTCACAGTGTTTGTAATCGGACTCCTTCGATAACAGGGGATTTATTGATAGTTAGGGGTCCAAGCACCATTTATGTACATCATTAGGTAATTCAATAGAATTTTTTATATTTGTATAGGTACTGTCACCAACAAATTTTTTTTCATGAATATTGTGTTCTTGTTGATAAGAAAGCTTCAATTTTAGTTGAGAACCATGTCACCAGGCTATGAACTAAGATCACTTTGGAAAAGGAACGTGACTGCGTAGCAGCTTTTTCAATAGCGTAAATACATACAGTGTACGAGTACATACATTTATTAATATACACTGATGCCAAGGCTCCAAAAACTCGCAGCTACTTACGACCGAGAACCTGCGGTCACGGACAAGGATTTGTTACCTTAATTTCTCGGCCATGGGTCCTAAAAATCACTAACTTAATAGGATTCAATGGTTGATGTAATACTGTTTTCAAAATCTATCTGTAAGAATTGATATTTTATAAATTAATGTTACTCTGTTAGAAAATACGTATCGATCATTTTTGTAGAGTAAAACAAAATAAATCGGTACTTTCTATAACTTGTATAACCTATCTGAACAGGACAGTGAATGCAAAACATGTAGTAATACAATATTGTTTTTAGCTACAACCTAATTAATCATGCGATAAAAGTAATACAGTCATTCAATAGAGTAGCTTGTCGCCGCCGGCGGCACTCCCTAATAAGGTACTAACTAGATTTGTCTCTCGAAAATATTACAAACAATTCACCTCTGTAGGTATTCTTTATACTAGATAGATAGGTAGGTAGGTAGGTAGGTAGGTAGGTAGGTAGGTAGGTAGGAAGGTAGGTAGGTAGGTAGGTAGGTAGGTGTAGGTAGGTAGGTAGGTAGGTAGGTAGGTAGGTAGGTAGGTAGGTAGGTAGGTAGGTAGGTAGGTAGGTAGGTAGGTAGGTAGGTAGGTAGGTAGGTAGGTAGGTAGGTAGGTAGGTAGGTAGGTAGGTAGGTAGGTAGGTAGGTAGGTAGGTAGGTAGGTAGGTAGGTAGGTAGGTAGGTAGGTAGGTAGGTAGGTAGGTAGGTAGGTAGGTAGGTAGGTAGGTAGAATATTCTTTATTGTACACAGAAATTACAGTAACAGAAATTATATAAAAAATACAATACAAATGGCCTTATTACTAAAAGCAATTTCTTCCAGGCAACCATAGATGGAGACTATGTTTGGATACTATGTCCCATTATACTCGTATCTGTAGTATGTCACCTCACGAGTGATATGTATGGTTAGATAAAACCCAGAGAGAACAATGGAGCGCAGCCGTCCGCGAAGGCTTTTACAGAATTGTATACAACTGGCGGTTGTTTGTGACAAAAATAGCAGGAAAAATTATAACTGTCATACATACATCACAATCACTTATCCTGCTTGGATAGTACGACAATTCTATTCGTCAATTCAGTCGCGACTTTCCAGTACAATAATTTATCTCCAAACTCGACATTGGCAGAATCCTTAGGGTAGCTATTAATAAAGAATTGAATTGAAGTACAATAATTGTCAAATTCTGTCTTTTAGCGCCACAAAACGCATGACTCGAGCAATCGTACTACCCAGGTTGGTCCTGAACTACGATACCCTGAAAAAAAAACATGAAAATACGCCCATACCGACGCCATTTGTAAAAATCTAGAACGGTAGCCCCCAGTAGGAATCTGCCCTTTGTTTTGGCAGTCAAGCGTGTAAAGCGCAAGATCAACGAGGCTTTCGATAAATACTCGAATAGTTACAGTAGTAAAAGAAAAAAAATAAAACATTAAATCAATCACTATTGAATAATATTTAATCGATAAGACCTTAAGTACTGTTATCTCAAATCAGCAAGCTCAGTAAACAACCGCGATAAAGTTTATCTTATACCTAGGTGTAGTGGATGTCAATAGAATAACCCTTTTCGAAACCTACCAAAATTACAAATATTCTTTTTTTTAAATAACATGAGTACTTTCCGTTTGCATGTTTTTGTAAGCATACATCAGCGAAAAGTATAATATTGTAACATTTCTGCCTCAAGAACTTTATAGGTTTATAAAAATTTCTTTTAAACAGGGATCCACCGTATTGAAACCGCAGAAATGTCAACTATGTATTTAAATTATACTTATATTCCGTACTATATCTCTGAAAATTACCACACGCGTTCGCTTTGCGCTAAAGTTTGTGTTATTTTCGTAGCCCACAGAATTTTATTGGCATCCCACCATTAATAGCAAAGAAATTAATAATTTATTTTATTATTAAAATTCTTTAGATTTCGGAAATTCTGTAGATGTCAGTCTTTTAACATTTTCTATTTTATCACTGCAGCTTAGACGCGTGTCATCACGATCGAACCATTGTCTGTTACGTACACTGATCCCGTGATACTGCCAGCTTTGGGTCCAGCTAGGAAGGCAATAACGTCAGCTACTTCTTCCGGCTCACCGCACTTCTTCAGAGCTGTCATTTTGCCGATGACATCCCAATCGCCTCCTTTAACGCCGACACTTTCCATTATGTCAGTCCTAACCGGTCCAGGGCTGACGACATTTACGCGGACGCCCTTCGATGCTAGTTCCATAGCTGCGCAGCGCGAGAAGTGGTCTAAAGCAGCTTTAGATGCACAGTAAGCCCATCTGTCTTTAAATACCAAGGTCGCGGCTACACTTGAAACATTCACTATGTTCCCCTTAGTTTCCACCAAATATGGGATCGCCAGGTTTGTCAAGTGTACTACAGACCGAAAGTTGGTGTTCATGACGAGATCAAACACTTTCATTGAGTCATCCTTCTCAAACTGTGAGTTATTTGCGATGCCAGCGTTGTTCACCAAGACATCCAGTTTCCCGAACTTCGCTATGGTTTCTTTAATAACCCTCGTCGCGTCTTCTTCCACGGATACGTCCGCTTTGATAACCAGCACTTTCTTACCACTGGCTTGCTCGCACTGCTGTTGAACTTTGCTCAGCTTGGTTTCGTTTCTTCCGACCATGGCGACGCTGGCTCCTTCCTTGGCGAGGAGGATGGCCGTGGCTGCACCAATGCCCGAGCTCGCTCCAGTGACAATAACTACTTTATGTTGGAAACTCATTATGGTTCAAATGTACTCGTACTACTTGTTTACGTAATTCCGCTGTGGTCGGACGTTGTGTTTGTAATGACGAGCAAAGGTATCGATAACACCTTTATATCACAGGCTAATCACTAGTGATTATGTTGTCATTTGTTTTCCATCGTCGTATTAGTAGCTTGGCAATCATGCAATGACTATGCAGTATTTTGTTTATACAGCGTCGTTTGTACTTAGGAGAGACTAATTATATAAACTCAAACTAGGATATGTAGTTACATAGAGTCGTAGATAATGTCATGTATCATATTTGCCAAGTCAACTGAATAATAATAATAGAGAACGATTCTTCACTATTTGTTGAAATAGCAATAAGCCCATATCGACCAATGTTGCTACGAGTATAAATGTGAAATTGTTAGATCAAACAACCGCATCTTTTATTAGTCGCGACGCGACATAGCATGATGGCGCCGGATATAGAAAAAAATTAAGCCGCTATAAATATTATTCGTTTGTAACCGGATCATATTACTTGACTTTTTGTCCGGTTTTTGGTCAGTAATTTATTACGGCTTACGAAAGCAATCAATATTGTCTAAAGCTACTCAACGTGGATGGATAGATATGCAAGGTGGAACGTTGAATCATGATTCGTGTGATAATTTATAGGTTGTCTCAAAAATTTAAATCACCGGAAAATTATCAATAGTTTCACACATTGATGCCACAGGAATGCATGGAGCAGTTAATGATTTTTCGCAATTTCTAAATTTTAACAAAAACGACCAGAACCCTGCGTTTTCGTATATATGAACATTTTGTAACATTCAGTAGAGGTATAGGGAATAGCGTTATGCTGTACTTCTACTATACACCATAATTGTCGGTCAGAAGCCATTGCAAAATGGGCGTGCGAACGCGAACGCACGTTCGCACGCTTATTTTGGCTGGCTATATTAAAGTTTCTTATAGATTCGAGTTTGCGTCAAGAAACTTTAGAAAGTGCTTTTATTAAAAAAGCATCAAAGCCATAGCAAAATGGAGTGAAGGCAAATCATCTCATTACGTAGACGCAAAGGATGTACATTAATTACAAAGTCAATTAATCCACTATGTTGGAATAGTAGAGTTTGTAGGTATAGTAGAATTCTCTGGTATAAGAAAAACCATGTATTGATGTATAGTTTCTAGAAAAATCTAATATCTCTTCCGTCGATATACTAAAAAAATGTCGACACTATTATCTCCTAGCAACTGTGATTCGATTTTACATTAGCGTTTTACTCACTTTTTTTCTTATTTTGAATACAAGATTACAATTCTATATGTGAATACATCTGTGTTAGCAGTTTCAATCGTATTATCATAAAACAGACGGGAAGTTTTTTCACATTTGAGCGTTTATTTTTTATTTCACTTTAATCGAAGAATTAATTGCGTACATACTTTTAAAAATAAAATAATGTCTTTTATGCTATCTGTAATATTTGCGGTACTTTTTTTGGAATCACAAATGTACAAAACAACCTGGCATTTTCATAGCTCTATCAAAATACTAAAAGTTTTAAAAAACCTTCTTTTTCTTCTTCAGACTATGTTATGTAGCTATATTAAAAAACCTATTTAGAGGCTAAAAATTCCACTCATGCCGGGATTCGAACCTGCGACCTCCGGCTATCCGTGCCAGCGCTCTTTCCAACTGAGCTAATGGGCGACTCACCGGCATCAGTGAAATTTCGAAGCTCTTTACAATATTCTCTGCATTACGTACTAAAAGTTACTGACTTTGATGAGTACAATCCCTTATTCTAGTGTTCATTGGATATTTTTAAAGCGTTAACTTTAGTCCTTCAAATACTTTACTAAAAAGGAAATAGACCTATCATGTCAGCCATAACGGCTGATAGGCCTTTGAGAGCCTACACCGACCCTCCCACCGACCGACGATACACTGCGAGGTACAAGTCATCTGAAATTGTTTCGCTGCGGAGCTGTAACATCCCATTTCAAGGAACATATGACAGTTTAAACAGAGGTATTGTGTTTGTGTTACCTATCTGCTACGTGTTGTGATGTGGTAACTTAGTAATTTCAATAAGATTGAGCTTTCAATGCGAAGCGCACGTGGCCTAGTCGAAACGAGTGATTGGAACCAATCACTTGAATTAAGCAACAACAGGTGCGGTCAGGTGCAGGGTGGGTGACCATCACGCGACTACCGCTAGGGGCATTATTCTGAGCGCTTCCTTGCTTCGCAAGGCACGTTTAGCCGTTGAACGTAATGACAGTTGTTAAGCCATGTCAGAATCCTTACGGGCGGCTTGATAACTTCTAACAGTAAGGTCCGCCACTGTCTTACAATCCTCCACCAACCCGGACTTGGCCCCCGTGGTGGAGTATGGCCTACCTTCTTGCGATGCAGGAAGAGACCCGGGTCCCCAGCAGTGGGGCATACAAGGGTTGATATCAGGTCAAAGTTACGTACCTATCTACGAACCTTTGATAAAGTTTGAAGTTCCCGAAAAACTGCGAGACTCGATTCCGAACTATTTTTTAAAATACTTTTTTTTATTTTTAATGCACTAACCCGTGCTAAGGACAATTTTAAAAACCTATTTAGATGCTAACAATTCCACCCATGCCGGGATTCGAACCCGCGACCTCTGGCTATCCGTGCCAGCGCTCTATCCAACTGAGCCAATGGGCGACTCACCGGCATCAGTGAAATTTCGAACCTCTTTACACTATTCTCTGTATTACGTACAGGCAGCGACATCTGGCTGAAGTAGATTGCATCACTTACAGCCCCGACTACCTACTTTGCAGTTAGGTTTTTACATCGGAATGATATCACTATACCTACATGATTATACTATTTTTATTTAGAGCCGGTGCCGGTGATGCCGGTGAGTCGCCCATTAGCTCAGTTGGCTAGAGCGCTGGCACGGATAGTCAGAGGTCGCGGGTTCGAATCCGGGATGGTGGAATTATTAGCCTCTAAATAGGTTTTTAAAATTGTCCTTAGCACGGGTTAGTGCATTAAAAATAAAAATAGTATAATCATGTGGGTACAGCGATATCATTCCGATGTAAAAACCTAACTGCAAAGTAGTTAGTCGGGGCTGTAAGTGATGCAATCTACTTCAGCCAGATGTCGCTGCCTGTACGTAATACAGAGAATAGTGTAAAGAGGTTCGAAATTTCACTGATGCCGGTGAGTCGCCCATTGGCTCAGTTGGATAGAGCGCTGGCCCGGATAGCCAGAGGTCGCGGGTTCGAATCCCGGCACGGGTGGAATTTTTAGCCTCTAAATAGGTTTTTAAAATATTTTTTAATATTTAAGTAAGTTTGTAAGGAACCTTCGCTAGTTTGACTCGTACTTGGCCGGTTTTAATTTATGAATATCCACACTCTGAGTGCAGCCCTGCAGTCAGCGAACATACACTTAGCGGTACCAACCACTTTATACATTTCGATAAAGTTAAAGTTCTAGCCCGAGAAGACCGTTTCTTCCCTAGAAGTATACGCAAGGCAATAGAGATCCGCCTGCATCCAAATTTTAATAGAGATCGTGGTTGGAACATACCGGTAGCATGGGAACCAGTGCTTAAGTGCATGAAACCCCCTTGCTAGAAGTGTGACTGTAGAGTTAAAATTTTAATTTCAATTAATAATCAGTATTTTTAAGTTCATGTAAAAAAATAAGTTTATAAATTTAATTTTAACTTCAATTACTAATAATCAAAATTGTTGACTTTATATAAAATAATTGGTTTGCCTATTTCGGAACGTAACTTCGTAATTAACTTTTGTAATTTTTGCCGAAGGTAGTAAAATAATTGTTAATGCTTTCTAAAAGACGCCTGTCACCTCAGTAATCCGAGACCACGGCACCTGAAAAAGTGCCGAAACGTCGGAAAATTGTAAAAATCTAATAAACGAGCAAAACATCGAAATCCCAATAATTTTTATATTGGTATTATCTTAACGTTAAAGTACTTTGTTTAAAACTCAAACTATTTTTTTTAAAAACTATAAAAAACAAAATTTTTACTTAATTTCATAATTAATCAATAATGTGGAGAAGAAGCGATTTTATTTTATTGTTAAGAATCTGCAGATTTCAGGTTAAATAAATTAATTCACCCTCTATTTTTCCTGTAAAAATTAAGCGCTAGACTTCACGACCGACCCATTGTCAGCTACATACACTGAGCCCGTGATACTGCCAGCTTTGGGCCCAGCCAGGAAGGCAATAACATCAGCTATCTCTTCCGGCTCACTGCACTTGTTCAAAGCTGTCATTTGGCCCATAAGATCCCAATCGCTTCCTTTAAAGCCGACACTTTCCATTATGTCAGTCCTAACCGGTCCAGGGCTTACAACGTTTACGCGGACGCCCTTCGACGCTAGTTCCATTCTACAGATCGAAAGTTTGTGTTCATGATGAGGTCGAACACTTTCATAGTGTCATCCTTTTCAAACTGTGAGACGTTTCCGATGCCAGCGTTGTTCACCAGGACATCGAGTTTGCACCAACTTCGCGATGGTTTCTTTAATAACCCTCTTCGCGTCTTCTTCCACGGATACGTCCGCTTTGATAACCAGCACCTTCTTACCACTGACTTGCTCGCACTGCTGCTGAACTTTGCTCAGCTTGGTTTCGTTTCTTCCGACCATGGCGACGTTGGCTCCTTCCTTGGCGACGAGGATGGCCGTCGCTGCATCAATGCCCGAGCTCGCTCCAGTGACAATTACCACTTTATCTTTGAAACTCATGTTGATTAAATTCTGTAGTCGAATTATTTTCGTTACGTGATTCCACCTCCGCACGGACCGAAGTTGTGTTTGTAGTGACGAGCAAAGATGACCGTGATACTTTATATCACCCGTCTGGTAGCTAAAATACGACTATTTTTAAATTTCTTGCTCGTCATCGTGAGTCAGTGTGACGTGCAAAATATTGTTCAAATAAAGCCTCATTATTAACTTGTAAACTCAAATGGGCTGAAGTAGATAAGATAAAAATATTCTTTATTGTAAACTGGAAAAACAACAAATACAAAATAATTACAAATATACATAGTACAACTGACGGCCTTATTGCTAAAAGCAATGTCTTTCAGACAACCTTACGATGGAAAGTTGCTGAAAGAAATTAGAAAGACGGGTAGCCAGTGGAAATCTGATACGAGTACATACTTATTGTTAATAATAATACACTTGCATACCATAGATGCATAGAAATCAGGCTACAATAAGAAATATAAAAGATACATATTATATAGATGGGCAATTAAACTTTTAAAGTAACTAAAAGTATTTGGCGGAAATCGTTTTATACTACACTTAGGATATTTATACTACATTCTAGGCTGTATAATAGATAAAAAATTGTTACCACAGATATTAAGATTTCTTATGTTTACTTTATGAATTTTGAATGGACGTATTATAAAACAAATTATGATTTTTATTTCATTGGTGGCGCTATTTAGAGCCCCTAAGCGCCTTAAGGCAAGTTAATTTTGCCATAACTTTCAAACATTCGAAAATTCATGAGCCGTGACATTACTTATACGTTTCGAGATGTCATATGAATAAATGGAAAGTTTTACAACACAAAACTACGGCTAGAGTCGTAGTTAGTATTTTGTTTTACTATATAAAGTAAAAAAACGTTTCCATTTGTTTTTTTGATATGTTTTGTATTTTAGTTTTGTGTATGTTTTATTTTATTTCTTACGAAATGCAACCAGTAAATTTCACATTAGTAAATATGCTGTACACTAAATAAGTATACATATAACATATCTATTGAACATATTAAAAGTGTCTTGTGATTGTGATTGACAAAAAGTAACACATACAATCTGTTAGCTTTCAGAATATACCTCGGGCTCTAGAGTAGGCTTCGGTTTTCGCCGAAAGCACACGAGTGCAATACTACTTCCTGCTCTGCATAAAACTTTTCTTTACTACAGTAGAGCGTCGATTATCCGAACGTCGCTTAACCGAACGACCGCTTATCCGAGCAGATGAAGATTCACGATTTTTTAAGCGTTAATTGTAATTAGTAAAGACAAGATTTACTACAAGATTTTCTGCACTTTTTTTGTTTATTTCCTCTCTGTCATTAAAGATATAAATGTAAAATATAACATGGTTTTCATTTACGGTACGTAAATATGTATGGCTAATTCAATATATAGGTAGTTCGATTATCCGAAAATACCGATTTTCCGAACACCCATGTCCCCCAATTAGTTCGGATAATCGACGCTCCACTGTATTTTGAAAAGTTTTGTGAAATTATGTGCCATATTAGTTCCGATATTTCTATTACACGAATAAATCCGATTCTATCCGATAGTAGCCGAGGTATATTCTAAAAGCTAACAGACTGTACATACTTGTAACGTAACGTTAACGTTAAAAACAAGCAAACATAACTGTTAGACCGTTTACAATGCCATTCGTGTGATGACTCAGCTCGGCACCACTTAGCATCACTCGGAGTTACTTGTTTGTAGCCGCGGTTGAATGTGAATACCACCGGAAACCCACGACACGAGCTAGTCAGCTTATCAACCCATCAATTCACCGCCACAGATTTAAGAGCAGTCGACAGCCGGGTCGCGTTTCATACAACTACCACATACTCTTACACACCGCCATGACACTCCGCTGCACAGTCAATTAGTGGGCAATGTACAATGTACATTGAACAGGAAGAGCAAGGCTTAGTCGGGCTGTTAAGTATTTTCTTCTTCTTCTTCAGGCTATATTATGTAGTCCACTGCTGGAAACAGCCCTCCGTTAATGAGCGCCATAGCGCCCTGTCTTCAGCTTGCCGTTAGGTATTTTACGTGTCTGTTTTTCGGGTTCCGTAGTCAGCAAAGAACACTAATAGTTTCACCATGTCCGTTCACCTATCTGTACGCGGCTTAGCGCTGAGATGATAAGTACTAGAAAGTTCAAATTTTGCATAGATACGTACATATTATTGACGCCGACCAAAAATGTTAAAAAAAATCTTAAAAAAAATCTCTTTCTTATACCTAGGGATGCAATCTTTTGTTCTCCTACAACAAAGGAATTGTTAGATTGATCATATATAAATATTATGTTCCGCTGTTGAAGCTCGTATTTGTATATGGTTTTTCCTGTTTAGTGGTTCGTGTGCAATTAAGTATAATAATAATTATTATTATGGGTGTAGGAAAGCGCATTTTTTTCTTAAAGTAGAGCGTCCCCACCTCTTCTAACTAAAACGATTATAGAAACTTAAAAAATAAGGGCAGTAGCACATATAATAAACTTAAAAGATGAGCTATTTCAGCTTACAAGTTAACGAGCAATAGGCGACTTAGAAACGGAAAACTTCGTACAAATTGACGACCTCTGTGGCGTAGCGGTAGCGCGTCTAAATCAAGATTGTAAATATAATTTTCTTGTTCGGAAATAAAGTGTTCTCTATCGATCTATCTAAAGATAAAGTATTTTTTATTTAGAAGCAACCATCAAGAGACAGTTGCAGTCAATGAGTGCGAAACTTTCTTCTAAACAAGTGCCTCCTACCCTCGAGTTTAATCAAGAAACTTGAGGACGTTTACTTTTTGCGGCTTCACGGCAATGTTGGCTCAATTAAGAATTAAACTCGTCGGTCGTTGCTGAAACTCAACTTTGTCTAAGGAGATCAAGAAACAAGTTCACAAAGCTACTTCAAAGGTAGCAATGAGAATGGGTTCGTTGAACACCAAAAGTGGTCGGTTTTAGGTGCCACCTCTTGCCACCTCTGACAATGTCTCCTATTTTCAGGTGGTGCAAAAAGTGCAAGGATGATACAAGAACTTTGTTACATACATATGTAAAATGTTCGTATAAAATCAGCGCCACTCCTTCAAACACATCATTAGAGTCATAGACATTGTCTATGGTAGAGTTAACAACATTTATTTCATGAGGTAACTCCCATATTAATATTTTTACTTTATTAATTTATATAAAACTAGCTGACCCAGCAAACTTCGTACCGCCTAACAGTCGATTCTTTATTATTTTTTTTATTTTTCCCTCCGTAACAACCATCCTCGTACTTCAAGGAATATTGTAAAAAAAGAATTAGCGAAATCGGTTCAGCTACTCTCGAGATTTGCGCTTACCAACACATTCAGGGATTCATTTTTATATTATAGAAGATTCGCAACAATGTCGCAGCATTAAGTAAGTATGTGTCCATTCTATGAAGCATTGACAGAGTAACTGTAAAAGTAACAACATAATTATCCTCACGCCTGTATTCCAGAGGGGTAGCCAGAGACCAGGAACTGCCACTTGCCACGATCCTGACAGATCGCCTTCGCTTCATCAACGTTCATTAGTCGTTGCATTCACGCACACCGTGTTGGGGTACTTTTTATCTTTGTCTTTGGTCGAAGTGGAAATACTTCGGCTGGGATTTAAAAAATCTGTTTCTTCTTCTTATGTTGCATCTCGGATGCAAGGATTGTCAGTTAGCTCCTCATATTTATCTCTGTCTCTCGCTAGGTGGAAAAGCTCGGAATCGCTTTAGATTACAGTCCTATCCCTTAGGAATAGCTTTTCCAACTAGAACTTCTTACTCCAGCATACCCGTCTCTTATCAGCAATATTTTCCAACATTATGGAATCAAATTTATTTTATTTCAACGTATAGAATTTGCATTCTGCTGAATGTCAATGTAAAATGTGAGCCGCTATCAATTGCGGGAGACCATTTCTCGGGCGTTTGAATACATGCCCAAGTACGAAATCTTTCTTCTTCGGATAGTATTCTAAAACTCGCGCTGTGTTGAGATATCGATCGTAGAAACTTCATATTGACACTTTGTGGAACCTCCGTTGGTAAGCTTTTGGGTCCAGCTAATTTAAGTAAGCGTCAGTAATACCCCATCTCGAATGCTCGAATGTGTATAAAATAACCAGTCGAAAGTATCATTACGATACGGTGGGGCTAACATAATGTTACATTTAGGTAACTGATTATTACTTAATACATGCCCAAGTACGAAATCTTTCTCCTTCGGATTGTATTCTAAAAATCGCGCTGTGATCTTAGAAACTTCATATTGACACTTTTTGGAACCTCCGTTGGTAAGCTTTTGGGTCCAGCTAATTCAAGTAAGCGTCAGTAATACCACATCTCGAATGCTCGAATGTGTATAAAATAACCAGTCAAGTATTATTACGCTACGCTGGGGCTAGCATAATGTTACATTTATCTGATTATTAATACATGCCCAAGTACAAAATCTTTCTCCTTCGGATAGTATTCTAAAACTCGCGCTGTGTTGAGATATCGATCGTAATCGTAGAAACTTCATGTTGACACTTTGTGGAACCTCCGTTGGTAGGCTTTTGGGTCCAGCTAATTTAAGTAGCATTACAGACGCAGCACACCACATCTCGAATGCATCTATACGTTTCCTGAGATCTTCTTTAATTTTCCACAGCTCGAATGTGTATAAAATAACCAGTCAAAGTATCATTAAGCTACGCTGGCGCTAGCATAATGTTACATTTAACTGATTATTACTACGCTGGCGCTAGCATGTTTCACAGAATGTAAAATTTTATTCAAAAAATAAAATGTTGTAAGTGACCGATTCCAATTGACGTGTTCAAGAACTGCGCATTTTAATGACTCCCCTGTTCGAATATTCGAATTGGTTCATTTTGTTTTTACGGGAAAAGCTCATACATGGCCAAATGGGATAGTGAAGCGTGCATAGAGCCTGGCAGCCTGGTAATTGAGTTCCGGCTCGATGGGCGCTTGCTGTGCTTGTGCCCGACAGGGGAGGCGAATCACGAGGCGGATAAACGGATTTTTAAACTGACGCTCGCTTGCTAAGAGGTATATTCACTCCCTGCGGTAAAGTTGCTGTATCGAGCCAGGTAGCTGCGATATTGATATCGACCTTTTCTATGTCCCCACTGCTGGGGCACTAGTCTCTTCCTGCGTCGTAAGAAGGTTAGGCCATACTCCACCACGGGGGGGAGGACTGTAAGGCGCTGGCGGGCCTTGCTATCAGTTGCGATGTTTTGCGTGAGATTTATTTAAATGCACTTTCAAGTTGAGATTTGCAACTATTTCTGGCATTTGCACCATAAAAAGAGTCAATTGAAAAAAAAATGTACCATCCTTCAGTAGCATATTATTTATTTAGTAGCAATTCAAAAATAGGTGTAAGTTCGGTAGTCCAATTTTTTTCCCTAAAATGATCTAGATTTAAAAAATAGACATCTAGTTTTACTCGTACCGTTCAATAAGTCACAGTGTCCGTGTAACTTTGAATAAAATACTTTGATTTGATTATTTCTCGCACCTGAGTTCTACAGACACGGTAAGTTCACTAACTCACGTCGGATTTGCAATAATAGCTAGATCATCAGCTACCTTTTATTTAAACGTTGTGCCAAACGGGCTACTATAATATTAAGGATTATTTCGATGACAATGATGCCTGGAATTAGAGCATGTGAAATGCATGAATTTTGTAAAAAATATGTAAACTCTGTTAATTAAGGACTTTGAAAAGACTAAGTTTGGAGTTATTTTGTCCATTTTTCAAAGAGACAATTGAGTTGCAGTTTCTGCGAATAAAATCTTTTCGTTTTATTTCATTAATACGATTGTTAGCGGCACGCAGCGATGATAATATACGCGCATCAACATAAATACGTCCACTAAACTGTGTCGTGTATGAAATCGTACGTGTTAACGATCGACTAGACAAATTCATAGCTTTTAGTAGGTAGTAATTACCTGAGAAAAGCTGCACCCGTAAAGTCAACACCACCAACCTTCACAATTTAGCGGCAAAGTCGCCCCTAGCGTAACCGCAGACAGAGTAGAGAGGTTGATCTTACTTTACTCATTAATTTACTATTTTATTGCACACTCAAAAATCATACAGGGAACACAAAAATATGCAATAAAAAGTGTTCATGGCGAGCTTATTTCACTGAATCTCTTCCAGCCCACCCTGTACCCTGATCTTCTTCCTCGGTCCTTTCCAAGGGGAGCATAGGGACTCAACCACAGATTTCCACTTCTGAAAGTGGTTAGCGGCAACTACAGCAACTACGACAGCTAGTGCCGATCGACTTGGCGTCTTGGTCTATTGGTCTTTTCCAGGTGGACCTTGCCCGCCCCCTCTTTCGGTTACCCGAGGGGGTGTACGTAAGTGCTCAGGCAGCTCTTGTCGCGGCGTAGTGTACCCGGGTAATTAAAAGTAATTTGCCGGGATATCAGCGTCTACGCTCCATACTTCCCTCGCACGGAACTCGCTGGAGCGTTATATTTAATAAGTAGGTCGGTTTGGTCGTACCCTCAGCGCCTGACGGGGTAAGGTAGCAGCTCTTGAGTTAATCGTCGTAGGTGCGAGAATCGAACGAAAATGTATAGGTTACGCTGTCTGTACGACGCTGCTTTTGAAATATTGTTCACGGAAGCGTGTTTTCCACCATCCTTCCTTTCGAACTATTATACCTAGTCGAGGTAAATTGAAGTGATCTTTGTAGCTCTTATGAAAAATCCCAATAAACCTATAGGTATCCGAAAATTGGAGGTTGTACTGATCGACATCGTGGTCAACCCTTGTATGTCCCCACTGCTGGGACACGGGTCTCTTCCTGCATCGCTGGAAGGTGAGGCCATCCTCCACCACGGGGGCCAAGTCCGGTTGGTGGAGAATTGTAAGACATTGGCTGGCCTTACTGTCAGAAGTTATCAAGCCGCCCATAAGGCCTCTGACATGGCTTAACGACTGCCATTATATGACAGCCGGCACCAACGGCTTAACGTGCCTTGCGAAGCACGGAAGCGCTCGGAAAAATGCCACTAGCGGAAGTCACGGGATGTTCACCCATCCTGTACCTGACCGCGCCTGTTGTTGCTTAACCAAGTGATTGATTCCAATCACTCGGTTCGCCTAGGCCACGAGCGCTTCCGATAAAAAAAAGGTAAGGCCCTACTGTCGATATCAACCCTTGTATGTCCCCACTGCTGAGCACGGTTCTCTTCCTGCATCGCAGAGAGGTCAGGCCATACTCCACCACAGGGGCCAAGTCCGGGTTGGTGGAGAATTGTAAGACAGAGGCGGGCCTTACTGTCAGAAGTTATCAAGACGCCCATAAGGCCTCAGATATGGCTTAACGACTGCCATTATATAACAGCCGGCACCAACGGCTTAACGTGCCTTGCGAAGCACGGAAGCGCTCGGAAAAATGCCACATCGACATGAACAACTTTAACTACGGGTAAAACTTTGGAATCGCGAAGAAATTATCAGCTTTACTATGTTCCAAACATTTTTACTGACTTTAAGAAAGAAGGAGTTTCAGAATTCGATACGTGATTTTTTACTAGCTTCTCTCATAACTTCGTCAAAAAACTTTCGCCTTTGCATCTACGTAATGAGATGATTTATACAGCGTCCAGTGACACCTTAACTCACACTAGATGGGTGAAGGGACTACTCGGATGATGGGACATGGTTTTTAGATGGTGTAGGCTTGCCCAGCACCCTACATACCTTATCCTGACAGCTTAGTCGGCCTAGCCCACAGGAAAGACTAGTCATGCAGAGCCAACCAATACATGCAGAGCCAACCAAGCCGCGGGTTTCCTCACGATGTTTTCCTTCATCGTTAGCGTGTGGTTTAATACTACAATTTCTAAAATTAACTTTGAAATTGAACTAAGTCATTTGTACATGCCCGCACAGGGGATCGAACCTGGGTATCTCGCTTAAGAGTCCATTGTTCTACCCACTGAGCTACCACCGCTTCGCCAATCTTCACTGATTTCAACAATCCTTTTTTCATTTAAATAGGTGTAAAGTCCAATTACAATCGGAAGCTCATCAGATCTTCACGAAATTAAAATGGGACCAATTACTAACTGATGAAGAACGGAACTCTTTAATGACAGCAGCAAATTAAGCCAGATGAAAGCAATCCCATTGCAATTGGTGTGTGTTTAAAACAAATATGCCATAAAGGGTCCAGGGTCCACAGGGTCTTCATTGAATATGGCGAAGCAAACACTTTTATTTAAAAAGTAAAAACCGACTTTACAAATCCATAATAATTTCGTGTCGGTAAAGAGCCGCATGATAAATTTTGGTCTCAGACCGTAAATTATCATTGTATTCTGAAGTCTGTTCTTTTGTTTTATTTATAATATCGGATTCAGCAACTGAAAGTAACTTCAAGTGGAACAGACTATATTTTTACCCGTGTTCGTATTAATTGTACAAAATCCCTTTCTGGATATTTATGGGGTTTCTGGTTAAAAAAACGAATTAAAGATAATGGAAATTAAACAAAATTATTTATAACTATCCCTGAACTGAGATTGGAATATTTTTTTTCGTATTGCAATAAGCAATTGTAGTTAAAAAGAAAACTCAAACGCCTTTGATTCCCTAAAATGAAAAGTTTAAATGCAACACATTTTAATGTGCTGCCATTACAAATAGAGACGCAATCTTACAGGAAGTGGTTAAGACTTCAACGATTGCAATTAAAATGTTCATTTGTATAAAACTTGTATTTGTATAAAATGTATAATGTTCATTTGTGAAGTTATAGTAGCAATACCACTCGCTAACCGCGAAGGAAAACATGGGGAGACCTATAAGAGTCTGAGGTGTACAAAATGTCAGCGTTTGAAATTGCCAATCCGCGTTGGGCACGAGTGGCAATTAAGCCCGTACTTCCTCTCGGAGAGAAGGCCCGTGCCCTCCAGTGGAGCGTTCATAGGCTATATAAAACAAATGTTCGATCAGTTATTCATATTATCAACTTCTAATTGAACTGCCGTTGGTAAATAAATAATCTTTATTTTCTAATCTACTTTAACCACAGCTACTAAGCACGTAACTGCTGTGTGGTGTCTTCCTAGAGAATTGCACCAACCAAATTCTTCCCGCGGGTGTCGTAAAAGGCGACTAAGGGACACAAACCGAGGGGTGGGCAGCACCGCCCCTGCAGTACAATTCCACCGAACTGCGATCCCCAACCCGCATGCCCAGCGTGGGGATTATGGGCATTACCCACTATGATAGCACAACGTGGCGCTCTTCAGGGGAGGGCTATGTCCAGCAGTGGACTAGTATAGCCTGACGACGACTAAGCACCTGACTGTCTATGTACAGTCAACGGTTTGATTTTTATTGTAATTTTTTCCGTAATGTAACTGAGCAGAGCACACACATGTTAACGTAGACATTGTGTCGACCGTAACTACTTAGAAAGATTACAAACGTCTTTAACTGCATTGACCAATAAGGGTCAAGCAAATAAGATAAGATTGTAGCTTATAACACCTAATTAGAATGCTAGAATGCAGGACGATGCATATTAATTCAAATCATAGTTTTCAATTTGAGAGATCAGTTTTAGACACCACCAATCCGACTTTTCTTTTAAGGCCATGATACACATCGATATCAACCCTTGTAGATCCCCACTGCAGGTGCACGGGTCTCTTCCTGCATCGCATTAAGGCCCGCCACTCTCTTACAACCCTCCACCAACCCGGACTTGGCCTCCATGGTGGAGCGTGGCCTAACCTTCCTGTGATGTAGGAAGTGTGCCCTAGCAATGGATATCGTTCGATATATAACTTTTATAAAATAGACATCACTCTCAGAGTAATCGGGAACTTGCATCAAACATAGATTGAAGGGGTATTGTTTTGATTCCACAGAAATCATACAAAAAATATTTAACTTTACGCCAGTTTGATATCCCGACGTTTTAAGCACATTTCAAGAGACTCATTGATGTTTCAAATTTAAAAAAAAAAAGCTTAGAGAATGTTAGTATCGATATCTTGAGAACAAGTATTCGATAATATTTTCTAAGGTTAACACGAGCAGTAGACATAATTAAAACTGTTTTTATACGGATTTATGCTCGTTTATTACATTTTTTACAATTTTCCAACGTTTCGGCACTTTTTCTGGTGCCGTGGTCCCGGATGACTGTAAAAAATGTAATAAACGAGCATAAATCCGTATAAAAACAGTTTTAATTAAGTATTCGATAAGTTTATGATAGAAAAATATTCACAAAAAAGTGAGACCTCAACAATAGTGACGGCCTCTGTGGCGTAGCGGTAGCGCGTCTGCCTACCATGCAAGTGGTCCCGGGTTCGAATTCCGGCTGGGAACAAAAAAAAGCCCAGGTCTTGGATGTTCACATGTTTGTGTTGTCGTTGTTTGTGGTTCCCACGACACAGGGTATCCTAGTGTGGGGCCAGAAGAAATGTATGTGCTTGTATGTAAATGTAAAATGTAAACATCTCCTAAGCCATTGATTTACCAGAATTGGTTCGGAAAAAAAATGGAAAAAAATGTACATACTGAGGAGGATATTAAATGGGCTTAAGTAATTAAGGGAAGAAGGTTGGTCTATTAAGGGGCCACCCGTGGAAAACTAATAGCTTTACCATTAGAAAAAACATATTATTTTATAATCCTTTCTTGCACTCAATGAACCGTAATTCGAGCCAGATCACAGGGGTTAGGGTACGAAAGTACCCTAACCCCTGTGATCTGGCTGAATACCAGCTGGGGACAAAAAAAACCCCAAGTCTTGGATGTTTACATGTTTGTGATGTCGTTGTTTCTGGTTCCCACGATACAGGTTATCCTAGTGTGGAGCCAGAAGCATGTATGTAAATGTTATGTTGAGTTATTTTTTTTTTATTGTTGACCAATTCTAAAATGCAACAGCCTATTAAGAAAGTATTATACTAGTATAATCATAGCAAATCTAATAGAGGCAGGTTGCCAAACCTCTCGAGCAGTATCAAGTGCATTTACTGACTGGATACCTAGCTAATCCAACATGGCAGCCGATCAAACCGATTAGGTACTTCGAGCTTTGGATAGTTCTAATCGTATGCTTGGCATAGAGAGTTGGTTTGTTGTGATGTAATTTCGCAAATAATGCAAAATCTAGAGTATACTAACCTTAAGCGGTGGTAGGAACGGTGTAGAACGCCGGCTTCTCAATCGGGAGGTAGTGGGTTCGTCTCCCGGCATGTACCGATGACTTTGTTTTCTAAGTTATGTATATTTGTGAAATTACAGTAGCAATACCACTCGCTGATGTGAAGCAAAACATTGTAAGCAAACCCTAGTGTCTGAAGTGTCTCAGCGCTTGCTACGTACAACCCAACTATGAAAGTTATATATTAAACGGGTCAAATCGCGATTATTTATTAGGTAAAACATAATTACCTTATTTCCCGACGTTTCAGCAGCGTTACAGTTGCCGTGGTCTCGGGTAGACTAAGGTAATTACGTTTTACCTAATAAATAATCGCGATTTGACCCGCTTAATTTATAACTATGTATGAGTATCGCGAATCATTAAGAAATACTACAACTATGAGGGCGAGATAAATAGTCGCTTCTAAGAACGAGTATTAGCGAAAGCACTTGCTTAAGAATCGATTTGTCTATCATAGACAGTACTTTAGCACTCTTTTAGTCGCGAAACCCGGACTAATTCTTAGCATTGGCCTAAGAACATGCTTAGCTAAGCAAACGTCTACTTTGATACTTAGCTAAGTTAGCCTGAAGTAATGCTTAGGGAAGCTTGAGCACGGGCTTGGGCTAAGCAACGACTATTTATCTCGCCCTGAAAGCTAAGGCTAAGTGCGGAAATCTTCAAACTAACCTTCAAGGATGTGTTTAAATGTGTTTGTTTTCCCAAAACAAACACATATTCATGGACAAACACGCAATCGTTCTCAAAAACACAAATTAGCCCAAAACAAAACACAAATCAAAGGTCAATGAGCTGTCGACTGTATGGTAAGTACCTACAGAAAATGTCATAATGTGTGTATGGCATATACGAGTGGGTATTAAACGATACGATACTCTCCACCACTTTAATTTGGACTCACAGTTTCGCACCAAAAGGTCGGAAATCACGAATATGTGCAAATAGGTAACACAATTGAGGATACTGTTTATCATTAAGGAAAAGAACATTTCCACAAATTATGGCTATTTTAAAATTACGCTGTACTTTGTTACTTATACATAGACATTACGTATTTCGTCTCTCTGCTCTCTTAACTGGGACAATTCAGCAGCAAAGATTCATCTACGCCGCGTTTCAGTTCAATTGATTCGAACTTGGTTAGTCACCACTTAACATCAATTAGGTACGAAGCCCAATGCCTCACATCTCGATTGATTGATAGGACATGCAGTTTCAATGCATCGCTGTTGAAGGCATCTGTAGATACTATGTGTTGTGTACACTATAACAATTGCTGAGTTATTTGGGTAATGAACAATCATGTGGACTGTGTTAAGTTAATGATGATGACGATGATGTATTGAGTTAAGAGGGTTACTGGATTAACATAACGTCAGGATAGTCTCTCTGACGCAAGTAAGGGACAATAGCGTTGAAGCATAATTATTCCTAATATGTAGGTAGCTGTCAATTTCGGGTTCCCTATCTCATACCGAAAATTCTTTGTTAGAAATACGGTCTACCTACGAATGATACGAGGGCTGCTACTTATGTATGCGGAATAGAAAAAATAAACAAATGTATATGGCTATATATGCTTTTATTGTTTTTCAAAGTATTCTCCACTATGATCGATGCACTTTTGCATTCGATGAAACAAATTTGTAAAACACTTTTTCCACTCTGATTGAGGTATCTCCAAAAACGGGGCGAAAATCGTTGACCACGTAATTTATTCTTTACATTTGGGAATAAATAGAAATCATTGGGAGCCAAATCAGGGCTGTACGGTGGATGACCCATCAATTCTATTTTTTGACCATCCAAAAATGTAGTTGTTTCCTGAGATGTATGACAGCTGGCATTGTCATGGTGAAGTATGATTCTGCGTCGCTGGTTATTTTGGCGTATTTCTTCAAATACTTCCGGCAAACAAATGGTCGTGTACCACTCCGAATTAACCGTTCTGCGATTCTCCAGTGGTATTGTAGCCATATGGCCATTAATACCAAAAAAGCAGGCCACCATTTGCTTTATAGTGCTTTTTGCACGAGCCACTTTCGTAGGGTTCGGCTCATTTTGAAACACCCAAACTGTTGGTTATTGTTTAGTTTCAGGATCGTACGCGTAGATCCAGGATTCGTCACCTGCGTAGATATTATAAACAGATTTTGAGTCGCCTCCGTTGAATTTTTTTAGGTTTTCTTGCACCTTTCGACGCGAGCATCTTTTTGATCCTGAGTTAAGTTGTGCGGGATCCAACGCAAACAAATTTTTTTTACAGACAAATGTTCATGTAATATCCTACGAATGCTCGTCATACATATGCCCAGAATAGCCTCTATCTCGCGATACGTAACATGGCGGTCTTGCATTATTAGTTTTCGCACAGCTTCAATATTTTGTGGCACAACCACCGATTTCGGGCGACCTTCTTTAACTTCGTCCGTGAGCTTACTGCGCCCGCGATTTAACTCACTAAACCAGTGATACACAGTCGTTTTTGATGGAGCTTCACCACCAAAAGTCGAAGTTAATTGATCTACGCACTGTTGTTGCGTTAAACCACTTCGAAAATCGTAATAAATCATAGCACGAATATTTTCACGAGTGAGTTCCATTTTTCAGCCATATGACATTTTAAACCCAACAAAAACAAAACACTAACGTATATAAGAGAAAAATATTTGCGGCCAGTATTTAAAAAACGAACGAATTTGACCACGGAGGTCAGACATTGCGTTTAAAATTATTGGAATCCCAGATTCCGCATACATTAGTAGCAGCCTATGTACGTCGAACGATTGATTGTTCGAAACCTTATTCATTCGAATGGTTATACACCGACTGCTTGTTGGTTCGATGCTCGTTACATCGGAAACTTTACTGCGATGCTTTTTAATGCGACAGTTAATTATATCAAATGTTTATGCACCGACTGCTGTTAGTTCGGTGCCTTGTTAAATCATTATTATCGATTCCATACTAAGTGCTGTAACAAACGTTATTAATAGGAACGTAATATACGATAACTAGCTCCTGGTAGTCGGATTGCCCATAGACAGGAACGGTAACTGGTCAAGACTTAGTATTCCGAATAAATTGAAAGAAAAACTTTGTTGGTAATAAAGTCATTTTAGAATAGAATAGGAACCGTTTATTTATTACACACAAAACAATTTCAAAACAACAAATAAAACAACAAGAAAATACAATATTTCAAAATTTAAAATTAATCTGGATTGATACTGTGTGTCGTGGCAATAAATGGACAATCAGCGTTTTATGGTGTAAGGAGAAGACACACGGAAGTGTGGAAGTGTGGAATATGCAACCCTCTACGGCCTTGACTCCGACTCACGTTTAAGAATCACTGGACAAATTGCCATAAGAACACGTTCATACATACATAAATTCACGCATGCATCCTGGATGGAGGGTATGCAGGAACAAGGTTTTGCAACCTGATACGGTTTTGGCAAACCACTTTTGCACCTTCACACGTCTGTCGATTCTGTGAAAACAACTATGTTTCATGAGCCTTCAAAGGCGAGACGACGTAGGCTACTAAGCCTCCCCTTTAGTAAATGGGTCCAGTTGACACCCTTCCGTTCCGGGCGACTTTGTAATGACAATGAAGTGGTATTTTTTAATGCCTCGCAAAGCTCAACGGCTGTACAAAAAATGAACTTGCTATCAAATAAACTTGTCATTTAAACAGGGTGGGCACTTTACTGTTGTATCGTTAATGAACAGCCTAAAATTATGAACTAAGGTTGAGAATATTATCGGTTATAATAGTGATGTATTTGCCAAACTTTTAATAACGTTTTTATTCTGAAATAAATTATGACAAACAAATTATCAATTAAAGTATTGTTATATAAATTGTTTTTGACAAGATCTCAGTCCTAATGGTGTTTACGCGTTCCTAATGATATGAGAGTGAGTACCACGCTCTAAGCGCCTCTAATTCAAAATTTATGTATAAACCTGTATTTATACATAAATTTAGATAAACTTAGGGAATTAACAGAATTTATCATTAATTTCATTCTTTATCACGCTTATTACAAAAGCAAAAGCACGCGGGCGTGCTAAATGCTAGAAGCTTTCGTTTACAGTCAACCTTTGATATTTAAGATCATACAATATTGTACTTAGGTAGAGTCATTAAGATAGAGGATGACAACCTAAACTAAAAGTAAGTAAGTACGTATACTTAGTAATTAATAACGCAATAGAACTGAATAATTATTAGATAGCCTTGAGTTTAAACGTAAAACAATATTTAGACACGACCGTAACACAAAACCAAATATAGGGTATCCATATTTTTCTATCGAAGAACCTGAGTTAGGTAACAGGTCGTAACCTTTAGGCCATCACCCACGCAGCCCCGTCCGGCAAACGCCGAGCGCCAAGTGAGCCCTCCACCAAGCTGAACAATCAAACGAATTAAATCACAAGACTACTTACTTACAGCTTGGAAAACGTTTAAATCCCTCGTTTTCTCGAGCGCTCCTCACCGCGAAAGCCTTTTACGCGCGGAGTCCCCTCGGTAAACTGTTGCATGGAACGTCACAAATCAAATTGGCAATACACAATTAACACAAAATTACACTCACTCAAGACACGCTCTCTCTAAACTCCACTAAACGGCAGCTTAATAATTCCACATGAAAGCGCTGAGTCGAGGACGCTTCCAAACCTCGAGCGGGCAGCTTTCAGTGGGAACTGAAACCTACGGGAAACTGCCTCGTCCGGGACTCCGGTCCGCTCGAGCCACACTGGGGCGGCGCATCGCGCGCTCCCTCGACCTTGTGGCGTCCGATCCCGCGTGGGAAGGGGTCAGCTAGATGACGCTCGTTACGCGTGTCAGACACGAGTTTCCCCGATCTGGCAGTCGGGCAAACGAAAACTCAATGGGCACCGATAATTCATTGTAGGTATGAAAAGGACATTTCCCAGATAAGGTGGCCGTCGTCTCCTGTTGGGAGGCTGCGCGGCTGGGAATTTATGAAACCGGCGCGTGCTGTCTTAATTGATAACATTGTTTCGCTTATAAATTGAATTCCGCCAAGTTTTAAGTGGCCAACGATTTTCACGCGGGCCTACGTTTGCGGTCGTCGTTGGGGTGAAAGGTTTCCTTGACTATCGTTTTGAATTGAACACTGCCTTAAACGACGGTAGGTTGGACGGTAGGTATGCGTCTGTGTAGAGAATGGAAACTACCTATTTTTATCTCCTTGGAGAGGTGAGGAGCTCAAACTATGACGTCACAAGGTGGTCGTCACGCCTTTTAATGTATGAAACGTTTATCAATATTCGAATTACCTAGTAAAATAATGTTTACATGAGTCCAAGCCCTTTAGGTATTATTAGGTATTAAGGTATTAATAAATATAAATATTAGGTACCTATAAGGTTTTTTTTATAATTTAATGATAAAACTAAAAAAAAAAAAAATGTTTTTTCATTAACTTCATTTTTCGCATGTTTTGAGACGTGGAACACAACGAAAAAAATAAGTTTATTTTTTTTTGTTTGCTATGGTACAAAAACAATGTCGTCATCTATGTTCGAGTCATGCTTACCATTGAAATTACTTCAGACGTATAATCTATCCTAATCATAAACTTTTACAAACGACGCTGGAAGTATCCGACATAACAATATTCAGCCCGTTGATAACAATTATTGGACAAGGTAGATATTACAATTACTTATTAGTTCGTAATTACTTCAGATTAGATAAAAAATGTAGTTAGCTCTCTCAAGTAGTTAGCCACACGAAAACTCACAGTTGTGATTAGAAGCGTTAAGATTTCTCACTGTGAATATCACTAGTTCATAAAGCCCTATTAGAAGTGTCAATTTATTAATTTATTGCACTTTCCCCAATACTAACAGAAAAGGGAAACACCGTGAGGAAACCTGCGGTTCTTCCGGTCCGCACGTATTGATGTCTTTCCTGTGAGCTAGGCCGACTAAGCTGTCAGGATGGTACCTACCTATAGGTATTGCTGGACAAGCCTACTTAATCCATTTAAAAATGACCCAGCCTCTGCAGCGTCCGACTGGTCCCTAGTGCACGTGAAGGTGCCACTGGACGCTGTATAAATCATCTCATCACGTAGATGCAAAAGCCAAAGTTTTATACACCCCTAAAGGAAAGTTCGTGAGGAAAAATGAGTGTCAGAGGTGTTCAAATACCTCAGCTCTTGAAATTGCCAATCCGCGGTGGGCACGCGTGGTAATTAAGCCCATACACTCTCTCTCTCTCTCTGAGAGAATGCCTGTGACCTGCAGTGGGAAGTTTACAGGCTACATAAAAAAATGGTAAATTCACAATATTTCCGGGTTCGAATCCCAGCATGGGTTTTAGCCTCTAAATAGGTTTTTAATAAATGATTTACTTACCATATAGGCAAATCGGACAAATGCCCGAAGTGCCGGTCCCGAATGGTCGTTAACTTTCATTTACTATTCTAATAAAAAATACAATCCTCGGACTGCCTCGTTGGTCTAGCCGTTAAGGCGCTTGGTTACCAAGACAGAGGTCGTGGGTTCTATTCCGATTGGGGGCCGCCGGACATTTGTACATGTGCCCTCAGTCTGGTTGTAGGTATTGTCATGTTTGTGACGTCCTTTTCTGCATGGTTACAGGGTATCCTAGTTTGGGACCAGGCCCAAGTGTCTAATAGTTACATAGTTTTTCAATAGAATGAAATAAGCACGACAATGGTTGATATTTGTCACAATTAGGTAGTCTACAAAGCAATAGCAGTACAATGTCATTCCAGGGGTGAAACCCGAGCAAATTAAATAGGCATCTCTCGCGAAGAACCTCGAATCGCGAGAGGCGCCAAGTTATGTAGCACGGATTATACAATTGCAATGCGATAACAAGACTACCGATATTGTGAATGAAACCACCATTACCGGACTAATATGACTCTATTGAGTAACTATGCATTTTGGAGACTCACCCCCCAGGGGCATTATTACGTAAGTGTCCACTGAGTTGAGTGACGTTGATTTTTACTTTTGTTAAGCTACTCCGGCTGTCAAATGCATACATTTTTTGACACTTAGGAGTCGTGTAAATGCTTCACTCGATAGAGTGGAGTGCTACGTAATAGGAGGACTTTTCAAGTGATTGTGTTGTGTAGAAGTTATTATTATTATTATCGTCGTAGAGGTGGTAACGCAGGGATAGACCGGCGGCTTTACATTTGAGTGGACGTGGTTTCGATTCCCGGCATGTACAAATGACTTTGTTTTCTAAGATGCACAGATTTGTGTAGTACCTAGTTGTAGCAATACAACTTCCTATCTGTGAAGAAATACATCGTGAGGAACTTGAAGAAACCTGAGTGTCGAGCCCGAAATTTGTATCTTGCGGTGGGTTCGCCAGATAATTAAGCCCCATGCTCTCTCTGAGAAAAGGCCATAACGTAAAAAAGTCTACGTTTGTGATTGCCATTGGAATCACTTTATTTCCATTTCAGTCCAGATACCAGATTAACAGATAAGAAAAATCTTGCATTTAAGTGATAGGTGTATGTACTTAATGGCGGTGGAAAAATATTATTTCAAATATCAGGTTGTCTGGAAGAGATCGCTTTTAGC
The DNA here is from genome assembly GCA_934045075.1 of Yponomeuta sedellus. Taxonomy (NCBI): domain Eukaryota; kingdom Metazoa; phylum Arthropoda; class Insecta; order Lepidoptera; family Yponomeutidae; genus Yponomeuta; species Yponomeuta sedellus. The sequence goes on from OW203738.1 coordinate 13,810,230, forward strand.
GATAAGACCGCCGATTTTAGACTGGTTACTAAGAACTATTAAGTATCTTAGCTCTGTTAATTACTGGTGTGCAATGAAGAGTTATCTATCTATATATCTATAGTTATGAATTTAGTTAGCGATGACATTATTGATGAAATAGCTAGCAAAAGCAAGCAGCGAGAGCTATGAGATACTTCGGAAGACATAGACTATACTTAAACTGCTAAAATGGATAGTACAGATGTCACCACCGTGGTCACTACATATACATCCTTTTCGCCTAAAGCGCTAGTGACCTAGGAAGCGCTCGTGGCCTAGCCGAACCGGGTGATTGGAATCAATCGCTTGAGTTAAGCAACAACAGGCGCGGTCAGGAGCTGGATGGGTGAGCGTCCCGTGACTACCGCTACTGGCAGTTTTTCCGAGTGCTTCCGTGCTTCTCAAGGCACGCTGAGCCGTTGGTGCCGGCTGTCATGTAATGGCAGTCGTTAAGCCATGTCAGAGGCCTTTTAGGCGGCTTGATAACTTCTGACAGTAAGGCCTGCCACTGTCTTACAATCCTCCACCAAACCGGACTTGGCCCCCGTGGTAGAGTGCCTAACATTCTTGCGATGCAGGAAGAGAACCGTGCCCCAGCAGTGGGGACATACTCGTACATGGGTGATATCGTACATGCATCCTTTTCATCTTTTGAATTGACCGAATCAGATGTCATTTGCTATCTCTTCAGATACAAATAGCTAATAATATTTTGTCATACGTAGGTATAAATTACATTGATTTACCGATCGCTGCGTCACTGGAAGAGCGCCGCGTACCTATTTCATAAAATTACGTTAACACTGATATTTCGAAAAACTCTTGGAACCAGAGTTAGTTTGAAACACAAACTGATGTCATTCAGGAATTAAATAGTAAATTATTATTATTCATCATTTCAGCCTATTGCAGTCCACTGCTGGATATAAGCCTCCCCCAGGGTGCGCCACAAGACACGATCTCCCGTTTTCGCCATCCAGTCACCACCAGCCACCTTTTTCCGGTCGTCGGTCGTGGTCTCCATTCGAGAACCCGTAAATTATAATTATTATTTACACTTTATTGCACACGAAACATTTTACAGGACATTACATAACAAATACAATGTACAACGGCCAGCGTATCTCTGAAAGAGATTTCTTCCAGCAAAACTAAGAGAGTCGGAGATACAGTAAAAAGCGCGTCTATATACGTGCACAAAATAGCCAATTTTCTAATTCTGTAGAGTCGCTGATGTAAGAACCCATCTTGCATCGCAGGAAGGATAGCCATACTCCACCACAGGGGCCAAGTCCGGTTTGGTGGAGGCTTGCAAGACTAGTGGCTGGTCTTACTATCAGAAGTTTTCAAGCCGCCCTAAGGCCTCTAACTTGGCTTAACGACTGCCATCTATCGACGGCAGTCGACACCAACTGCCGGAACCGCTCGGAAAAATGCCAGTAGCGTTAGCCATAGACGGTCACCCATCAATGCACTGAACGCGCCCTGAGTTGCTTAATCTTCGTGATCGTTTAAGATCACTCAGGCAGCCGAGACTACGAGCGATTCGAAGATCATTTAGAGGATGAATTCTTCGTGTGGAAAGGCAAATGGCTAGGAATTCAAGAACGAACTCTCAGAGCCAAACAGGGCCTAGTGAGCTTTTGTGAGCCTTTCATCAATAAGTTACCCAGAATTATTTTTAAATTACCTGGGTGTACTTACGATATATTATTGTGGATTCCGCAGCAGTGTTTACTGCCTCGCACATGAATATTTATGAAGTAGGTAATTGGGCGTGCCGGCAATATATTTAGGAAATAATGAATGAATGAAATTTCATTATTGCACTAATTGTATTATTGCACTAATTGCACAAATTCGTACAAAGGCGAGCTTAATACTAGATAGTATTTATGCGAGAGTATTTATATGAGATAAATTGGACCCCATAATCTAGGTGCAGTCGAAGCACATCAACCTTTGCAGACGTGCAATCTAAGCAATTAGGTTAAGGTCGACTGTCACAACAAGGATTGATCTGCCGTTGACTGTACATTTCCGTCCCCACATAAATCCAAAGCTCTAAGGATTTGAGGCGACGGTTGACATCACTCCATTCTTACACTATGTTTATTTTTAATGCACTAACCCGTGCTAAGGACAATTTTAAAAACCTATTTAGAGGCTAAAAATTCCACCCATGCCGGCATTCCAAACCGCGACCTCTGGTTATCCGTGCCAGCGCTCTTTCCAACTGAGCTAATGGGCGACTCCCTTCCAAGAAAGAGTGCTGGCACGGATAACCAGAGGTCGCGGGTTCGAATCCCAGCATGGGTGGAATTTTTAACCTCTAAATAGGTTGTAGACTTTTAGTCCGGATTTACTTACGGGTGTTGTTATATCGGAAAAGTCCGACCAGGTTTCGCTCCAACAACACCCGTAAGTAAATCCGGACTAAAAGTCTACAATGTGTTGTGCTTACGAAAGTTTTAGCTCTAAATAGGTTTTTAAAATCACTCCATACTCTTTGCAATGTGCGAACCAGCCACAACGCACTTACGCTTTCCCTCGGGACTCTTTGTGTTTTGACCCCTAGTTGGGCCCAGAGGTATTAAACGTAATTATACTACTAGCAGGTGGGCTCATAGGTATTTAATGCAACATTAAAAGCAACTTTATTTTACTGTGATGAGCGGAAGGTAAAACTGTGAAGGATGGAAGGGCTAATAAGCCAGGTTTTCACGGTCTTAGTACGCTCGGAACGAGTGCGCCATCCGAGTAAACTAATGCTTCTGATTGGACAGTTTTTCGTGACAACCCCAAAATAGCCAATCAGAAGCATTAGTTTACTCGGAAGCGCACTCGGTCCGAGTCCACTAAGACCGTGAAAAATCGGGTTGATGTTTAATACTTTTTCTTTATTCGTAGGGTAGTTTGAACCTACATAAGGTCGAGCGGCGTCGGCCTGGCTGACAGGCCATAGAGCAAAGGGTGATATTCATTTGCAACCAGAGCCCCAGCTTGTGGCCCTCTCCCTAAGTGACTTTCTTGCCGTATCTGAACGAAATTAAAATAGCATGTTAATAATTTACTTCTCAGCCTGGGCACAGATTAGATAATAGGCCTGGGGGGCGAGTCTCTAAAATTCATAGTTGGTCAATAGTCATATTAGTCCGGTAATGGTCGTTTCATTCACCCTATCGGATAGTAACCAATCGTATTGCAATGGTAGGTACCTATAACCCGATACGATCTTCTTCGAGAGAGATGCCCATTTAATTTGCGCGGGTTGTACTCCTGAAATGACATTGTATTGCTATCAGATCGTAGACTACCAAATTAAGGCAAATTACAACCATTGCCGTAATTATATCATTCGATTGAAAAACTGTGTACCTAAGTACTAGACTCTAGCGACCAGTCTTGGGCCGAGCAACAAAAAACCCTTCTATTATAATTACTTTGTAGATCAACTCACATCAAATCAGGTTTTTGCTTCATGTGGTACAATGCAACAGTTATTTAACAATAAGGTTCATCAATGACATGAACCCTGCGAGGACGCTACAATTTTATAATAATTTACCTACTTAACTTAAAAACCAATCTGATTGAACTCAAACTGCGGCGGTTAAACTTTAGGCTAAAGTTTAACCGGGACTCTTAGGCCCAGTCCGACCCTGAGGTCAAGCAAACACTTCCATGTTGGGCCTGGATATAAAGAGGCTTATTTGAGGACATAAAAGTTATTTTCCCAACAGTAATGCTGTGTTTATCCAGGGTGTCAGCTAACCCCATACCAAATTTTATTAAAATAGCACTAGTTGTCTAGGCGTAAAGAAGTAACAAACAAACACACTCGCATATCAACTTTCGCCTTTATAAAATTAGTGTGATATGATATAATAAATATAATATAGTGTGATGTGATGATACTTAGTGTGATAGAAGCTTTCAAAATAGTTATCAACAGAGTGCTTAGTGCGAGTTTGACAGATCCAATCGAATAACTTTAATACCGCGTTAATCGAGCATTGAGTAGTGAGTATGAGTAAGTTAAACGTTCGAACTGGCAAAACGCTGTCACAGTACAACTCGCACTCGCGTTTATTCGTGTTTTGGCTGGTAAACGTGTTCACTTCTCAACGTAAACCATTACAACTCGCACTCAGCAATTTTAATTTCCATCCTTGTGGCGCTTCCTCGATGCCATAGAAATATGAGTTGACGTTAACGCGATCGAGTAGTTAAAAAAACTCGCACTGACCATTGAATTTCAACCTCCGAACAAATTTTAACTTAAAATAATACCACTACGGACTATTTTAATCGGCACTTATCGGGTGTTTCAAGGAATGGTGTTGAAATACATAAGACTGTTAGTCTTTTCCAAACTGAGTGTTTTGGTACAGCTACGGTAAAAAAAAACTTGATTGATACAATATGAAATCCATTCGTTTTATTCAATGCAACATTTTCTTATCATCTTATTAATATAGAATAACCTATATAAACTTTAAGTATTAAATAGACTGATTCCAAACTTGTCAGGCTCTGGAAAAGGCACAATAGGTACCTTATTCTTAACATAATGCAATGTAAATAAAAAAAAATGCAAACAACATTTCTCTCAATTTTTAAATTATTTTTTTCTTTCTTTGTTTGTAATTTATTTTAACATTTTAATAGTTTCTCATGTCTAATTACAAAATTAATTACTAAAGGCACAGACATTAACTTATCAGGCTCTGTAGAAGGCACATCACTTATACTTAATCATGATATAATCAGGAATTAACAAAATCACACCACAATTCTCGCATTCGTCTTGATTGCTATACATATTTTTATTTTAACATTTTATTGGCTTATAATTACATTAAATATAAAACTACAAAACTAAATATGGACGGATAATTATAATTGACAGATACTAGTTTTTTCTGGCTTTGTAAAAGGCACAACAAATACCAATATACAACTAAAGCTGCACATAGTCTTTGGAGAATATTCAGTATTTTCTTTACTCAAAGCAGACAATAGGTAATGTTGGCTATCCTTTGCCAGACAAGTCTTACGTAGAAATTTGACAGTTTTTCTGTAAAAGTTATATCAAATCATAAAATTACATATATTTACTGTTAATCTTGGTATCTACCTACAGATTGAAACGGGAAATGACTTTTAGTCATAGTCATAATATCAGAATCATGTACTTACAGATCTATTAGGTGTCATAAACTAGCGCCCAGATGTACCAGGTGAACAGCTGTAAACTACTTTTTCTGGAATATGAGATTCAAAGTCCAACCTTATAATTCCCTATTTAAATTTTTCGCAGAAACAAGTATCTTAACCAAAGATCTCTTTGAAACTACGTAGTAGAAGCTTTTTTTCGGAAATGAATTTCAATTTTCAATGTGCAACTTATGCAAAACTTTGGTATTCCAAAAGGGAACCATAATACTGATTTACTTACGCTACATCAATATAGACACTAAAAATTACGCGTCTATTGTTTGACAAAATTTATATTATCGTAGCATTGATGGGTATAGTGAACTACGATAGTGGTGTGGCAGGCAATTAATTTTCAGATCCAGGCTTGCCCTGGAAAATAACATAAGAAACGCCAACCCTTTCTAGTATGGCAAAATCTTATTAATAAAGAAGTCTTTTTTGTGTCGAGTTTTCAGGTTGCTAGTCTACATTTTAACACTATATAATACCTGCTACAAAAGTCAGAAATTAAAGTAGCTTAGGTCCTAAGCAATAAATAGAGCTCCCATAAACAACATTAGAATACTGGAAACTTTGAGGATAGATGAGCCGTTGCATTCATCAGAGGAACAGTAGCATTCCTCCCAGTAGACTCCATTGTCGTAGACCCCCCAATTGCAGACTCCCGTGACGCCTGTGTCTGCCACTGACGCACACCGGCGGATGACTTGACGCCATCGACCGTCCCCTGGAAATTACATTTAATTTATGAAGTATCAAGATATTTAGAAAAATTACATCTCTTGATATCAACTCTTATGTCCCCAATGCTGAGCCACAAGCCTGTTCCTGCATCGCAGGAAGTTTAGGCCATACTCCACCATGGAGGCTAAGTCCGGGTTGGTATATCACGAGACAGAAAAATCACATACTAAATCTCAATACTTACTCTAAAATTACATTAATTTGCATGAAGCTTTTTTAATTGGGAAAAAGACAATATGTAGGATATTAATTTATAGTTTTAGGGCTTTGTATTCAATCAAACTTTGTGAAGTAAAATTTATCAATTTTAGGCCAAATTTTTGTTCTTCCCAGGTTAAATATTGAAAGTCCATTGCTGGATCGGTGAAGTTTTGATAAACCTTGCATGTTGTTTAGTAACCTTTTGAATGTCGTCACTTTCCAGTACATTAATTATCAAATTCTGACATTGTAGTGTGGCCATCATACTACCCGGGCAAGTCAAATAAACTGTGTTTCTCTATGGAGCACTAGTTTTGAAATACGGAACACTGGATAAAGTGTGTCATCATATGTTAAGAGGGGGAAGGCATCGAAGGCATTGACAAATGTGATATTGTCTGAGAAGGGATGGAAGGGGTTTTTGATGTCACATTTCAAAAATATGTATTATGTAATTTATTGTTTTGTTCAATCAGTCAATCAATGTGCCAGTGTATGTTCACTGATGGACATACACCCAAGGCATGGGTGTATGTCCATCAATTCCTATAGCTATTCTTTCCTATTGCCACATACAGTTGTTTTGTTAATTTTTTCAAATGTTTGAAATTAAATAAGTGTGACATGACTTATAGATGACTCCTACTATACTGTGGAAAAGGACACTCCTCTACTCAATTAATATAATTAACACAATGTCCTGTAGCAGCTCTGCATCATTCCTATTGAGTTTCAACTTATTAGAATGACAATGCAGTTTGAACTTACAGTGGTGGTGGCAGCCCACCGGTAGAATGGTTGCCAGACATCTGAGAGGATCTGGGTTTGGGGTTTATAGGGGTTAAAGAGGTGAGGAAGGGGGTCGACATGTCTGCCTTTAAAACCCTGTGTAGGAAATGTAGTTATTGAGTAAACTTTAAAGTAACCTAACAGCAACCAGTTTTTCATAATAGGCTTACCATCAGTAACAAATTTAATTTAGAGAAAACAATGCAAGAGCAAACAAACAATGTCATTGCTCACTCTTATATGTAAGATCAAAAGTCTAACCTAATGAAACCTACAGGTTCTTAGGGGTGGGTGTAGGATTTTTTCTCTGGTTTAACTATACTCACTACTTGAACTTACAGATAAAGCCTTTAGGGCCCTGTTGAGTAACCTTCATGCAGAAGGAACCAGGCATGTGAGATTCATCACTGTTGCACTCCACAGCAATATTGCTAGCCTTGTCGAACTTCTTATAAGCGCCGCAGGTATCTTCGTTCTTATTTTGTGAGGAGGCACATTGGTAGCACCTTACGCAAAATACTGCAAAAGAATAAGAGTTGTGAAGTAGTTTTAGTCTTGATATGAAACAAGCGCTGCGAAATGTTTTTAGGAACGAAAAGTGTACCCACCAGCTGGCAAAGTGCACAAGACAACGAGGACTAAGGTTTGTTTTATCATTTTTAGAAAAATATTTTTTAAACGCACTACCTGAATTCGTATAAATTCGCATGAACTAACTCACAAATTAAACAGGTAACTTTCGAAAGAAACACCCACAGAGTACATTAATATCTGAGGAAACACCCAACACCCAACCATTTTTTTTTTTTTTAATAAAGGGTTTTACGGCCCTGGATCCGTGTCCTTTTGAGCCTTGAGTATTGTATTAGTTTTTTATAGTATTAGTTTTCAGATAAGAGCACTTATCACTTCCGTATCACTTCACTATAATGTTCAGTTTTTCCAGTCACTTTAAATTTTTATTCCACTGTTCATAATGAATTTATATAAGGGGGCGAAAAAGGTAGGATTGCTAAGTAGATTTGGAAGAAGAGTTGGTGTAGGGACACCCGTTTCGCAGCTGATTGTGTCAAGTTCCGTGATAAGTATTAATCTGTGCAATTTAAATTCTTGACAGTTGAGCACGAGATGGTTTAGGTCGGCGTTTTCAGTTCCACAGTAAATGCAGTTCGAATCTTGGGCTAGGCTGAGTCTATAAAGGTGAGCTTGGGTTTGGCAGTGGCCGAATCTCATTCTGTTTAGGGTGGTTATGTATTTCCGGCAGTTTATGTCTTTTTTCCGATGGTACCAAGGTTGGGCGGGCGGGCTTCCTTGGATGTCTCTATACCAGCTTCCTTTCTCTTTACTGATCTCATTCCAGTAGTTGCACCATATTGCTTTCAGATTCTCATTCAGATGAACATGGAGATCAGTAAATGGCAATTTGAGGTCTGTAGAGTGATCCTCGTCAACACCCAACCAACCCAAATTACACAGAGTATTTAATAAGGCAGCTGGTGCTCCCGATCACCCGATCCCGACACAAACCAAACAATGATTTTTTTTTTGACAAGCTAGTGTTGTAAAACCTATGTAAACCGGTTAACCGATTTGAAACGATAAATTAATAATTTATTATTGTTTGGAACGGCGCAGCACTGACCGAATAAAAAGAACTGACATGGTTTTGGTTAGTGTTAGTTAGCTCAGAGTCGTAGTACCTAGTCAGCGTGTTGGGTGTTTTATTTACAAGCTCAGTACTTACATCAAAATATCCCCGGATTTGACCATGAGTGAATTCTGTAGGAGCGCAGTTGTTTGCACGTTTTTTATATTGCTCCTTCCATATGGTAATTATTTAACATTTTTATTTTACCAAATTCAAATTCAGTTTATTGCTTTATTAGTACCTATTTTTTAATGATTCGCGATAGACATACATAGGTCTAATCGCGATTATTTTTTTCCCGACGTTTCGGCAGTATTACAGTTTCCGTGGTCTCGGGTAGACCTCGGATATGAAGGGTAGTTTCATCTTATAAATAATCGCGGCTAGACCTGTTTAATATATAACTATTGCCTTAGTACTCCATACAACAGTTCAAAAAAGTAAGTAATATATCCATCACAAGAGCCCTGCGCGGATACTGCAATCAATCAGTAAAGTCACGCAGGTTCTGTCAAAACCACTTACCTCACCAGACCTCGCTGTTGATGAGAAGATTAAAACGTGTATCTCGGCAATGTGCAGTGGGAGCAGTAATCGTTTTTAGTTTTCAGTATAAAATGCTTCAACTGCCGTTCGACCTATGACTCCAAGTGTGGAGATCCTTTCGACAACAGCACATTGCCCATAGCTGACTGTGAACGGGAGAGAAAACAAGCTAATATACCCGGTATTAGCATGTGTCGCAAAATAAAACAGAAAGGTATTGTAACAATCTACTTATTAAAATGCATAAATTCAACAATAAATCATTTTCATTATGTTTTTTCATTGAAACCGTAGCTCAGCTCTGGTATTCAACTCTACTGACACCTAAATACAACGTAAGGATTTCCCTTCGAATAATTCAAACTTTACTGGACGGCTACGCGGCCAGCATACCTACCTACATAAATAACTACTACAGTTACACATAATGAATATGCTAAGCAAAATAGATGGTTGCCAGGACTGTAGTCAGGGGATAGGTATGTCAGAGAACAGCCTGTGTCAAGCCTAGAAAATATTGAGTTTGGGAGTACTTAGTGTTACTATTGTGATTAAATATCGATTAAATGTAATTGTTAAATATCTATTAACATAAATGAAATATCTGATAAAAACCCACTAACCTTAAGAGGCTAGTGGGTATTTATCAGATATTTCATTATGTAAGCGGCAATAGTGAGTAAGCTCACTATTGCCGCTTACATAATATGTCAATTGAGTTTTATTATTGCTAAGTAATATATATGTCTATCTACATGTATCGAATGGAATTAATTAGTTATTACCATTACGTTATTCATATATTCTTCTTAGCATTAAATTACCACTAGTATGAACTAGCCCTTTGCACTATGGAAGCCGCCGATTCTCGCCCATGCGAATTGAAAGCGTAGACGCAAAATATTCGAAGGCTTAGACATTTGTCGCATAAAAATAAGATAACTCGACAGAATCATTAGACATCACTCATTCGAATTCAATGAGACAGCCAAAATTTGTATTCTGAACACTTTTTAAGAAGAATTCAAAAAGTCATAAGCGTTAGAGTCGTATACGAATTATTTGCTAATTAAGTAAGAATTGGCTTCCCGAAAACGTCCTATTCGCTGAGATTTTCATTCGTGTTACAAACCTTTTAACGAAAATCTCCCATTATAAAGACTGTCTGTGTATTGTTGTGTAGATATTTACCCAAGTATACTCCTTCTAACTAATTAACTGCTACATTCGAAATAACATGAGAACTTTATATAAATCTTTCGTAGACTGTTAATTACTTTAAAAATCCCCTTGTCTCTCAATTACAGTGGACGGCGAATGGCAACACATCCGCGACTGTGCATACATTACTGAGGAAAATTTTCTGAGCGACACGAGTATCTGTCTCACGGGTACGGGTACTGATAACATCTTAACTGAGCAGTGCACCTGCCGCAGCAAAGATGGCTGCAATTCCTCCAATACCAATTTTCCTTTGCCTTGTATATTACTGGCCACACTACCCCTTTGGTTAAAGAAAGTGTTGCTTTAAGGCAATTAATACTAATATACATATTTTTTTAATAAAATAAGCACTTTGTTGTCAAATGAATTTGTCGTACAGTCGACAGTATATTAACTGCGTTGTGCCCGAGTCAGTCATTGACAACTTTTCAACAAAAACGGTAGGTTTTAATTAAAGTACTGCACTTTTGCTATTTTACGTGCCTACAATCTAATAATATATTACCATCGATAAAATATTACTATCATATTTCAATTTTAATACTATGAACATTCCTAAATAAAATATACAAGCAGCTACGTGAAAAAACGTACATTTAACATAATTTTTTCTAATGTGCTATGAAACAGCTGATACTTTTTCTCGTGTTTTCAAAGTGGTTGAGTTGTACTGCAACTCTATAGTATGATAAAAATGAAATTGTAAGTTCCATTTTTCTTGTGATTACCTCAAACCTTCAGAGTGATCAATCTGTTCCCTAAAAATCCCTAAAAGAGCTCCTTTGCAAGTACTGTACTATCGAATTTACCTACCTATAGAAGTTAAGTTTAATTTTGACTTGATTAAATAAAATGTTTTGCACAATGAATGTTATACTTTCATTTGAATGGACAAAGGTTTCAACTATATAAGTAGGAGCTTAGTATGTTGTGATGGATGAGCGAATTTAGGTAAAATTATTTGTGCAAGTAGAGCACCAAGTTAACCGGCGAATATTGCGCTTGTGGTTAGTTTTTATAGATGCTACCCTGAACAAACCATAGCTGATCCTTCGAATTTAGGCTTATTGATCAGTTTTAATGAGCATTTTAGGTGAAACTCGGTGATCAGGCTCTGACGATGGCACTGATAGAAATTAATATAACATGGGACTTTCTCAACATTCAACGGCAGAACCTTCGAGTTAAGATTTATTTGATCAGTCTTGATAAAGACTTCAGTGGAACTTTGTGACCAGGATCTGGTAATGGCTCTGAAATACGAGATCTCTTAAAAAGAAAACAGCTAAGTTTGGGCTAATTTGATCGGTGTTAAAATCAATCTTGATGAGGTTGAGGACTTTAGTAAAAATCGATGAACAGGATTTTATAATGAGATTGTATTCTAATATTCCTTCGATTATTTTAATATCTCTTCTCGATATTGAGATGCTTTTGATTACTTTATTTGTTCTAAATAAGAGTTCGGTGAAACATGTTTAGAAAATTTCTTCATGATTTGAGGGAAAATCTTGAGTATATCATAGTTAGGAGCAGAGGAATCAAAAATCAAAATTTTCCTTACGCAGTAAATAAACTTGTTCTCCTTCGATGAGACAGGAAACGTCGATCTTTAGGGGATCATCAGGTGCTAGTCAACAATTTTCACCAAATTAAGATAAGAATACCTATTCTTTACTGTATACCAGATGAAACAAAAACAAAAAACACACACACAGTAGTGATAGACAATCGTGCGACTACGTGCCTCAAGACCTCCACTTATAGGTAAACAAACCAGTGCGAAAACGCCCGTTTGCTTCGCCGGCGAGACGTCGCGACCGGCTTTCCCATAAATACCCACAATAAAAACAAAAAAAATCTGATGCATAATGGGCGAACTAATAAAATTGTGAATGTAAGGTATTCTTGTAATTAATAATCAATCAAGCAACTTGTTATACCTAAGTATAGTACTAAGTACTAGTAAACTAGTAGAACACGGAATCAGCCTGGCTACCCATAGCACAGGGAGTCCTAGCTTAGGAGCCAGGATACAAGTTGTAATATTAATTTGCATTAAAATTTTCCTGTTATATTTCTTATATCATAGACGGATGGAATATATTTATTTTATAGGCGTCAGTTTATTTAATTAAACGGTCATATGATCATGTTTTTAAATTTAATAAAATAATAAATAAATATTCATGGACATATTACACAGATCTCGCTAGCCCTTTACTAATTACAACTAAATGACTTGTGTTATATATAGCCTTTATAGGTGCTAACTCGAAGATAGATTTAATACAATAAATACATAAATAACGACCAAGACCCGAGACAAACTACAAAAGTTCGTTCTCGAACTCGAGACCTTCGGTTTTACAGTCAGCGTACCAAACCGCTGCGTTACCGAGGCCGTCATAACTTTTTTTTATTTCTACATAAAACTCTTCTTTTACCTCCCTCGGTTGACTGATAGAAACTGTTTATGGCATAAATCCGCCGCATTGTACGATTTTCTCTTTTACATTGCAATGCATAAGAGTATTATTAATAATATTTTTCTAATAAAAGAGTAAAATGGGTATTTGAGTATGTAAACCATTACGAACAACGACAAAGAAATCGATTTCGTGCGCCTTTTATTTTGTACAACCTTCTTTCAATCTGGCTCGCATGGATCGCATGCAATTCTTTGTCATACAGCCAGTTATTTCTTCATTTAATATTCATGATTGATATCTCTAGTAATTTCAACTCTTACTAGAAATATCCATATTTCAAATCACTTCTCATCCCTAGAGATCGAAAAGCTATTTTGACCCCTGTTTCATCATCATCATCATCAACCCATATGTACCAACCGAGGGACACGGGTCTCTTCCCTGAGGAAGGTAGAGGCCAATGGGGGCCAAGTCCGCATTGGTGGAGGCTTGCAAAACTAGTGGCTGGTCTTACTGTCAGAAGTTTCAAGCCGCTCTAAGGCCTCTGACTTGGCTTAACGACTGCCATCTATCGACGGCAGTCAGCACTAACTGCTTAACGTGCCTTGCAAAACACGAAACCGTTAGGAAAAATGCCACTAGCGTTAGTCATAGACGGCTTACCCATCTATACACTGAACGCGCCCTTTGTTGCTTAACCTTCGTGATCATTTAAGATCACTCAGGCAGCCCGGGGCTACGAGCGACCCCTGTTTATGAGGACGAAACTAGGTCTTTTTTGCATAGATGTGGTAAATATAAAATATAGGTAGTTGAATATGATAATTATTTAATATATTTAACTACCTATTCTTTTATGGGGATTCAGGCTAAACTAACAGAGAGTCATCAGTTTCACAAATGGGCTTTTTCACAGAGCTTTTTAGTGACCATTGTTTCGTAAGCGGGTTGAATCTATTAATATTTTTTATTAGGTACCCATGTAGTCCTGTATTATTAGCTACCTATATAGTTTTAGCTGGTTCCCGGATTGTTATAAAGAACTTTTCTAGTAAATTTTTTTGTAATTTTATGAAATCGATTAATTTAATTAAGAGGCGTCTCAGAATGCGATGTTTGGATTCATTAAAAATTAATATATTCAGAGGACACAAATGAATGTGTTACAGTTGTTGACGCGATATGGCTATAGCAAATATTGAATGTCATTAATGATTATGTGTAAATAGGTAAAGACGTTCAATGTTCAAAGCTTTTCAATTAGATTGTTTAAATTTGGTTGAAGCGTGTAACGTCGACCATTATGGCGTATATATTTTTTACGACGCGATACTTTTAGACCGCCCCACGTCGTCTGCTGTCGCTCACGTCTCCCATGCCTTACATGCATCGCTACTGAGATGACTGCACATCAACATTTTCATACGTGCACTATGATTAGTTACTTTAAGGGTTACTTTGCAACAAAAATGTAAAAGTCGGCCTGCTGTCGACTGTACTAACCACGACCGTTGACCCGTTTTTGTTCGTGACCTCCGCAGATAACATCACATAGGTACATGCATGTAAGTAGGTACTCTGGATAAGTACCAAATATTTCTGCCTAATCTAGTCTAGTGTTGTGTTAAATTTAATTACCGGTAAGATTTTTATTTCGATTGTAATACTATGAAAATTCCGTCAAATTATTTGGTTTGTCTATGGTTGGTTATTGTTGTTAGTGTTGCCAGAAGTACGGTAATTAACGTATATGTACTATAATTTTTGATTCCGGTACGATCTATGGTACAATATGATGTGTTATCAAAAGTACAATTATTTGCAACCTTTCCCTTACCTAAGGTGGGAAAAACTTACCTAAGGTGCCAATTCATCATCATATCATCATCTTATCACCAAAATATAGAAATCATCTATGGTGGGGGATTTACCGTCGAATCTATAATTCGGAAGGAGTTTAACTAAGTTTAAAATTTTCAAATATTATTTGCATTCACCTACTTTCAACTTTAATAAGTGACTAACTTTGTTTTTTATTCCAAAAAAATATCTCGAATGACATCAGCAGGCAGTTATTCAAAAATTGTAGGCGTGCCTGCAGCTGCGGAAGAAGAATTGTATGGTGACTCTGATGATGCCACTCTTTTATAAAATAAATAAGACAGTTTATTAATTTCTAGTACCTACATTTCACAACTTTTGAAAATTCTTATCTTATTTCTCAAAATGCGAACTAGCTACGATCTCCGCGTGGCTCTAGCAGTTGTACGATAATTTTTCATTTAGTTACGATAATTTTAATTTTTTTTTTATTTATCGACTTACGTTTCTATCGCAGATATTGATACAGTATTCTCTCGCACTCGTCTGGCAACCCTGGTTGTTATGCATTATTATCACAGAACAATTAAACCAACTTGATACTCTTCTTTTTAGTCTGTATGGAATATCATTTAAATCTACAGTGTATCCGTTCTTAAATGGCAAAACGAGTAAACAAACCTCACTCGACCACAAAACACGAATTCTGGAAGCATCACTCGATGTAGGTTACCACATTTAGTTGTAGACACTAGTTAAGACACAGGGGCATAATATTTTACCGAAAACTGGCTGAATTTGTGATTAAAACTATGATTTTTTGCCGAAATTCTAAATACACTGGTTTTCTGATCACAGGTTAGCAAAACTACACAGATTAGTTTGTAATTTTTTTTAGAGTTGGGATGCGGTTGTATGAGGTGAATGAAAGAACGAATGAATGAAATTGCGCTGTTATGTTATTTAAGAAGTGCACATAGCACCGGAATAATAAAAATAACAAAATAGAGTAGGTATTGCGGTGGGTATTGAATAAAGAATTAAAGTTTGATTGATTTTTTTACTTAAACCTTGCATGTTAAGCGGGTGTTTCATTAGCGAGCCACCAGTTTTCTTTACCGCAGTTTTTATTTTCTGCTAGCCAACGGTATAGACCGCAACTACATCACCCCAAAATACGGCGATTTTTTTTTCAAATTTTACTCTGTGGGTTATACCGTTGATTCTTTGAGCATGCTTGAAATTCTGTCAGTTTTAAAGCCGTATACAAAACTGCCAGTGGATCAGCCGAGCCAGCAAGCAAGAAGTTTTTTTCACGTTGCTGTAGCCACGGTTGCCAGATGAGATTTTCTAAATATCTCCAAGTCATTATACTATTTTAATTTTTTTAATGCTCTAACCCGTGCTAAGGACAATTTTAAAAAAAACCTACTTAGAGACAAAAAAAAATCATCCTGACTTTACTACAGCCAGATGTCGCTGCCTGTACGTAATACAGAAATGAGTGTAAAGAGGTTCGAAATTTCACTAATGCCGGTGAGTCGCCCATTAGCTCAGTTGGAAAGAGCGCTGGCACGGATAGCCAGAAGTCGTGGGTTCGAATCCCGGCATGGGTGGAATTTTTAGCCTCTAAATAGGTTTTTAAAATTGTCCTTAGCACGGGTTAGTGCATTAAAAATAAAAATAGTATAATCATGTGGGTACAGCGATATCATTCCGATGTAAAAAAAGAACCTAACTGCAAAGTAGGTAGTCGCGGCTGTAAGTGATGCAATCTACTTCAGCCAGATGTCGCAGCCTGTACGAAATACAGAGAATAGTGTAAAAAAAAACCTAAAAATAATATATTTTGCAGCACAAACCCCCATTTTAAATGGTCAATCTTTAATGTTCTACACGTTTTTCGACTCTACTTTTCCCCATAATGATCTTAAAAACTCTTTATTGAGGAGATAGCATTACCGCCAACATTTATTAGCGGAATTTTCTTTATAATTTTTTGTCCCAGTTTGTAGGTATATGGGTCGAGTTCAGTGTAGCAGATGGATTGCGATACTAATATTTCATAATTATTTAGATTATTTTGTGACTTAAACTTCATTCATTCCATTCATTCAATAATGATATCCGTCATTCATTCAGTAATTTCAGCAACACTATGAAATGTCACAATTTATTAGTCAGCCATGTTTGTTTACTCGTTTTGCCATTTAAGAACGGATACACTGTACCAAAGACGTGGCAGCATGGTCTAAGACCTTAGCCGGTTCCTTGCGGGACGAACTAAAAAAAAAAAATCATTTAAATCTATTTAGTCTGTGGTGGTGGTGTGCTTACTTATATGCTCTGTGGTGCTTACTGTTTTCTGTGTGGTTGTGTGTTGTTATTGGAATTTTTAGAAGAAATACACTAGTTTTTCTTATTCCATATTCCCTAATTTAACCATGACTCGAATCTATAGGAGTGTAGTTATGAGCACGGTTTTTATATTGCTGCTTCCATGCGGTAATTAATTTAACACTTTCTTTAGTCACGCCCATTCCAACCGCCTATAACAAGTAGATGCCTAATCGTTTTCTGTTTTCCAGTTTTCAGTATAAAATGCTGGAACTGCCGTTCGAGCAATGACCCCAAGTGTGCAGATCCTTTCGACAACAGCACAGTTCCCATAACAGACTGTAAACAGGAGAAAGGACTCGCCCATTTACCTGGGGTTAGGCCTAGCATGTGCCGCAAAATAAGACAGAAAGGTATTAGATTCTTTACATGTGATCTTTGCCAGGATTAGCCAGTGAAAGGATTTGCCAATCAGCGTATGGGCGAGTCCCTGATTGTTGCCCAGGGCGCGCCAGACGTACAGGCTCCTTGACTACGTCTTTCGGGGAGGCTCCTTTCACGTACCCACGCACATTAAATGCATGTGATGTAACTATAATTAAACTAAATTTAATTCACAACTTTGCTCACTTACCTACTTAGTGAAGCTGCAGTCATAAAGAAATGGGTTACAAACATAAGCTTATTTATAAATTACTAAAAACACTCCAAATACGCTGATTAAAGTAGTCTATGGTAGAGATTTTAGAAGGTAAAGGCGTATTAGGAAATAAATAAACACCAAAATTCCATGTTTTCATAAATAAAGCCGTTAAAAGCTGGGGTGAACTTTACTCATCAAGTTGTTGAACCGATCTGGTGAATTGAACTGTTCTATTCAGGAGATATAGTTTGTTTTTAACTCAAACTTTATTCACCAACATCAATCTCCAATGAGGTTGCTTTTTCTGTCTTAATATTCATAATTCTGCCAATTCTATTAATATTCTTATCACAATTGTTTAAGTGAACGGCGAATGGCGGTACTTCCGGGACTGTGCATACCTTGGTGAGGTGGGTATCCAGGGTGACGAGAGATTCTGCCTCATGCGTACGGGTACCTATAACATCTTTATTGAGTATTGCACATGCAACAGCAAAGATGGCTGCAACTCCTCCAGTTTAAACTCGCCATGGCCTGTTTTGTTACTGGCCATAGTGACTCTGCCTCTTTGGTTGAAGAAAGCCTTGTTATAAGGTAGGTAATACATTTTGTATACTATAAACCATTAATCATCCCATAAAGGATAAACATGCACTTATGTAATGAAAGGTTGTCTGAGCCGCATTTTATAAAACGCCTAGTTTATTTTGACAATTTGATGTACATTCTGTAGCCGATTAGTACAAATTAGTCCTCTTACTTGTTAATCTGTAGGTTAATTGGCTGTAGTTCTTGCTCATGTTTTTCACACCTTTCACTTGAGGAAACCTGAGTGTATGAGGTGTTTAAATACCTCAGCACATGGTAATTAAGTCCACATTCTCTCTGAGAGAAGACCTGTGCCTTGCAGTCGGAGGTTTATAGGCTACATAAAAATACACTTAATATTGGCAAAGCTTTTTCATTACTGGGGAAAGCAATGTTTTGTTTTGCACATGGTAAATGGATATTTTTCGTGCAATTTCTTTTATGACTGCTGTTACTTAAGGTTTACTGTCTCGATTGTACAATCTAACATTTAGTGTTAGAGGCCTGGCATATTATAAGTTGTTAGCCATACGTTACCTTGACTTCTGTTATGGTGACTTTTATGTTTATATCACGACTGTCTTTATGAAGACGTAAAAATACAGATATTCTCATTGATACTATTTCCAGTGTTTTCTATGCTATCACGCTAAAGTCTACTGTGCTTCCTGCCTAATACATAACATTTAGTGAGTGTAATAAAATTTTTAATTATGCACATTCAAGACATACATTTTTCTTATCAAAATGGGAAAACAAAAGTTGGTAATTTGATTATATCCACATTTATCAAAAGTACACTCACTGGTACTTATTATAGTTTATTATCACAAAAAATTATAGATAATGCGAGTGAAACATCATGACAAATGAAATAGCAGCCTTAAGGGGATACTTGAACCTTGACCACAGATGGTTTTAGCTTAGATAAGTTATTCAGTGTTCACGAGTGTGGCTTAAGAATTTACTTATGTTTGTAAAAAGTGTTACTGAATGCACAAAATCTGTTCTCAAAAAGAATCTCTTATTTTGCTTAGTAATACAATCCTAAGATTAAGATCGTAGATCAAATATCTACTTATGTTTTGGAGAATCAAGAATATAACTATTAGATATGCCTGTCAGAAACCTTAGAAACCCTCAATACTACTTAAATATTTTTTTTGGTTTCACTCTGACCTGCTAAGTTCTGCGTATCATATAGAATCTTGGTCGCACTCTTCGGACAAAATTACAGGTGAATCAGGAATAACCAAAATTATATTATACAGCCACTTTTTGTTGTTAAAGTACCTCTATGTAAAGCTGTGTTTGTTTTTCCCCTAACAATTGACAAATTTCTATAATAAACATATACAATGTATATGCAGAAATTTGTCAATTGTACATAATATGATCTACTTTAAGAAAAGTCCAATACAATTTAAGAAAAAGTAACTGGCTAAATTAATTATAATAGTGATGTTTTTTTATTCTATAATGAATTATTTTATATTAAATGGGCATGGCAAATATGACAATTTACATTTTCCACCACTCACAGAGAATTCTTTTGGTATGTTGCGTGGCTTTAGGCAGGCCTTAGTAAATTGTTTTAATCCATTGTAATTCCTTTTGAATGCCTTAGCTAGTACATTAAGTTAAGCTTAATCATTACCCACCAGTTAGTTAAGTTCGATTTGCCCCTTACTATGTCTGAGGCAATGTTGTAACGAGATTTGTTTGATGAATCTTGAATCTTACACTCTTGAATAAATTATTTAATTAGGTACGTAGTACACAAGTGCCTTAAGACTGAGTCTGTCCGTCCATTTACTTTACAATTTATATATTTCAATGAATAAATATTTTGTACAAATTATATACTCTTTTATTTCTTCTAATGTGAAGACGAATTGAATGTTTCAACGAAATAACTCAAAGAAAATTCTGGCGACCAACTTTAATAATAAAATTAAGCACCATCTTTTAATAATATTTTTACATCAACAAAATTCTTACATTAATTTGGATGTAGGGTGAGACAATTTTGTACAATAATTAAAAAGATTTTGATGTACGTAATACAGAGAATATTGTAAAGAGGTTCAAAATTTCACTGATGCCGGTGAGTCGCCCATTAGCTCAGTTGCTAAGAGCGCTGGCACGGATAGCCAGAGGTCGCGGGTTCGAGTCCCGGCATGAGTGGAATTTTTTGCCAATAGATTTTTTAAATATTTGGAGCCTTTAATAAATGCTTACGTACATTTTGTGGAACAATTTCCACTGTAAAGGTATTCTGTTAAGAAATTTATAAATCAAACAATGCAATACAAATTAATATACATATTTTACTAACTATTTACAGTATGATAGAATTAATTTGAATATCTCGTGCGTATTAACAACAAGAAATAGAAAAGGCCAATCTACAAATATCTGTTAGATATAAAACTATGTGCACGTATTACAATTATTAAGTTAATTATTACTTTCACATTAAACCTACTTACAAATAATTAAATTAACATTTCGATTTTCGGGCACAACAGCCTTTGAAACATAAAACATTTGCCGTAACAACACTGATTTTAATAAGAAAATAGTTTTATGACAGTAATAATAAGCAATGTTTTAATAATGGCTTTTTGATAAGAATAATTTTGTTAGGGCAGAAAAGCCTTTCAAATATAAAAATATTTGTCGAAACAACAGTAAAAACACTGATTTTAATAAGAAAATATTTCTATGACAGTAATAATAAGCAATATTTTAATAATCACTTTCGGTTAATATATTTTTTGTACAAATAGCTTCGATGATTTTTTTCCTGTTATACCAAGACTCCTGTCTGCGACAGCCTTTTATAAGTAGGTAGCGGTGGGCAATATTACATTTTACCTCGTGGTCCCAAAACAATCTACGTGGCAGCAAACAGTTATTCACTTTGTACTATGCAATAACAATTTTATTAAGCTCTACGTAATGCTGGTCGTGCATGGTCATTATCTTAGTCTTTATATATACCTATAATTCTACTGTACGTGTGTATGTCACTGAACTGCTCCTAAACGGCTGGACAGATTTGAATGAATTTTTTGTATGCGTTTGGAATGCGCCCTGGATGGCTTAGGTAGATAGTTAGGTAGGCAGGTAGGTAGGTCAGTAGTCTAGGTAGGTAGGTAGGTAGGTAGGCAGGTAGGTAGGCAGCCCTTAAAAAGGGAAAGGTGTCCCTTAAAAGATAGGGATTGTTGGTGAAATCGTGCATTAGATTCACAAATCACCTCGGCAGATGGCTAAAATTTACCTAAATCCACGAGAACATAAAGGAGTTTTATTTGATCTATAGATAGGTCTTTTCTTTGAGATTTTACTCCACCATGTTTGTTTATAAATAGGTCTGTAAATCTTTACATTTGAATTTGCTAAGAAGTAAGAGTTTCTACTGTCTTCATTGGTAGACATCATAGTGAATGACATGGGTCTTTTAACATTTAATAACCGTTCTTTACTCACGCAGTCTGTCAAAAACTAAACTAACTCGGTGTCATGTTCATCTGCTACATCGCTGTCGAAGCTAAACGGTTTATTACTGAACTTGTTCGAGCCACTTGCAATTCTGAATTCAGCATGGTGACTTACGCCCATTTAGTTTCTTTACAGCACTGGATGTTACCAATTTAGTTTGTAACAGTGAACTTTACGTAGACTCATCCCGAAATATCCCGAAGGGGTAGGGAGGGATCAGTTTGGGCGGTTTTCCATCGTACGGTAACGGACATGCACTAAAGATGTAGGTATTCTTAGTATGAAATCAGTGAAAAAATGTATTTCACCGTTCAAAACCGTGGCAAAGGAAGTTTGGATTGAAACTAAGCCGCACAGCAAGGACATGGTGGCGAGGAAGTCGCGTCGTCATTCCACTTCAGTTTCATTCTCGTAGAAGATGAACTGAAGTGACGGGACGAAGCCCACACCGGGGGCGAAGGCGAGAATTCTATGCAACGCTCCGCGTCTCCCGTGCCCTGGGAGCCGATTCTCGCCCATGCGAATTGAAAGGGACACAAAATATTCGAATGCTTAAACATTTGACGCATAAAAACAAGATAGAGTCATTAGGCATTTATTTTCTGATTCGAATTCAATGCATCATGGCGTATAGCACACAGATTTTGCTCGACTTGCTGCTAATACTCCAAGACATAAGCCTTAGAGTCGTATACGAATTATTTGCTAATGAATTGAGAATTGGCTCCCTGGGGGCTGATTCTCGCCCATGCGAAATGAAAGCGTAGACGCAAAATATTCGAAGGGTTAGACATTTTGTCGCATCAAAATAAAATAACTCCACAGAGTCATTAGACATTTATTTTCTCATTGGAATTCAATCTAGCATTGCGTTCAGAATACAGAATTTGGCTGTCGCTCGAGTTTTTACGTAGAGTTCCAAGACATAAGCCTTAGAGTCGTATACGAATTTGTCGTATTTGCTAATGAAATGAGAATTGGATCCCTGGTCCCACGGGCTTCCTGCGTGCCTCACAGTTCCAATTCAAACCTCCCTTTACCGCGGATTTTTATAGTGAAATGTTTATTTTAAAAGAGCCCGGTCCAGCATTACAGTACAGCCAGTGGTTTACTTAAAGAGGAAGAGGCCTAGCGGCGCAGCTATTAACGCCAGCGTCATGCCGACTGCGGAGGCGCCGTTGCAGCCGTCGTATTCGCACGTCTCGCAGAAGACCGTCACCTCGTTGCTAGCGCTGGCCGTAACGGGGCAGGTGCTGGAGAAGTCGTCTGTCCGCTTCCACGTGCAGCCGCGGTTCACCGAGAGGACCCCGTTCACTGGAAAAAGAGGAATCGGTGGTGAGACAAGAACGGGTGAAATAAGGATGGACCCGATTGTCTCAGGGTGCCGTCTGTACCTACTGATCTTAATGTTTGTTTTACCATACCACAAGATTACAGGTACACTTATCAAACAAGTGGAGTGATCGAAGTTATTATTCTGAGGTACATAAAGAAGTCTCAACTCTCGTCACACTTGGGTTTTGTAAACCGTCGAGAAAATAAGACAAATGGACAGCAAATTGAACAATACTAGGCATGGTAAGTATCGGCCGCTATCCTGAGCATAAACCACTCTTGATTTATTTTAATATAGCCCATACGTCTCACTGCAGGGCACGTTGCTTGCCCGTGGTACTTCCAGTGCTACTACCATTAGTACCACGGGTAAAATTTTCTACCACCCCCCGGTTTTAGTCGCCTTTTACGACACCCGCGGAAAGAATTGGGGTGGTGCTATTCTCTAGGCCGACACCACACAGCACATTTGAACATTGTAGTAATTTATTTTATTTCTTTTTAACCCTATTTTACTAGCAATCCTCTGGTCATCCTAGAAAAAAAGGGAAATTGAATTTTTACATTTGAATTTATGATGATTTATTTTAACTAGAACTTTTTTGGTAACTTGTCGATGTAAGAAAAAGTAACCATTGAAATCATTACAAATTCAAATTATTATTATTCAAATGTAAAAAAATATTATTTTACTTTGTTTTCTAGGACAATAGCGACTCCTAGTAAAAGAGGGTTAAAAAAACTTAAAAAAAAAATCTTACAACCATGCTAGGTTGTAAGTTGTAAGCTAGGTGTAGTAGGTACCAATAGTAGATTTTTTTCCCGTAGTACTACTAGACCGCGTGGTACGTGAAGAAAATTTTGCCCGTGGTACTACTGGTAGTAGGGCCATCGAGGAGAGCACTGCCGTATGCAGCTATATTCTTATTATACATTCCACTGCAGTGGCGTAAATACGAAGGCTACATAAAAAACAACAGATAATGTATGTACAAACTCTAACTAAATATAGAAAACTGCGCCCAAATTATCGCTGTTTTCGGAAGGTCCCTCAGTAATCTAATCTGGCCATGTTTCTTCGTCGGATGGTGAGCCTTATCCTCTGAATTAAAATTCAATGCTCTGGGTATTCTTTACATAAGCAGATTAGATTGCAGTAAATACGTATTTGAGTATCATTTTATATTTTTCGTACTATTTTATATACGTACATAGCTATGTATATTTAAATTATATTTGTATTATTTATAATAAATATAAATAAATAAATATTCATGGACACATTACACAGATCTCGTTAGCCCTGTACAAAGTACAACTAAATGACTTGTGTTACAGGTGCCAACTCGACGATAGATTTAATACAATAAATACATACATAACATCCAAGACCCGAGACAAACTAGAAAAGTTCTTTTCCTAGTTTGACCCGACCGGGGATCGAACCCGATTTAGTTAACCAAGTTCATGTAATAATCACTCTTATATTGTATTGTTTACTGGCACTACCCCTTCCACTGTCTGCATTATCGTGGGTTAGCTGGAAGAAAATACTATCTAGTATTAAGCTCGCCTGTGTACAAATTTGTTTTTAGTGCAATAAAGAATTTTCATTCATTCATAAGGGGTCCAAATGTTTTGTACTTATTACAACACATCGAACGTGTATAGGCACCTACAATATATATTTTTGTAGGTTCTTTCATGAATAAGATAGCAAATGACTCGCGCGCGGCATAATGTTTTGTGTACCATAGAAATTTGTAACTTGTCAGTACCAACATGTTGGGAAGGTCACTGATTTTAGCGTAGCACGCCATGTTTGGCCTCGTCATTGAGTTCTCTTTGAAGTATTTAATTACAGACTGCCTAAAGAGCGCAGAAAGAACTTTACTGAGTTGTAAGTCGTACTGGTCACTAAATAGATACGTTTAGCGAGAACAATAGAATTGGTCCGCTAACCACAGTTTTACTTAGATGGGTGATCTTAACGTATTTTCGCGGTGACATTGAAAATGAAGAGGATGTCAAATCGTTATTCATCATCATCATTGGCCTGTCGTTGCCCTCTGCTGGGTACAGGCATTTTCCGCCATATAGCAACTCTCACGTATCCTCGCCATCCTCATCCATGGACTCTGTAGAATCCATGATATCGTTCGACCATCAGGCTGCTGGTCTGCCACTGACAGTCGTCCGGTTCTCTACTGCCATTCTGTTATAATTATAACCCATGTGATCTACATGTATTTTAAGATAGGCTGGGGTGTTTTAAATATAAAATCGATTTCAGCTAGCTTTCAGATTTATCTTCAAATATTCACAAGCCTAGTAGAACTAGTTTATATAAGTTTATTTGTTAGAATAAGCTATGGGCACAAACGGCAGCCCTCTGTTATACATAATTCAAAGCAAAACTTGTATTTGTGCTGTTGGTGTGCCTAAGAAATTATAAAAAAATTTAACCCTGCCTCTATATTATGCGCATCAAATCCTGTTCGAATCCTAATGGCTAGCTGATAAATAAACTGCTGTCGCAAACGGCAGGGTTCCGACAAGATTTTAAGCCAGGTCAGCCTGCCGTCTCCTCACGCCACCAGCCAAAATAATATCCTGAGCGATTCCAATCGTCTAACTGTCAAATTAGAATGGAATTTGAAAGAAAGCCGATTAGAATAGCTCAGGATTTAGCACAATAGCCAGGTGTCAAATTGTTCTTTTTAAGACAATATAATTAAACTAATCCATGGGTAGCAAAGGCGCCCGTGTGCTTACGCTTGCCAACTTAACTTTTGTTTAGATTATATAAATTTTCTCTATTGCACAACTCATATTATAAAAGTAGTTTGTGAAAAATCTTTACTACTTCTATTGAAAACGAATTACGTGAAACGACGACGTTCGTAAAATAAATAGATGACCTCCCATCTTGTATTATTCAGAGACAGTGTATTGGTGAAATTGGCAAAATTTCACAGAAAGTGTATCAGCGAATAATTAAATTGTCCCGTGTTTTAGTGTGGGAGGTGTACAATGCATTCTAGTAAAATGTGTAAGCCACCGTTATTATTAGGAGTGAGTCGTGAGATAATTTTCTTGGCACGAATGATAATTCTAACTGTGTTCGAGAACTTTCTTGGGTTTAGTGTTGTGTGATTTAGTTACTGTATATAAACCGTTCGAAATCATTCATTCGAATCGTACGTAGTACAGAGTTACTTGCTCACGCAAGCGCCTATGAAGGTACAGCCGACGAGAGTGACACGCGAAGATTTCAACGTAGCTCTTATCGTTAGTGCGATAAGAGTTAATTTTTAACACAAGGAAGAGTTCTCAGTATCGTTATTGGTGACATGTATCACGAAATTAACCAGTCGACCTTGCAAAGTGTTTCACCTACCTACGGATTGCATAAGCTACCCACGCATCACTTATTAGCGTAATAGTTATCTCCTACGAACTCCCAATTTTGACCGGGTATCTACAAGTACATAATAGTCTTGAATAGTCATAACTGAAGGCCATATTATAGTCATAGCAAATATCTTTGATGTATGATATATTGTTGACCGAAAATAAAAAAGATTGTGCATTTCTTCAACAGATGATAGCGGTTAGTTATAGAAAATCAGTGCCTAAGTTCAATCCTTTTATATAAAACGAATTATCGCGATTTATATCACCCTGTTGTACGGTCGCTGTGTGTAGGTCAAATTTTTATCAGACTTCAGAAAGTCCATGAACTGCACGCGTGTTCGTTAAACTTAAAGTAAAATTTCATTAAATATCAAATAAAGGCGTGCTTATTACTGGATACGATTTTCTCCCAGCTACGAGTAGTTTTGGGTACCTCGTTTGTATTTTGCAAGTGAAAAATAAAAAGTTAATATTCACACAAAGAGTTGTTCGGCCGTTGACAGGGCAACGTTTTTTTTATAATATGTCTTATATTGTTTTCTTTTGTGATGAAATAGTCTATCGTGCATATAAATATATTAGTAAACGGAACGGAAACGAACGAACTGGATTAATTTTTTTTTATCTAACTGACACCCATCCCATCAGCATTTATCGACCTCGATTTTAAAAAAAAGTAGAACTTACCGTATTTCTTGTGCTTCTTGCAGGCAGACTTGCTCGAAGTGAGGTATGGGTAAGAGGCGCCAGTATGCGCGTCGCAGTTGGACAGTGTAAAGCGGTAAGAGGCATCAGGGCGGTCAGCGAAGTACGGGTCGTTGCACATCGGGTCCACTTCTGTGGAGCAGGTCCAGCAACGCACTGACTCGCCTGGAATGAGAATAAGTGTTCGGTCCATTAATTGCCTTCGTTATGAACGAGTTAGGAAGAAATGCGAGTAGGTTCTAGAATTAATTGGTAAACAAATTGTATTGTTGCCACTATTTATTTATTCGTTACCATATTCTTATTTGAAAAAAAATCTTGTTCAGAAATAAGAACCTGGTCTTAACACGCGTAACGTGTAGAGTATAATTTTTCATTGGTTTTATTTTAAATTTATTTCAAAGTGATAAGGTTTAATTTAGTGGTAACTATTATAGGAACTATTGTCTTGTAACGGTTAAAAAGTCAGTGTGTTAATACTCATAGGAAAATTGTCGCTTGTCGCGCCATCAAAGACTGGTGTCACATTGGACGACAACCGTATTGACATGATACTATATCGTATCGAATTGGTTGACCAGTACTCATACAACGCTCGTACAACGTAAATATTGTAAAACTATCTGCTACCATATTACGCGCATCAAATACTGAACGATTCCAATCAACTAACTGACAAATTCTTTACTAAAAGCTATCGTAAATGTCGGGACTCCGACAGGATTTGGAACGCATAACACAACAAATCCTGAGCGAACCCAATTGTGAACATAAACTGTCGAATTCCATAATAATTTGACAAACGATTGGAATCGTTCAGGATTTGGTATCCGTAATAGCGGTATGGAGTTGTTTGACGATGTGTCGTAAACTCGTTACGGTTATCATCCAATGTGAAACCCGCCAACCGTTTAGGTTGTTTGGTAGGCAAGTCGCAATATTTTTTTACTATTTTCAAACTCCGCGCAAACGAAGATGCAATCGAGCTATCTTCTGCTAACACTTCACTTGACTCTGCGATTCGCATATTTGCCGACAATTGATAATTACAGGTTTTACAAAATTTGCGCAAAAGATTCGTCAGAAAGCGGCTAAGTTGTCTTTGTACTTGGAATTAAAGGTACCACTCAGTTCGGTTTTACAAGCCTTCAGTTTGCCCAGTGTTATCGGGGAAACACTGACTGCTATGTTGATTGTTCATGTTTGTATTTTAATAGCAACAACCATGTTACTTGCGACCCAATTTGCGAACGTAAAAGTACCTTAAACTCGCAATGAAACTGCTATTTCGCCACGCCATCTGGCTTGTTCACAACTGTATCAATATCAGTAACTATTTACTAACCGTATTTGTTAAATCTTAGGTAAGTACTGTTTTTGTGGAAACCCTACTGTCATTTGAATACCGTGTCTCTTCCAATGTCATCATTAAAAAAGTTCACCTTATTGTTGTCTCCGGTCTTCTCGTCACGAATCAAACTGTTTTTCCTCGATGCGCCACGCTAGGCTGAACTTAGACAATGGACGTACGTGGAAGGTACCTTCGAATACCTACTAATACTATGCAAGCTACTCCACTGTGACTGCTTTGTGTACGGACCGTACCTATATTGTCCCGCGGCAGCGATAGCCATGGTTTTTTTTATGTAACGCTGGAATTTTTACTGCCAGCAGTTTTTGTTTATCGAAGCAAAGTTGCGACGTGTGCGTTGTACACTGTACTCGTAGTCGACGATTCCTTATAGTTTACACGCATACACGCGATTTAGAGGGGGCTTTGAAATATAAAAGGTAAAGGTTTAGCTGCGACGGGCCGTACGTTCAGGTGCTGATGGTAGAACTACCAACATAATGTTATGATATGTTATGAAAACCAAATTAGGAGTGTTTAACAGCCTTATCACAAGTTCGCCGCTCGGTTTTTTTAAATTTTAGTAATACGGTAATGTTGAAAGTTTTTGTATATTTATTCGTTAATGGAATTCATTGTAGGCTTCGAGTACGCTTACGCTTACGAATACGCTTGTACCTGACCCAAAAAACAACATAGGTATCGTTGTAGGCTCCCAGACTTCACAGTTGTTGATAAGAAAAGTATGAAATCATAATACTCCAATTCAGCAAAGGCATGAATAACACCAACGGACATGAGAATATGAGAAAAAATAACAAACGTGCTCATGCGGATGATTTGGCACTAGCTCTTGTACCTTGACGGTCTCTAGGCAGATAGTTGTTATTTAGGTAAGTTTGTATTGAACCGTGACTCCTGCAAAACACAAAAAACATGATTGCTAATCAACTAGGAAGTATCGTAGGTTGGTATTTGATGTGTTTAATTGAAGTCCGTTTAAGACATAAAAGTAATTTAACTTTTAATACCGGCAAAGCACTGGTCTGGCTACACGCAGTGTACTAGTAAATAGAGAGATTTTTTCACGTTTCTACAATCAACCCATTGCTAGAAGTTGGGGGATTTTAAATTACTATTGTTTCATTTATACTACCAGAGAGATTATACTAGCTATCTAGAGAGGTTTATGCAGTTTTTTTCTGAGCGACGATCATGGTAAGTAAATTCAGCAACCGGTCGTTTAGATACGAGGGACTAGCTTTTAAATCACATGATACAAGTGCGAGTATTGGAAAAAAAAAGTGTGTCCGGGTGTACATAACTAAATGTAGTTATTCAATTATCTTGTGTCTTACGAGCGATGACGTTGACATGAGAAGTAATAGTCATTGTTACAATCACTGAGGTAAATAGCTCGCTGCTGATGTCGACTCGGAAACTTGCGGCGCAATTCAACATTCTGTAGACGCGAACTTATCTGTTTAAATATACTTTATACTTTATTGCACACAAAAATCATAAAGAAAGCATAATCAAATTATAAAAATTTAAAGAAGTGTACATAGCAAGCTTTAAATATATATAGGTTAAAAATATATAGGTATATACGGAATATATATACTAAAGTTTCACTTTTACTCAACTTGGATGCGTAACGAGGGACAGCAATTAAAATATAAGTTCAGTAGCGGCTTAAATCCTGTCGAAATCACGACGACGTTTGCCATAGCGATTAGTATGGATTTTGGAATCGTTCAGTATGTGGTGCCCGTAATATAGGGGCTGTGGCCTAATTACGCGCACTAAATCCTGACCGATTCTTTGTAAATATTCGTATGGAAGAATTTGACAGTTATACGATTGGAATAGTTCAGGATTTTGTGCGCCTAATACGCGGGCTGATCTGCTATCAACGGTGCAGCAGGATACAGTTTAGAATTTAAAATTTTGATTTATTTATCTAGTAAGATATATACAATAAGAGAATAATAATAAATAAATAATAAATATTCATGGAAATATTACACAGATCTTGATAGCCCTATACTAAGTACAACTAGATGACTTGTGTTATAGGTGCTGACTCGACGATAGATTTAATACAATAAATACATATATTACATCCAAGACCCGAGACAAACTAGAAAAGTTCGTTTCCTAGTTTGACCCGGCCAGGGATCACAGTGATCCTTCGGTTTCACAGTCAGTGAGCCAAACCGCCGCGCTACCGAGGCCGTCTTTAGTGAAATCGCTGTTAGTTCAGTAATTCCAGTTCACCACCAAATTCTAAACGATTCCAACCGTCTATCAAATTCCATACTTTTTTATTGCTATTGTAAACTTTAGGAGGCTCAAAGTTAGGTCTCTGGTTTTACATAGGTATATATACTATTACGATTCCGGAACGGAAACGAAATGCGCTATCAGGATGAAGTAATAGCAGCAAGTTAGAATACTTATCTTGGATACGACTTCGGCATGCACCAGCGACTTGTTTTTAAGTGAAACACATACCTATTTGTAATTTTGTGGTAGCAATACCGATCGCCATAAATAAAGGAAAACATTGTGAGGATGCCGTAGTGGCAGGTATTCACATACCTACCTCAGAGCTTGAAATAGCCAATCGGCGGCGGGCATGCGTGGTGATTAAGCCCAACTGTCTCTGTGAAAGATGACCTGTTTCCTGCAGTGGAACGTAAGGTAAAAGGGTGCTTTAATAAGACAGTGAAATTTTAAAATCTATTTTCCCTGTATATCCCTTCGCATCTTCATATTTAATGCAGTTATTTTTGTAGCACGCACCACACACACGTGAAAATAGAACTGTGATAATAATTAGGTCATTAACTCATTTGGGTTACCAGGTCACAGTTTATGGGATTGACCCAAGGAAGTGTATATCCACGGGCTTATGGCATCCAATGAATGCAATAGAACACATAAAATGGAAACTTTTAAGGCAACGGCCACTGTCGGCCACACTGAAGGGAAGTTGGACGGAGGCGCAAAAAACTAAAAAACGCTCTAGGCCTCGCCCCATCCCGTCTGTATGGGCTTTGTCCCGTCCCTTCAAGGGCATTATTACGTAAATATCCACTGAGTTGCGTGACGTTGATTTTTACTTTTTTTATGCTACTCCGGCTGTCAAATGCATACATTTTTTGACTCTTAGGAGTCGTATAAATGCTTCACTCGATATAGTGAAGTGCTACGTAATAGGAGGGCTGTACATCTTGCAGATGGGTACAGTACCGTAACGATACTAAACTTCTTTATAGGAGCTGGCTGGGGCGTACCGTCTAGGCAGAGTATGAATTATTTGAAGAATATCTTTACGTTTTGTCGGTGTAGGTGTCAGTCGTGTTCAGACTCTCAGCTAGGCTAGGTTTTGTGATAAAAAAGATGTTAAAAAGAAAGTATTATTGCTAATTGAGAGTTTCAATAACTACAGCGCTACAGTACCTACAGTACCTACAGGCTTTTCCGCTCTCCTTCTGTGTGGCTGCTGGCTAATGATTTCAGCGCTGGGGGTGTTTCCTTTGGTTGGCGATGCTGCGTTCTTTGTATGTCGATTATCACCGAGATTAATATTTTTTATGTTTACTTTTTGAAAGAAAAAATTACTATAAAACAAGTAATTTTCAGATCGTGGCGCTAAATAAGCACCCCAGCGACTTCACTCACATACTCGTAGTTAATTAAACTTAATTCGATAATTATAAGATTCATAATGGTGTAAAAAACATAAGCTGACGAAGCGCTCGTGGCCTCCCAATTACGGGTACCACCGGCTCGGGGGAGCACAGTGGTTATGTCGGACTCCCCGCCCTGAAAAGGGCGGTATACTGACTAAAACTCCTGGGGTGTTCCTCCGCACCGCAAAGGACAGGGCCACGGGGACGCTTACGCACACTTCCGTGACCCCGTCGGCGGGCGCCCTTTCGGGCACTCCTTCGGCGGCGTCCCCTGCCACGTTGGTGCTCGACGACGGGGCTAGAAAACGCCGCATCTCTTCGTTGGAGCGCATAGTGGCCAAGTGCAAACGACCTTGGCCACCACACGCCCCAACGCGCCGCCCCCTACATCCCATCGTTATCTGGTCCAATGGGATTAGAGGAGGGCGGAAGCGCTCGTGGCCTAGCGGAATACGTAGTACCTGCAGGTACTGCCACTTGCCATCGATATCAACCCTTGTATGTCGCCACTGTTGGGGCACGGGTCTCTTCCTGCCTCGCAGGAAGGTTAGGCCATACTCCACCACAGGGGCCAAGTCCGGGTTGGTGGAGGATTGTAAGACAGTGGCGGGCCTTACTGTCAGAAGTTATCAAGCCGCCCGTAAGGCCTCTGACATGGCTTAACGACTGCCATTATATGACAGCCGGCACCAACGGCTTAACGTGCCTTGCGAAGCACGGAAGCGCTCGGAAAAATGCCACTAGCGGTAGTCACGGGACGGTCACCCATCCTGCCCCGACCGCGCCTGTTGTTACTTAACCAAGTGATTGATTCCAATCACTCGGTTCGCCTAGGCCACGAGCGCTTCGTCCTAATTAAGTTTACCCAATAAATTGAATGGTGTATACAGGGTGTAATACAGGGGCCTTTGTACATCAACACTCACCTGTTATTGAAGTTTTTTTTTCTGTTTCTTAATTTTTGTGCCATAAAGCGCCGCGTAACAACCAAACAAATACAAACGGAAAATGGGGTTTTTGCTCGACAATTCGAACAACTTTTACTTTCTGAAAATTTGTCTCTAGGTACGACATTAAAATATGTGGAGCAGCTGGCACTTTTTTCGCGGTTGTAAAGTTTCCTCAATTGTAAAAGTTATTCGTATGTATGAGAAAAACCTAAATTTTCGTATGGGTTTTAAAGGGGTTCGTACAGGTAGGAAGGCCAAAAGCAACAGTCGCATTTTGAGGAAAGATATTCTCATATGCCCTATTATCCGTTGGCCGATTAAGCTGTTTCCCACCAAGGTACTGGTTTCGATTCCTGCAGCGGCCCGCCAAGTTTTAAATGTAAGAATGGTCTCATTCTTTAACCGTTGACCTGGTTTGTAGCCTATTTTTGCCGTTGATAGAGGCCCTATTATATTCTCATTGTAGTTCGGAAATAAGGGCATGTTAATTAATTTATTTAGGGGCCAAACATTGTGTTGAGATTGATAAATTATAGAAAAACTAACACAACGTGCTGTTCATATGACTAGCCGCAGCATTACCTACTTGTAAGAAAATGTATATCTAAAAAACATGAATTATAATGCCCGGCAGGAAATTAAAAAAAAATCCGCGCATTCGCTATACGTAAAAGATTTTTTTTAAGTATTTCTTAATTTGACTAAAGTCCGAAGATATCTCGCATTCCCGCCAAAGAGACTCGAAATACGTTCAGGCGAAGACAAAGTCATTTAGTCCAGTTATTTATTATGACGACCTCTGTGGCGTAGCGGTAGCGCATCTGCCTACCGTGCGAGAGGTACCGAGTTCTAACCCCGGCTGGGGTCAAGAACACCCCAGGTCTTGGATGATTACATGTAACTATGTGATGTCGCTGTTTCTGGTTCCCACGACACTGGGTATCCTAGTGTGGGGACGGAAGCAATGTATGATGTGCCTGTATGTAAGTGTAATGTTATGTTGTTATTACTTTAGTGTACTAACGCCCAGTTTCTCGTACACTAACAATCTGTTAATCTACTGCTAACAGCTGTTAAATGTTATTTTTTGTATGCACTCACGCTAAATGACAGCGTCAACAGTAGATCAGCGGCTTGTTAGTGTACCAGAAACCGGGGATTAATATAACTTGGGAGCTAACTACACGACAACTTATAGCACGTTATTTAAACCTACTTGCTGTAAGTTGTTATGGTAGTTAGCCAACGAGTTCTTATTTCATATGACTCACTCTACGTACCCACAGCTTGTTAAGGTCACTGCGTGTTTTCTTTAGGTGAATAAGTAAAACTTTTGTCTACACGGGAAAATAATATGCACGTTTTAAAGTACGTCACGCATGACATTCTGTGACAAGAGGGGAAGATTTCAATGTTCCATGTAATACTTTTCGAAAATAAATGATTTGGTAATAAAAATAATTTCGGAACTGCTGTTTTAACATTATATTTCTAGACGTCAAATTGCTAAATATGTGACGTCACTCTAGGGAGGGGGCGTCTCACAAATGTGACCAACTGTGGACGAGGAAGGAGTAAACAAAGTCACGAAAAAATTGTATGACGTACTTTTTATTGATACGTAACTTATAGCAAGTTTTTAAAAACCTATTTAGAGGCTAAAAATTCCACCCATGCCGGGACTCGAACCCGCGACCTCTGGCTGACCGTGCCAGCGCTCTCCCAACTGAACTAATGGGCGACTTACCAGCGCATCAGTGAAGTTTCGAACCTTTTGACTTACAGTGACGGCGACTAATTAGTGAAATTACGGTTAGCCAGAGGTCGCAGGTTCGAGTCCCGGCATGGGTGGAGTTTTTTGCCTCAAAATAGGTTTTTAAAAATTTCCCTTAGCACGGTTTAGTCCATTAAAAAGTATATAATTATAGCAAGTTATTATTTTGTAGTTGGCAGTATTTTTTTTAAGTATCTTCTATTAAAGTAAAAGCTAATTTAAAAAAAAGAAAAGTTTTCTGTCACTCTCTAAGCGCTATACCTAGGTTAGGTAG
Organism: Yponomeuta sedellus; assembly: GCA_934045075.1. NCBI lineage: Eukaryota > Metazoa > Arthropoda > Insecta > Lepidoptera > Yponomeutidae > Yponomeuta > Yponomeuta sedellus. Next base: position 13,845,461 of record OW203738.1, read on the forward strand.
ATAGATGACTAAAGAAAAATTAATCAAACATCTGAGTTTATCTGACTTGATCGAATCTTCAGGGTCACTATTCTAACATGGTATGGTAAACTGTTATTTACAAACACGTCTTTACGATGTATTATACCTACCTTATTATTTAAAACATAGGGCCTACTCTTGTTTAGCACGGGAGTTGACGAAATCACGTGTGACGTCATGTGTTTCTTCATCCATTCACGCACTAACTTACTACATACCTATTTATATTTTGTGCTTGGCCTCTGCGAACACACAACTCTTTTTTTTATGTAGCGTATCTATACATCCCACTGCAGGGCACTGGCTTTGCCTAGAGAGAATCTATGGGCTTAATTACCACGCGAGCCCACCGCGGATTGGAAATTTCGAGCGCTGAGGTATTTTAACGCCTCTGGGTATCTACCCAGATTTACTCACGATGTTTTCCTTCGCAATTAGCGAGTTGTATTGATATTACAATTTTGTAAATCACACAACTCTACAAAGAAATATTTAGAATCATACAACGGGCTTTTCTAGATTAAAGAAATATGAAGACGGCTCTGAATAACCAGAGCAATCTCGCATCGCAGTATCAAGGTAACCATAATACACAGATAAATGCCCTTATACCCCATCCCCTTTCTTCGGACCATCAGACGATCGGCTCGAATGCACGCTTTTGTCGTCGAAATTCCGCGAATCCGCACCGAGCGATTTGCGAATTATTTTATAATAAGAACGGCGAAGTTGTAAAACACGCTACCTTTACGGAGACATATAACCTGGGTGTCTTTAAAAGTAGAGTTAACAGGCATTTAACAGTAAGCGCGTAACATCGTAGACCCCGTCTTCGCTTACCATCAGGCGTGACCGGGGTCAAGTGTAACCTGTCCTATTTAAAAGAAAAATAGAGACGCTACATTCAAATTAATCTACATGAAAATACAAAATACCTTGAATATCCATAATAATAATATAAAAAATTGGCCTTTTTGCATCTACTTAATGAGATGATTTATACAGCGTCCAGTGGTATCTTCACTCACACTAGATGGTTGAAGGGACCACTCCGACGCTGTAGAGCCTGGGACATGGTTTTATAGATGGTTTATCCTGACAGCTTAGTCGGCCTAGCCTACAGGAAAGACTAGTCAATACGTGCGGAGCCAACCAAGCCGCGGGTTTCCTCACGATGTTTTCCTTCACGGTTAGCGTGTGGTATTGCGACAAAAAATTCTCAAATGTACGTAACTTTGAAATTAAACAAAGTCATTGGTACATCCCCGCACTCGGGATCGAACCTGGGGCTCTCGCTTGCCAGTCCATGGTTCTACACACTGAGCTTCCACCGCTAATAATAGGTATGAACCTTAATCACTTCAAGAGCCACGCTGTGCTTATGTATAGGTATTAGGTACTAGACTTTGCAATCTTGTTTTGCCTATATTTATATGCCCATATTAATTGACCTATGTTTTTCGCTCTGCGATAGTTTTAGATGATGCCCTTTGATATGACTTCACTTTGACAGGAAAATGCTCACGTAACACGTTCCACCTTGTGCCATGTAAACAATGTAGCCATAGCCTGCTAATGTGTGAAATTGGTATTAATCATGCTTGTGTGTGGACCTATTTGCTTTAACAATGGCCACCATCGGCGGTGCGGGTGTATTGTGACTTGTCAGTGATCAATGTTTGCGGATTGTACCCGGGTACTTATTGGGTGAAAAACATCGCAAGTCATACTGGTTTATTATAGTAGGTAGTGGTGGGGCTAAGAGTTTTTTTTAGTCCAAGGTTTCACCTCACACCTGAGATCGATTTGGCAACTACTAAAATAAACGAAACAATTTATCTAACTTTCTTTTTCTCAATGACAACCCACTTATCTGTTTTCTTTAGGAATCTGAAAACGTTGTTTATAAATTTATGTAGTAACCGAAACGTTGGGAATTAGGCTATTTAGGTTTTACCTAGTACCTAAATAATCGCGATGAAGATCCGTTTATTATATAACTATGTATGAGCATCGCGAATCACTAGAAATACTATTATTTAATTATTAAATACATAATTTTACAGTACGTGTGTATGTCACTAAACTCCTCCTAAACGGCTGGGCAGATTTGAATGAATTTTTGTATGCATTTAATTGACGGCCTGAATTGTTTAGATTTAACTCAGCGCGGCAGATGGCGCTGCATGCAGGAGAATGTCTGTTGGGTCTGCTAGTAATATATAAAAATCTTGTGTCACAGTGTTTGTTTTCGAATTCCTCTTAAGCGGCTTCGCCGATTATTATGAATCTACGAATAGGTCGTAGTTTAATTGTTATGACAAAACAGCGTTTGCGGGGTCAGCTAGTTAGGTATAATATATACCTAAGTTGTCAGTACACATTTGTTGGTGCCGGCTGTCATATAATGGCAGTCGTTAAGCCATGTCAGAGGCCTTATGGGCGGTTTGATAACTTCTGACAGTAAGGCCCGCCACTGTCTTACAATCCTCCGCCAACCCGGACTTGGCCCTCGTGGTGGAGTAGGGCCTAACCTTCCTGCGTTGCAGGAAGAGACCCGTGCCTCAACAGTGGGGACATACAAGGGTTGATAAAGATACATTTGTTAAAAATCAATTAAGTACCTACATACGAGTATGCATAGCAAAACATCACCTGGTTTTAAACATGTCAGTTTATTTTCGGCCGAACTATGCAGCCGAAAATAGAGCCAAAGTTGTGGAAACAAAAAAGTCCCGTTGACAAGACGACAGCTGGTGGTATTTTTATTGCTGCCAAAGGGCCGTTTTTACCATTAATTAGATTACCGCTTCACAATGATCAATTTGTCCGCATCCGCCGCTTTAAGATACTCAAGCGACCGGTAATTCGATGTTAAATCAGTGTTATTGCCTTTGTACCCTCCCCCTGTTCTTGGGCGTCGCAGTTGTCTTTTGTTATTTTTATTGATGACAGATGCCAGTTAGGTGTTGCGGCCAGGGTTGCCAGGTCTCTTTTGAAAAAATACCGAACAGTGAGCAAAGAAAAAAAAAGTTTTATTTTAATCGTTTATTTAAACTATTGACTTTAAAATACAAAGTACCGATAAACTAGCTAGTTTAGCTAATCTAACTTATAAAAATGATATTTTTTCTCACTAATGCATGACTCCAGCAATGTCTGATTTGCTTTAACTGCTCCATGCATTTCCCGACATGTCAGAATGAAATTGCATCGTATACATACTTCAGGCTTTACCATGTCCAAAGTACATGGTAAAGGCTGAATTATATACATATACGATAATTAGAAGAAAACGTCATGCACGCTTCGCATCGCAAGGCAATCCGCGAAATGGCTCGAAAACAATGAGTGGCAGCAAGAAATACCGAACCGTCCATACTTCGGTAATTTTGTTATACCGAATACCGAACACAGTGCTAAAATACCGAACGGTTCGGTAAAATACCGAAAACCTGGCAAGCCTGGTTGCGGCCGGCCGGCCGGTTCCAATGTGGCTGCCAGCGTTTTCACGTCAGCGTTTCACCATTTAACACAAAATGCATGAATGCCGAAAGTGGGCGTGAGTTGGTAAACCCATTAGTTCTCGTTATTGGGGACCATACCGTTAAAATGATTTAGGTCAACCAATACTGAGGAAAGCATAAGAACTGTGGAAATATGCCACCAGAGCGTTGCAGTTCGGCGTCTCGGACAACTTTTTGGATTTGAAAAACAAATTGTAATAAATAAATATTCATGGACATATTACACAGATCTCGTTAGCCCTATACTAAGTACAACTAAATGACTTGTGTTATAGGTGCTACCTCGACGATAGATTTAATACAATAAATACATAGATAACATCCAAGACCCGAGACAAACTAGAAAAGTTCGTTTCCTAGTTTGACCCGGCCGGGGATCGAACCCGAGACCTTCGGTTTTGCAGCAGCGTGCTAAACCGCTGCGCCACCGAGGCCGTCTTTTTATTATTCATACCTATTTTATTATTATTATTACCAGCCAATTATTATTGTGTGTGATTATTGTTATTATATATTTTGGCGACCGCTGAAAATCAGCGTCATGGTCTCCAACGATCATGGCATATTCCACATTCTGAGCGGCGGCTATTTTGGTGGCATTTATGTCTTATTTATGGTAGTAAGTACTCTATGTAGAACCTAAGTTAACCTACACTTTAAACCATTATTGTTTTTGTTTTGATCCTGTTGGTACCAAATAAACGCTTTTTATTCTATTCTATTCTAAATGACTAATGCGAACCACATACAAGCATGAACATCCATTAGTACATCGACCTTATAGTTCGTTTCATTCAGCATTGGTCTGGGGCATGTATTACTCTACACTACATAGAAGAATTATTATCATAAAACTACAGTCCATGGTTTACTATCACAATTCCTTGTACATTGTAAAGTTGATCAAACTACAAAACAATAAGAATAATTCGGCCACACAATGTTTTATTTTATTTATCCAAAATGATCTAAAGTACTAAATACTTAATAGTATTAAGCTCGCCTTTGTACAAACCTATTTTTGTGCAATATAGAATTTTCTATCAATCTAGATTTTGAAATCGAAATCTAGTTTAACATAACATATCTGGCCGCAATTTGCGTGCTATTTTGAATATAACGTTTTTTATTTGATATCAAATTGTCATAATAACGTATAACTTATTTATAAGACAGGGCTGTGGTTGTAAAAACTTTATCACATTTCTTTTTAATCATTATCAAAGTTAGGAAAAAGGAGATGATATTTCTTGAGTTCATGAGAAGAACGAATGACCTAGAACGAACAAACAATTGATAAATGTAATTGCATCCCCTATTTTAGCAATTTATATGTAGATCGATGCTGAAGACAAAAAAATATAGATACGTTATTTTACGGACATGATGACTACAAAAAACAAGGTTGACACCTTTACATTTTTGTTGCAGTCATCTCCCGCGGTCGACTATACATTAACTGTTTATTTGCGACTCTTTACCAAACTAGCCAGATTAGACATGACAAGTACAATCCAAGGTAACACGAGGTAGGTACTTTCAAGGAGACTCGAGCGATGGCGTGTAGTGAAACCGCATGCCTCGAGTAGAGTAATATAAAGAAGCTGGTAGAGTTGACATGCTATGCCGTTCAAGTCTGTAGCGTATTAAACTTAATACTTTTAATGGAATCGAATTTGGCGTTAAAACTATTTTATCAAATTTATTTTATACATTACGTATTTTATACATGGCATTTTAGCCACATCAGAGACGCCTAATGGTCGGCTTGATAACTTCTGACAGAAAGGCCCGCCACTCTCTTACAATCATCCACCAACCCGGACTTCGCCCCCGTGCTCCACTATGGCCTAAACTTGCGATGCAGGAAAAAACCCGTTAGGTACCCTGCAGTGGGGGCATACAAGGGTTGATATCGAAACGTTCACCGCAGGTTAAAGGCCTCTCTCACCGAGGAAATATGGGCTTAATTACCACGCGGGCCCACTGCGGCTTTCAATTTCAAGTGCTGAGGTAGGTACTTGAACGGCTCAGATACTCAGGTTTCCTCACGATGTTTTCCTTCACAATTAGCGAGTGGTATTGCTACCATAACTTCACACATGTAGGTAGGTACATCGGACGTAATGATTCAATTTTTTCGTCCCTCCTTGTTAAGTAGCCAGACCGCGTGCGTCGGCTGCGGCCGGTGCGGTGAGTAATCGTGTGACCTATCATAGTCACAAGTCAAAGGCCAGGCTCGGGATACCCGGGAAAGGCCTCAAGACTCAATTGTACGAGTAATAGCACCGGATTAACCATTTAAATACTCCATTGCGTAATTTCTTAATTGCCCTAGGCTCGTGTTCATCACTTCGAAATTGACGCCTAACTGTTAACCACCGTTAAGGGGATCTAATGGGCTAGCGCCACCAATGGAAAAAAAATCTTAGTCTATGCAAAAAGTGTCTGTACGGTCGCGGTCTACTAATGTTTATCAGTTTTCAAATTAGACTTTAGCACACTGTGTGCAGTAAAGTCTAAAATGCTATATCTAGATACGTATTATTACTTTTTAATAGTTATAGCATCGATTCTAACAAAAAGAGTATTCATGACGTTTTGATGATGAATCTCTTTTCTTTATTTAAAAGTTGACATAATTGAATTTTTTACAATGACATTTATCAAAAATATTGTCTATGATTGAATTAATAGAAATTGATTGTAAAACCATGGCAACCTCGCTTGGGTGAATCTCTATTGCTTCTACTATGCTCTATGCTTATACAAATCACATAATATCATCGACCGTGTGGCATTGATTTGTGCATGCAATTACCAACCTTAAGGTGGTAAACATTTTCAGACCGCGAGTGTACAATCTTTCAGGGCCGGTTTCTGGATTGAGAATTTCACAATAAATACTTAAGTAACCTTCTGTCATGCTCTTTGCTGGAAAATTCAAAGAGACAGCACTGCACTACAGTTACCTAAGTACTTACTTACATTCTCAATTCAGAAACTGATCCTCAATCAAATTAACAGTGATTTTAGGACCCTCGACAAAGCACCGAGGGTCACGAACCTTGGACTTAATATTATTTACGCCAAAACGGCCGCTTTTGGCGTTAATTTATTATTTGGTGAAATATTTGTTCGTCACTAATTTGGCAAGTGGAGAGGATGAAGGAAGAAAGATTGACGAAACAAATATTGGGAATGTGAGTGGGACGGCCGGTAAGGGACAGCGGACATACGTCGACCAAATAGGGGACGAATTAGCAAAGGGGAAGACAAAATGTACCCGGGACCTGCGTGCGAGCATGCAAAGACTTCTGAACGCTGATGAAGCGAAGGTGATCTGTTAGGATCGTGACATGTGGCAGTCCCTGATCTCTGCCTACCCCTCTGGGAAACAGGTGTGAGGTTATATATGTATGTATTTACTAATTAGGCCTTCTAACTCTCGTTACAGAAGTGAATGAAAGTAGGTTATATATTTTTAACATTAATACAATATTGATATTGACAACTCAGACTAGCAGTCTTTTTAGTTCAGTTTATAAAGAGTTCTTGTACCGAATCTTAGTATCGCTATAAACTGACAGCTCGCAGGATCTTTGATGATGACTTACTTTCGTTTTGTACAATCTGGTCCTTTTTTTTGCTTTAAAAGTAACAAATCAAATCGCAATATATAATACCCCTGCTCTAAAAATTGCTTATTATATTCATAAAATAAAACATTACCTACTTTTTTTTTGAACAATGCCCATTGCGTATTTAGAGGTATAGGTACTAAATTATGTGCAATTTGGATATTTAGGCTTCGATCACTTAAGTCAATTTAGGCTGATTTCCGTCAACGCTATCTGACAGCACTACCCATCTGTATATTCATAGACACAGATATCCACGGATAAGCTCTATACAGTGAATAAGTCCAAAAACATTTTGTCTCATCATGATATATTCCAAATATCCATCGATAAATTGGATAACTGACAATGGAGCGACTTGGCGTAAAACGCTTTTAGTTATAAACTTATAGCGTTTTTTATTGCAATATAATATTTTCACAGTCAACGCTAACTGATTTTGATCTAATACTCACAATACCAGAAAGCATTTCGTAATTCTTTCTTTGTCATTCCCCTCGAGTGATTATCACGAATCAATAGGCTTTATTCACGGCCGTTAAGATCACAATGCACCAGTGCAGGGTCATGGCTTTTTTATTGAATCCGATTACATATTATGCGGGCAGCCAAGGGCTACCTAAGAAAAACAACCACGATTGGACTGACCGCTGGCTTCCAAATTGAGAACTTGTACAAAAAAGGCACAAGACAAATTAATGAAATACAGATTAATCGCACTAAAATTATAAAGGCTTACTGTTTGTGTTTGTGAGTGTGTATGTTTGTCACTTCTTCACGTCTAAACGGGTGGAGCGATTTTAATAAAGTTTGGTATGGAGTTAGCTGACACCCTGGATTAGTAAATCGTATTGAAGCATATCAAAATATATATATAATAATGTTTGATAACAACATAATCTCACGCCTGTAGGTATCCCAGCGGGGTAGGCAGAGACCAGGGACTATTTGATAATAGGTATTAGAATAAAAAAAATATTTTAAAATAACATAGGCTTAATTTATAAAAGTCGCCTATTAATTATAATGTTGCGTGTACATGCTCCACAACGATCCATATTTTTAGTTAAAAAAAACATCTGTATATAGGTACTTGTTGAATGCAATAAATTATTGAGTATTGAGTATAATTATTACCGGAGAGACCATGTTAAAAGGTAAATAAGCGTGGTCAATTGTTTTCCCTATGACTATTATTGTTTATAATAGACCGGTCAAATATAATTCTAGTTACGCATTATATATAACATATAAATCGAATTTAAAAACCTATTTAGAGGCTAAAAATGTCACCCATGCCGGGATTCGAACCCGCAACCTCTGGCTATCCGTGCCAGCGCTCTACCAATTGAGCCAATGGGCGAAATAGGTTTTTAAATTTGTCCTTAGCACGGGTTAGTGCATTAAAAATAAAAATAGTATATAAATCGAACTCAAACTATGACGTCACAACTTAAACGTCACGCCTTATGGAGCATTGAATATTCGAGTTATGACGTAAAATAATGTTTCCATGCATCTACACCCGATATCGACTATGTTTTTTATTATTACAGTATTTTAAATTTTCCCGGTTTTTTGAATCCCTGCAAAAGCCCGAAAAATATATTTTTATGGTTTTTACTTTGAAAAAAATTTTGATTTTTCCTATATCTTCTACGATAATACCACCTCCGCTAAGCTTAACGCTAGACCCCCATTAAATTTGATGATGCAAATTCATCGCATCGTTTTTGAGGAATCTGAAGGGATAGATTGATACTTAAGTGTACCTTAGTGAAATTTTAAATGCAGAAACCGGTTAACCTTCCGATTTATTCTGTTGAGCTCTACAGCGATAAGTTATCTTTATACTACCAACCCAAATTGAACTCAATAAGAATGACACAGAATGCTTCAGCAATAAGAATGACACAGAATCCATAATGCGAAGGTTAACCAGCCGATTCTGCGAACATCCTTTCGTCCGTCCGTCCTTTAATTTAAACATTAGGATGAAAAATTATACAGAGATAAGGTCGCCTTTTTACATGTTATTGCTTATGTATTTTCATGTTATTTGTTTCGTGTGCAATAAAGTATACAAGCGCGTTCGAAGGAGATCTCGTGGCCTAGTCGAACCGAGTGATTGGAATCAATCACTTGAGTTAAGCAACAACAGGCGCGGTCAGGTGCAGGATGGTTGACCGTCCCGTGTCTACCGCTAGTGGCATTTTTTCCGAGCGCTTTCGTGCTTCGCAAGTGCCGGCTGTTATGAAGTGGCGGTCGTTAAGCCACGTGGGAGCCCTTTAGGCGGCTCGATAACTCTGACAGTAAGGCCCGCCACTGTCTTACAATCCTCTACTAACCTGGTCTTGGCCCCCGTGGTGGAGTACGGCCTAAACTTCATACAGGTAGAGACCCGTGCCCCAGCAGCGGGGACATACAAGGGTTGCTATCGAAAGTACAACGAGGTATAATACTAGCTGACCCCCCAAATGTTCTGTTGTCTTAAAAAATAGCCTACGATCGGATTTACCAAATATTCACACAGTATCATAAAAATGGGTAGCTCGATAACAAACCCACTGACAATTTATTTGCATATTTTGAGTATGTTCCATGTAAACAAGATTCTCATTGCCTAATAGTAGCCACACTGTGACTGTATTAGTAGTAGCTATTAGTACTTTTGTATTCAGCAATGCACACCTATAAAACGCGTAACTCTAAAATCAATAAAATGTTGGTTTTTTCGTTCTATGTAAAGTGGTAAAGGAAAGTTTTCTCAAATATTTTTTTATATTATTCTTAATGCACTAACCCGTGCTAAGGACAATTTGAAAAAGTTTTTAGCCTCCAAATAGGTTTTTTAAAATATTTTTTTATTATGACGACATATTTATTACCGATTGGTAACCACGGGCCTTTACCAGCGCAAGCGCAAGGAAAATGAGAAAACACGTCACAAGTCTTCAGTTGAATTTTCCACCAAATACCTAATTAATTACCGCCGCGGTGTCCGCATCCGCATCGTTTAGTAGTAATCAAGATATTTTGGACCGGCTGATGTCACTTCTGTTAGACGAAGCCCAACAAACTGGGGTTATTCATAGACTCGTGCCAGCGTGTGCCATTTTTTAAGTATTTCAGTTAGCTGTAAGCGGAGGACAGACTGAAGGGCACAGAACAGATGCTATACCGTCGGTTATATAGAGATAGGTTCTCTCTCTAACTGGCGAACGAATTTAACGTTTGACGCCGTGTTGACACTATGGTTTGAACCGTGTGCCATTTTTTTAAGTATTTCAGTTAGTTATAAGCGGAAGACAGACTGAAGGGCACAAAACAGATGCTATACCGTCGGTTATATAGAGATAGGTTCTCTCTCTAACTGGCGAACGAACGTTTGATGCCGTGTTGACACTATGGTTCAACACAACCATTTTTAGAGATTCATTAGAGGCTTATTTGTAGCTATTTTTCCGATATACAATATAGAATATTGTTATCATATCTTATATTGGTAAATCGTGCTCATGGGCAAGGGGTACGACCTTAACCCCTGGTTTCTCGTACACTAACAGTCTGTTAATCTACTGTTGTCAGTTGTTTTTTTTGTACGCACTTTGCCCAACTAACAGCTGTAACAGTAGATTAACAGACTGTTAGTGTACGAGAAACCGGGGGTAAGGCTCCGAACGAACGAGCCTCTTTGTATTGATAGGGCTCTAAGAACCTCCTGATAGGCTATCATGTGTATTTTTTTTTGCATACTCAGTTTGGACCGCCGCCGCTCCACTCAATTAGCCGAGGAAACATAACGAAGTGGGTCGCGTATGTGGGGTTAAAATGACAAAATTGTACTGGAAAATCGTGATTTTTGACATTTGAATGCGTGGAAATGCGTGGCTCGTGTCGTCATGCTACTTAGGTGAAGTAAACAACTAGGTCATTCACAAATCTTGTTTCATAGACTATTCGTTAAATAAATTATCGGTTTACGATTATCGTCAAATATCTCCTTACATCGACAATTACTCGCGCGTCAATATACTTATTCGCTCGGTCAGCACACGCCTTAACAAATGGCCGCCTTGCATTGTTCGTTTGCTCACGTTAAACCGATTTTACTGTCCTACGTCACTTGGCGGTAAACTGATTTGTCCATGGACATCATGTTTACTTCAAATGTTTACTTACTGCTAACTCCGCTAGGCCTCAGTTTCACCATGAACCCAGTTTGTCACTAAACGAAGTCTGATTGTGACTAAGTTACACATTGGCTTTTTATGCTCAATGTCTGTTTGAAAAACTAGAGTAATTTCCCAATAACTTGTTTTTCTCGCAAACAGATTAATTATTCTTAGTTTAAATGAAATCATATTAAAAAGAAAAAATAAATTACCTATCTTAATATCGCAAAGTTAAACAATAAGAGCCTAGTTTAGAAATTGTTTAAAGGTCTTCTATAACCTTTTTATACGGAGCCCAATACTTCATAGTATGCCTTCCGTACATTGACCAAATTAAATCAGGTTTAGTTTGAATGATGAATTCGGGCTTAAGCCGAGAAGAAATTCATTAGTTTGGCGTATGTAGATTTGGTATTTTCGTCACTCACGATAAGAGCCAGTGCGACATAGTTTTCGTATTGTAAAGTTTCGTAAGAATATAGCGGTATTCGAAGCGATTTTTAAGTACAACAAAATCATCAAGTTATCAAAATTGGTTTAAAAAAAGCACACGGAAGAAAAAGTTCTTCAATCTAAAACGCTGTTTTGGAAAGGGCGTGGAAGAGTTCGACTTCGAAATATATAGAGACCTTGTCTCTTCGACATTAGTTTCTATGCCTTAGGCAATAAGAGACACCAAACGCTTCTGCCGTGTTGAAATCACTAAGAGGGCCAAAGTATGTCAAACAGCACACGATAATAACAATGTAGAAAGTGAAAGCCGAAGTAACTGTAGTGTAGGGCAAGAATTTTTTTCGTTGAAATCTATTTACTTTTTACTGCGTCTGTACCGTAGCACACTTGATACACTTTTTTATGTAGCCTATGAACATGCCACTGCAGGGCATAGGCCTTCTCTCAGAGAGAGAGAGAAAGAGAGAGAGGGTATAGGCTTAATTACCACGCGTGCCCTCCGCGGATTGGCAATTTCAAGTGCTGAGGCATTTGAACACCCGAGACACGCAAGTTTCCTCACGATGTTTCCCTTCACCGTTAGCAAGTGGTATTGCCACTGTAACTTTACAAATGTACATAACGTAGACACAAAAGTCCGCGGTACTTCGGGCCGCGCAATTGGTACATGCCCGCACAGGAAATCGAACCTGGGTCTCACGCTTCCGAGTCCATCGTTCTACCCACAGAGCTACCACCGCTTCTTCACTAGTCTATAAGTGCATATTCTTAAGAAAGTATATATTTAGATTTAAGAAATCATGGTTGTAAAAAACAAAACCTATTAAGAGGCTAAAAATTCCACCCATGCCGGATATCTGGCACGGATAGCCAGAGGTCGCGGGTTCGAATCCCGGCATGGGTGGAATTATTAGCCTCTAAATAGGGTTTTAAAATTGTCCTTAGCACGGCTTAGTGCATTTAAAATAACAATCATGGTTGTATTCTTTTTTCTGGCTGTGCAATAAAATGTTCTCTATCAATCTATCTATTTATCATTGCAACACAAAAGTCGAAAAATTTGTTATAAAGGTGAACATATATCTAAGAGATCACAATTCCTATATTACATGCTTGGTGCATCCTGAACAGTACCAATTGTTTAAGGCTGGCTGAAAGAAATTTGTGATGAAATAAGTCCGAATTTGTACGCAATTTGTATAACATTGTATGTTATTATAGTTTTATGAAGCGCTCGCGGCCCAGTCGAATCGAGTGATTAGAATCAATCACTTGAGCTAAGCAACAACAGGCGCGGTCGAGTGCAGAATGGGTGACCGTCCCGTGATTACCGCTAGTGGCATTTTTCCGAGCGCTTCCTTGCTTCGCAAGGTACGTTAAGCCGTTGGTGCCGGCTGTCATGTAATGGCAGGCGTTAAGCCATGTCAGAGGCCTTTTAGGCGGTTTGATAACTTCTGACAGTAAGGCCCGCCACTGTCTTACAATCCTCCACCAATCAACAAACAGGCCCTCGTGGTGGAGTATGGCCTAACCTTACTGCGACGCAGGAAGAGTCCCGTGCCCCAGAGCAGTAGGGACCTAAAAGGGCTGATATCAACATGGTTTTATTGTACAATAAAGTGTAACAAACAAACAATTGTTTAACTGTCAAATTATTATGGAATTTGACAGTTAGACGATTGCAAGCGCTAAAATAATAATGCGCATATTAGGCATAAAGATGTAGATGCATAAAAACATTATTTTGGGAGAACTCAAATAACAATTATTCCTGCATACGTAATGGGCCAGTTTCTGATTCGAGAATTTCGCGAAGTAAATACTTAACCGTAGTACTGTTTCTACGAATTTCTCAGCAAAGAGGGTAACGGAAAGTTACTTAATTAAGTATTTTCTTAGTAAAATTTGCACTGGTTACCCGTCTTTCTAATTACCTTTAGCAACTTTTCATCGTACCTTACGTCTGGAAGAAATTTTTAGCAATGAGGCCGCCAATTGTACTATGTACCATTTGTAATTATTTTGTATTTGTTGTTGTTCCAGTGTACAATTAAGAATATTCTTATCTTATTCTGAAATCAGAAACCAGTCTTAAAACACGTTACAGGTTACAGCACACTTTTACGTCATACTTTAAGCCCGATTTGCATGGGGCGTTTTTGTACCACGAATACGTTGATATGTAAAATTACTTTTCGATAATTTTATTATGAAAAATTATTTGTCTTAGAGAAAAAAATTCTCAGCCTTATTTATCTTTTACCGAGGCCTCTCCAGTAACATTAAAACATTTTTTGCTACTTTTCCATTAACCTAAAGGCTCTAATTAAATACGGTCATTGATACTACTTAGTCTATTCGTTGTTATTGGCCTTAGTCACGGCTGTGTTAAAAAGTAAGTCGGCCACTAAGCCTAAGACCCACTTTGGGACTAGAATAGACAGAACAGTGTTCCTTTGTTTCAGTTGTACTTTACATAATTTCTGGCGGCTATGTAAGCGATAGCCTAAACATTAATTGTTCAGCAAATGGGATGTCCCTTAGCGGCCCTTCCACACGTAAGGGCCAGTAAGGATGACCTAGGCAGAGTCCCGGCATGGGTGGAATTCTTTGCCTCTAAATAGGTTTTTAAAATTGTCCTTAGCACGGGTTAGTGCATTAAAAAGAATATAATAATATGGGTACAGCGATATCATTCCGATATAAAACCTAACTGCAAAGTAGGCACTCGGGGCTGCAAGTGATGCAAATTACTTCAGCCAGATGTTGCTGCCTGTACGTAATAGAGAGTATTGTAAAGAGGTTCGAAATTTCACTGATGCCGGTAAGTCGCCCATTAGCTCAGTTGGGAGAGCGCTGGCACGGTTAGCCAGAGGTTGCGGATTCGAGTCCCGGTATTAGTGGAATTTTTAACCTCTAAATAAGTTTTTAAAATTGTCCTTAGCACGGGATAGTGCATTAAGAAGAATATAACTATGCAGACACGTCGACTAAAGGTATTGGCGAGATAAAAAGTACCTATCCAAAAATAGCCAGCGTGCACGCAACGAATAATGAATGTTCATGGAGCGATAAAGTTCAGGATCACCGCAATTGATCCCTGGTATCTCCGAGATAAAAGCGTGACTTCATATAATGCAGTGCAACCGGCGAGCGTGCATTTTCGACTATTAAATTTAATTCCGGATTCATTTACTTGATTTTTTGTGAGATGAGTCCGACCAGGGCGATGCGAATGCGAATTGAAAGCGTAGACGCAAAATATTCGAAGGTTTAGAAAGGAGACGGGGATTTCTGGGCCCGATTGTCAATAGTTGAGATATGGTTTAAAAAAACCGTTATATTTTTCTATTTTAAAATATAAAAAATGTGCTCAATTCACAATCTGGAAGACGAGAAATCTTAAAAATATGTTTATGTCCCTAATAACATAGGATACCGATTACTTTAATCGATTCGTCTGCATGTATTAAATAAAAAAAAAACACCTGCACCACATAATTGATTCAATCAAATTAAATAAATACATTATAATATACCTAATGTCAACAGTTTAAAAAATCCAAATATTAACTTGATGAAAATAAATCTTTAAATTGATTCTCGTTTGCGGATCGATTTATTACCCGTGTTTGTCAACTGTATTTTTAATCTGTGTCTGTGCCAAGAAAAACATCCTTGGTCTGTGCTAACAGTGACAGGCGTGACAGCTCCCTGACTCAATCTATGATCACTCGTCTTCTCTCAGAATAATAGAGCGTCGTCTCGTATCGTTTAGTGCGTTTTGAATGTGTTTCCTGTTGTTTTTGTTATTATATTTCTCCGACCAGTGCTTTCTTTCTACAGACTTACGATCTTGCTTAACTTTTACGGACACGGATAAGTAAGTTTCATCGTCAGCTTGTTGCATAGCCTCACTTTTACTAAATCTCTTATAACTCTGCTCTCAGATTGCCAAAATCCGCAGAATTTTCCGGGATGTTTTGCTAATATATAAGCTCTAAATTGACATCACTTTCACCTTTTTACATCCAGGCCCAAGAATGTATGAAAGTGTATCCGTCTCCTTTGTCGCATAAAAATAAGATAAGATAACTCGACAGAGTCATTAGACATTTATTTTCTTATTCGAATTCAATCTAGCATGGCGTTCAGAATACATATTTTCGCTGTCGCTCGACTTATTACGTAGAATTCCAAGTCTTTAAGCCTTCGAGTCGTTTATGACTTATTTGCTAATGAAGTGAGCATTGGCTCCCAGGTGTCGGTCTGATTCGCACACCTTAGTGAGTAGAGACGGAGCTCCCGTTATCGGTTGGTCGTCTATGACTACAGTCGATGCGGCCACCATACTCACCATGATTAAGCTGTGCGAATCGGGGCGAAACCTGGTCGGACTGTTCCGACAAAAAATTAAGTAAGGGAATCCGGAATTAAGCTAATATATTTGTTGAAACGCTAATATATTTGTAAAGACTGGGTGTATTTCCTTGTTTGTGTTCCATCCTTACCTGGTTATTTTACTGCGACCAAGACAAGTTGTATGTGGTATGTGGAAGTTATTTATTTATTTGTTTGTTTGTTTGTTTGTTTGTTTGTTTGTTTGTTTGTTTGTTTGTTTGTTTGTTTGTTTGTTTGTTTGTTTGTTTGTTTGTTTGTTTGTTTGTTTGTTTGTTTGTTTGTTTGTTTGTTTGTTTGTTTGTTTGTTTATTTAATTATTTATTTATTTAATTATTTATTTAATAATATTGTGTTTACGAAAGTTTCCGTTCATACTGCGACTGTTAAATGTTGATGATTTTGGCCTCTGCATTACGTAATGAGATGATTTATACAGCGTCCAGTAGCATATTTACTCACATTATATGGGTGAAGAAACACTCGGATGCTGCAGTGCCTGGGACAAGGTTTTTAGATGGTGTAGACTTGCCAGGCACCTGACAGCTCGCTTGTATGTTGATGAAGTTAATGTAAATTACATTATAATAATATTTATGAACAAAAATCACATCCAGAATTCAGGATTACGTTAATGTGCAAAAATCTTCGTCTAACATAAAAATAAAATAAATATACTACAAAAATACATCTAAATTTCTATTGTGACAGGCGTACCCATCCAGCGACTTATCAAGTTATTGCTTGTGGTCATTGTGGGACAGATAGTATAACCACACCTCAACCCACACATGATTTGTCGGGTAAATACAATGAGTGTGACTAAGTGAGATAACTGACTTAATAATAGTATGAATTTTTATTCAAATGTGTCCACGTACGCGAGATTATTCTTTTTTTATACAAGTCATAATAACACCTATTATTTTGAAGGTTGGAACTGAGGAAGTAAAAATATGTCGTACTGCGCAAGGGACAGCTTAATTTTATAAGCAAACTGAGACACTGATATAATTTTGAATTTACCTATATTTTCACTGGTATTTCAGAGAATAATTATTAGTCTTGAAAAACCGGTACATAACATTTTAATTAAAGTGCTCTAATGCAATATATCTTAGAGAAGTATTGCTATATAACATATAACACACAACACAATCACCTGTCCTGGTCCCAAACTAGGATACCCTGTGCTATGGTAAGCAGGCAAGGACATCACAAATATGAAAGGAATTACACCCAGACTGAGACCATTTCTACTGATCTAGTACGGCGGCCTTCAGTGGGAATCGAACCTACGACCTCTGATTCGGTAGCCAGCGAGGTAACCGTTAGACCACGGAGGCAGACCGGCAGGCAGTATCCTTGGTTGCTTCTATTGTATCTCGTAAGTAAAATTACTAAGAAGAAAAATACTAGATAAGATTAGATCGGATAAGAATATTCTTCATTGTACACCAACGCACATATTATAAAACATGTAAAGTTACAAAGTACAATTGGCGGCCTTATTGCTAGAAGCAATTTCTTCCAGACAACCTTACGACGGAAAGTTGCTGAAGGAATTAAGAGACGAGTAGTCGGTGCAAATATGAATCTTTCTATGATCTGAGGAATATATTAATACACTACATATATAAATAACAATATACCTACATAAAAGTTACATATATAGTTATGATAAACTTACATAAATACGTTATAATTATAATAACCATCTACGCGATGAGAAAATAAATACAATATTGTCAACAACGGCTATCGAGACTACGTAGGGGACCCATATGGAGACATACGGAAACGACAAAATGAAAAGGAGAATGCATACTGAACTTGCAGGGACAGATAAAACTCCTTAACCTTGCTTTTAAAGACAGCTGAGGAAGGAGACCGCCTAATAATGACTTAAGTGTGCGAAATACAGCCAGCTGATGCGCAGCTACCTATTTGTGCCACTTGCCCTGGAAACTTACTGGAGTTTGGGGTGCCCAGGGAAAAGCTTTTATTAAGGAGGTAGGGCGTCGTCTCAGGAACCGTGGCTTTGACTACCGCTCAGGGGCATTTTTGATGCAAAGGATATCCCTTGCTGTGCAGCGCGGTAATGCTGCCAGTGTCATGGGCACCTTTGGTTCGGAAATGTCTCGGGGCGGTTTATTTGATTGACATTATTATTATTTTTGAACTAAAACTTTCGTAAGCACAACGCATTGTAGACTTTTAGTCCGGATTTACCTACGGGTGTTGTTATATCGGAAAAGTCCGACCAGGTTTCGCTCCGATTCGCAGAGCTTAATCATGGTGAGACGAGCAACCGACGACGCGAGCTCCGTCTCTGCTATCAAATCCGGACTAAAAGTCTACAATTATTAATATTATTTTATTATTATTTTTTTAATATAAATTTTGTATTATTTTTCTCGGACTTTGTGGACGAAATTTTTGTAAATGAATTTTTAATTATTGTCTATGTTATTTTGTATGCACACACAAAATTAATGAATATTGACATTATATATAATTTTCGTATCAGGAATCAAGTGTTTAAACTCGAAATTTGCATAATATTTAAATATGTGCACGCTTCAGTGGCAAAACATGCGGGAACAATGTATGTTTTACAAGTAAATAAATCTTATCTTACCATATCAGTTTGCCGTTTGAGCATCTTATATCCAATTGGAAATATCGCAGATACATAATGATGGGAACATGCGCCTATTTCTTAGCATAAGTTGAGAAAACAGATGAATTGAAGATTTATTTTTGACTATATAAGTACGAGCGTTCATTGCAAAACAGAATCTAGTTCCAAAAGGACTGGCTTTGTGTGAAACTGAAAACGTTTAGTCAATAAACTACTTCCATATCCTACTGAGCTTAACCCGGCTGAAGCAGGTTAAGCACATAAAGTAGGTAGTCTAACACATTAAACTCTACATAAGGGCAGTTAGTTCGTGTAATTTACTATAAATAAGCAAAGGCTTGCTTTGCAAGACACGCTGAGCTGTTGGTGCCGGCTGTCATGTGATGGCAGTCGTTAAGCCATGTCCTTGTACCCTTATGGGCGGCTTGATAACTTCTGACAGTAAGGCGCGCCACTGTCTTACAATCCTCCACGAACCCGGACTGTTGTCCACAACAACAAAGTTGTCAGTATCCTTTGCTCCGATATCGATATCAACCCTTGTAAAAGTCTAGATATAGTCCCTTGGGCACGGGGCTCTTCCTGCACCGCAGGAAGGTTAGGCCATACCACCACGGGGGCCAAGTCCGGGTTGGTGGAGGATTGTACGACAGGGGCGGGCCTTCCTGTCAGAAGTTATCAATCCGCCCATAAGACCTCCGACAAGGCTTAACGACCACCGTTACATGACAGCGGCGGTGGGTATCCTACGCTGTGTTTCTATGAATTAATTATGCATAATTATGTATTGTAGTTTGATATGTCTCAACTCCCGTAAGTACGACCGGCTGCTTCGCATACTAAATTCTAGCGATTATGATACGAATAGGTAGTCAATACCGCTCATCAATGCTTTACATTGTGTTATTGTTTGTAATTGAATGTGCGGTCTGAATAATTCGTTTGTGCATAAATTAACTATGACAACTAAGTGTATGACTAATATATCTCGTATGTACGTAATATATCCTAAATTCCTAATAGAGAAGCAGTGACGTTTCCTCGATTCTTATCGAGGAACTACCGTGAGGCACTTAGCCTAAATTCTAAAGATATCTAATGTTTTTAATATGTTTTGTATCTTGTGCAGCCTGCATCAGATGTTTCTTTCCTAGAACTAATTATCTGAGTGCTAATGTTGATAAAATAATCGTGCCTTATCAATCACTGTCTGCAGTTCAAGAATCAACATTTCAGAAGCCTGTCGCTCTATATCATAAATTAACTTGCATCTCGGTTGGGTGACTAACCACATGCAATTTCAACGGTGGAATTCGATGAGTTCGTTTCGAATTGTAAAAATAACTTTGTTTTGAAAGTTACGTACAAAACAAAGTCTTGTGAATTTATTGATAGCACGCGCTTACTGTGAAGGACAATGTCGTGAGGAAACCCGGGCGTCTAAGTTGTTTACATACCTACCTCGGCGCTCTAAATTGACAATCCAAGGTGGCTGTGATGAACAATTTCTCTATCTGAGAGTAGACCGCGGCTTACATTTATTTTATTAAAGAAATCAAACAGTTATACAAAAACCGGCCAAGTGCGAGTCAGACTCGCGCACCGAGGGTTCCGTACAAACCTGTATCATAGACCTGAGTATTTGGTATGAATTTCAATTTAATACCTCTACGGGTTTATGAGGAAATGGGTAGTAAGTTTAAAATTATTAAAAAAAAATATATTATGTGATTTAACTAAAAATTTATGGTTTTCGTAATTTTTCCTTTATCTATGCTATAAAACGTTGCTTCGTACCAAATTTCAAGATTCTGAGTTCACGGGAAGCACCCTGTAGGTTTTGACTCCCTTGCAAGTGTCGAAAATTTGCGGCATAAACGGCTGTATCTTTTGGTTGCGTTGGCTTAGAAGTTTGATTTTTTCACAGCTTCAAGGGACAGTAAACCTGAGTAATTGATATAAATTTCAGCTTCATACCTCCACGCGTTCCTGAGAAAAAGGGTCTTGACAGACGGACGGACGGACAGACGGACAACAAAGTGATCCTATAAGGGTTCTGTTTTTTCCTTTTGAGGTACGGAACCCTAAAAACAGTTACAAAAACATTTGCTTAACTTAAAGTTAGTATTAAGGTTAATTAAGCAGTGTTTTTTACAGTTTACCATATCAAAATATTAGAATATTTGCATAGACCAATTATTCTTATAATAGTGTCCTAATACCTAAATGTACTGATATGTGCTAAACTATTTGCTTCCAATGCCTACCTCTGCAATAGAGTTTAATGAAAAATAAATAAACTGCATTTCGTCGTGCAAAGCCTCTAGAACCGGTTATTCAGGTTCCTGGCAAACGCCTTTAGCGTTGCAAGCCATTGCCCACATCCATGAACTGCGTTTTCGATTTCATTACAAGTACAGGGGCTTAGGCCTAACATCAACATTGATCTCTTTAGTAAACTCTAGTAAATTGCTGATTCTTTCATTCCGCAATATATCAGGACCGAGTTTTATAAAACTTCAGTACCTATGTAGTACTTATATTGTGAAAAAAGCACTTAGTCGATGGACTAATCGACTTTGTAATTTAAATCGAGTTATCATAGTAAGAAGAATTCTAGATCAAGGAAAACTGCCTTAGGAATCACCAATATAGCAACATCTGTGCAAGAAAATTGCGTGACGAGCGTAATCTGCACAAACATGAAAGCATGCTAAACAATAATTATGATAAGTATGCCTAGTATAATCGGTGACATAACCTCACCAACCAAGCAACGTACTTCAAAATTATCTCGAAACTAGAAAGTGAAACGCACGCAACGCCTTCCGGCGCGAAAAGTTGTAAACAAGAAAATTCAAATTCGGAAAATAGAAAAAGCTTACCTTCTTTCACCAAAACAGCCAGCAGCAAAACTGGCACGAGCAACACTAGGTTTGCCATTGTTACGAAAGTTCACGGTTTTCGAACGTTCGAATTTCGAATCACAGATTACACGTTACGCTGCGGTGTCTCTTGGTCGGAGAATGAGCGCCAAACGACTGTGTTAGCTCGCGAACGGTACACGCTGGGTTGCGTACTACGACATTCAAAGATCAAGCCCGAGTATAGATTAGTCACTTGCTTTAACGCGTCCACGCCACCTCGGCAGGCAAATTACGCTGTATTATTCGAGTCGCAGTAGATTAGTGCAACGGGGTCTTATATTGTAAACTAATCTACGTCTAAGAAATGCCTCGAAAAGTTTCGTCTGCTTCGGCTTTTTAGAGGTGGGAGCTTCACCCCCTGTACTAGGTTGTGTAGGATTGAAACTGTCGTTTATATTTAATAACAGTTTTTTTTTATAAATCTTAAACAAAATTAAAACATAAAAAATTAAAGATAAGCCGAAGTCAGAGATAAGCCGAACACCTGTAAAAGCAGATAACAAAACAAAACCTAAACAAACAAAACACAAAAAATCACCAAAAAACTCAAAATCATGCTTAATAACGCAAAAAGAAATTACTGACCAGAATCCAACGGTACAAATGAATGAACAAAAAAACACAGAGCAAATAACGAAAAATAAACTGTGCGTAATATGCGATGACCGCAATAAAAACAGCAAAATGTTAAATTGTATCCAAGCCAACTTCGACTCTGAATATAATGCAATTCGGTATAATATGCACAGAGGAGATCTGAGCCATATATTACATGGAATCGAACAAAAAATAGAGGGTTTCGGTATGAATGACTATTGTATTATACTAATAAGTGAGGGAGATTTTGAGGCCAGCGCTGATCCTGCAAACTTAGTTGTGCAACTCAGAAAAAAACTGGAAAATATTAAACAAACCAATATATTATTGTGTTTCCTTGCCTTTAGACTTCGCAATGACACAAGACTGTATATGACTGTATACGAATACGCCTACACATTCGACTCAAACTATGACCTATCATATGACATGTTTTCACACAGAGGACTGGTGAACAAGAGAGGAATGCAAACATTTTTTACAGGTTTAGCACAATATATTAAATACTTACAAAAGAAAAAAGTGGAGCAAATAAGTCAGCAAAAAAAGTCTGGAGCCGCGCAAGAAACATCTAAAGGAAACTCGGTGTTTTTTCGAGGCTAAACATCTATATATACTTCACCAAAATATCGCGGGATTGCTAAGCAAATCTGACTCACTCACGATTAATCTGGTTGAACTAGCAGAACAGGAAAAAAATATCGATGTTTTATGCATTACAGAACACTTTATAATGGCTGGATATGAAAATTTTCTGAAACTTCCAAACTACTCATTGGCATCTAGTTTTTGCAGAGCATTTTTTTTAAAAACATGCCACTGCATATAACGGCTAGCTTAAATTCTTCCTCCCAATTAGCCGATACCTTACTTTTGGAAAGTACAAATCCATGTAAAGTTGACTTCCAATTCTCCCATATAACTACCTTAACTATTGTCAAAACATTTAAAGAGTTAAACTTAAAAAAGACTGAAGATTTGTGGGGGTTATCGGTTAAATTAATATCCACTATAATCAATATTCTAGCACCTTACCTTGCTTTGATTTTTAATAAATGTGTTGACCAGGGAACCTTTCCTAATCTATTAAAGTTAAGTAAAATCGTACCCTTGTTTAAAACTGGTGATAGTGAAGATCCAAATAATTTCAGACCTATAGCAATACTGCCGGTGCTAAGTAAAGTTTTTGAGAAAGTAATATTACATCAATTGCAAACTCATTTTAGTATAAATAAGCTCTTCCATAAGAAACAGTTCGGGTTTACAAAAGGCCGCTCAACGACGGAAGCAGGCATAGCGTTAGTAAAGCATATCTTTGAGGCGTGGGAAGAGTCGCAGGATGCCATTGGGGTTTTCTGTGACCTTTCTAAGGCGTTTGACTGCGTTGACCACGAAACACTTCTCATAAAATTGCACCGATATGGTTTAAGTAATAAATCACTAATTCTTCTTCGATCTTACTTAACAGACAGAACTGTAAAGGTTGATATTAATAGAGTTAAATCCTCGGGTTCTGATGTAAAAGTAGGAGTCCCTCAAGGTTCTATACTGGGTCCGTTCCTTTTTTTGGTATATATAAATGATTTGCCCTACCTAGTAGAAAAGCTTTCGCAGATAGTGTTGTTTGCAGATGATACTTCCTTAATTTTTAAAGTAAAGAGAGGTATAAGTAATGTAGACGATGTAAACAATGCTTTATCTACTATTCTAAACTGGTTCACTGTAAACAATCTGATGCTAAATGCAAAAAAGACAAAATGCATCAAATTCTCACTACCCAATGTTAAAAATGTTGACACGAGTTTAAAAATATCTGGTGAGAGGCTAGAGCTGGTAGAGTCCACGCTTTTTTTAGGTATAACGATAGACTCAAAACTGCAATGGGGTCAGCATATTGGAAAACTGTCGGGTCGGTTGAGTTCAGCAGCGTTTGCAGTCAGAAAAATTAGACAACTTACAGACGTGTCGACGGCGAGGCTGGTCTATTTTAGTTATTTTCACAGTGTCATGTCGTATGGTTTGTTATTATGGGGACGGGCAGCAGATATAGAAACCATATTTGTCTTGCAAAAAAGAGCAATAAGAGCTATTTACAACTTAAACAGTAGATAATCGCTAAGGGAGCGTTTTAAACAAATAGGCATTCTTACACTGGCTTGCCAATATATATTCGATAATATAATGTATGTCCAAAAAAATATAACAATGTTTAAATTAAATAGGGACGTTCATAACGTAAACACAAGGAATAGAAACAAGGTTGCTTGTACTAAATCCCGATTAGCCAAGGTAGGCACATCATTTGTAGGTTACTGCGTTCGTTTTTACAACAAAATTCCAGAACGTGTTCTATGCTTGTCTGAAAATAAATTGAAAACTTTCATTAAAAATTCGCTATGTAAAAAGGCATATTATAGAATAGACGACTATATAAACGATCCTAATCCGTGGTAGTAAACCAATTCCACCGCGATTTTATTGTTAAGTATAACTAAGTATAACATATATTTTATAATACAAGTGTGTACAGATGACGTGATTGCATATTAATAACTATATGATACCTTATATAACTGACAAAAACTAAACTGCAAGTTTGCTAAAGGTCATTCGAATGGTAGCGTGGTGTTCGGGTCATCTATCTCCCTCCAAAATGGTTGAGACTGATGATGGCTGAGCACTGCGTTATGCTCGTGAACGAGTGCTGTTCGTGTGTCTGGCCGCAGCACTTATGTTTTCCCCTATTATTGTGAGACATTTGACTAATGCTTTGGCATTTGGGGTTGTTAATGGCAGTCATGAAATCTTATTAGGTTTACATATGGCAACTGATGTATTTGGTTTTAAGATGATTTGAGAAAAGATGGTCAGAGTGGAGTTTTTTTTTCCGCTGCCTTTTTCTCCACTACAATACGGCCCGAAGGCGGCGGCTTACACTTTACATTGTACATTGACATTCAGCAAATAGAATGTAAATTCTTTACGTTGAAATAAAATTATTTGAATTTGAAAAAAAGAAAAATTAAGTAAAAGAGGCGGAGCCTGCATAATAGTGAATAACCAACACAAATGGAGAGAGATTCCTGATATAAGAAAGTTTGCAGTACCTAATGTATTTGAGTGATGTGCCATTGAATTAATTGACTATAAGATAATAATAATTTGCATTTACAGATTGAATAATTTAAATATATTTTTTGATCGATTAGAAAAAGTATTAACAATGACATCTAAGATTAACTGTAATGGCATTTTGGTTGCTGGAGATTTCAATATAGATGTGCTTAAAAATAATAATGCCACTCGAGATCTTGAATATTTGCTATTGAATTATGACCTAAAAATGGCTCTACGGCAGCCAACACGATTAATTAGTAAATCATGTATTGATAACTTTATGCATAATTATAAAAGGCCTTGTAAGACGGAAGTGTTGGAACTTGGTTTATCGGACTACACAGCCCAATTAATTAAAATACCTGTGAAAAAAATTACTAAAATAAAATTTTGGCGCAAATTCACTAGAGACTACAGCAAAAACAACATAGATAAATTTGAAAAATACATAAAAAACATTTCATTTTCTGAAGTGTATAACTCTAATGAACCCGATTATGCATACGGTAACTTTATGGATATTTTTAAACTGCTTTATGACCAATGTTTTCCACAAAAATTTACTATGATGAAAGTTATTACTAAGCCAAAATGGATATCAAAGGGTATAAGACTATGCACAAAAAGAAAGAGAGACCTATTATGGAAGTATAGAATGAAACCTGACGAAACCAATAAATCAAAATATTTACATACGCTAAATTATTAAAGAAAATTATAAGACTGACACAACGCGCTCAAAACGACCATAAAATAAATATGTCACAGAACAAAGCGAAAACTGCATGGCAAGTGATTAATAAATCGAGACCGAATATACCAAGAGAATCCATAGCTAAAATTAACATTAATGGCTATGAAATCACTAACCCGAAAGAAATTGCTTGTGCGTTTAATAATTATTTTGTGGACAAAATAAAACCCGTACCAGAAGCTGGTAAAAAAATAACATCAGGTATTGATAAACCACAAAAATCTATGTTCATGCCTCCTAGCACACCCGGGCATATTTTTAAAATTATAAATAATTTGAAGAATACGAATAGTGTAGGTTTCGATGGTATTAATACTAAAATTATTAAAGTTGTAAACAAATACATATGCCATCCTCTAAGTCACATAATCAATTTAAGTATATTAAATGGAACTTTCCCAAAAGACCTCAAAGTTACTGTTGTAAAACCTTTATTTAAAAAAGAAAATAGAGAACTGATGGAATTCTATCGACCTATTGCACTAATATCTATTTTCTCTAAAGTAATAGAGAAATACCTGTACAATGAAATTAATAAATACTTTGAAATAAATAATGTGTTATGTAACGAGCAGAAAGGCTTTAGACAAAACAAAACAATTAATTTGGCTGTTTACGAATTTATAAAAAATGTGATCTGTGCGGTAGACAAAAGAACCCCTGTGTGTGCCATATACTGCGATATGACACAGGCGTTTGATTACGTAGACCACAAAATTCTAGCCAGTAAACTCGAAGCTTATGGAATAAGGGGCAATATTTTAGATCTATTGATTTCTTACCTTTCTGATCGGAAACAATTAACAGAAGTATCAAAGATCGATCTCAAAACAAAAAAAGAAGTAATGTACAGATCCGAATTCCGTAATTTAAGATACGGAGTGCCACAAGGCAGCGTATTAGGCCCTCTGTTGTTTATTATATACATAAATGATCTACCAAAAGCAACCTCTCAACCAATGACATTATTTGCTGATGATAGTACAGTGACAATAAAAAAAAATATGGACATAAATCATTATGAATCTGACGTAAACAATTCTTTGACATCAATAATATCGTGGCTTGAAAATAACAATTTAAAAATTAATTTAAGTAAAACAAATATAATGCATTTTAATCAAAGACCAAAAAATCCTTCTGACATTAAATTAAGTTATCAAAATGTAATAATAAATGAAGTGGAAACTGCCCGTTTCCTAGGCCTAACAATTGATAAACAATTGAACTGGAAACACCACATCGATGAATTAAGTAAAAAAGTTAGTAGTTCTGCTTATATTCTTTTCAAACTAAGTTCATCAGTTAGTACAGATACATTACTTGCAGCATATCATGGCCTCGCTGAATCTGTATTTAGATATGGCATTATCTTTTGGGGAAACTCAACAAACAAAGAAATAGCTTTTAAAATGCAAAAACGCTGTATACGTTCAATGTTTCACATTAAACCCATTGACACCTGCAGACATGTATTTGTGACACACCGTATTCTAACACTTCCGGCTTTATACATATTTGAAGTAGCTGTGTTCGTAAAAAGTAACCCTGAACTGTTTCCACGTCTGTCTGCAAAGGTAATCAGAAACAGACGTGATGAAAGTAAATTACGTTTACAGCCGGCGAAGACAGCTTTATTGGGCAAAAGCATTATATGCATGGCTCCTATAATATATAATAAAATACCATCAAGTTATAAACAATTAGATACTAATTTATTTAAGATAAGGTTAAAAAAAATGTTAATTGACAAATGTTATTATAATCTCAATGAATTTCTAAATGACAAATTTTAATCTGACATTGTATTTCGACATACTTTTTATGACTTGATGTTGATGGCGAGCCTCTCCTATTTGCACGCTACTCTCGGCAAAACATGTTGGACCAAAATATATATGACGACAATGTTATAATTTAAGACCTTGATAATGCATGTTACTGTAATATTATTGACACATGTTTAAGCAAATAAATATATCTTTATCTTTATCTTTAAAACATTTACGTATAACTACATACGTATAAAAACTCTTCAGTAACTTGTTAGGATTAGTGATGCTCGCATATGGTTTACCTTCTTCGTTTTTTGAATTTTATAACAAAACGTCTATAAAGGAGATTTAAATAAGTATATATAAAAAGGTACAACTGTGTAATTTCCATTTTTATGTACAATAAAGTGTTCTCTATCTATCAATAAAAATTACCCTATCTGTGGTATTATGTTATGCAGTAATTCTTGGATATTACTCCTATCGAAGTAATAATAACTATAAGCTAATATTATATTTAAAAAAAACTGGGATCCCTCGTTGAATTATTTAAGATTAACGAAGTAACTATACTATAATAGTATGCTCATATTTTGCTTATAGAGTTAGATTCATTGGGCCGGTTTCTGACTTGAGAATTTCACTAAATAAATACCAAAGTAACAGAACGTTACTTTAGTATTTATTTAGCGAAATTCTCAATTCAGAAACTGACCCATAGATAGGCATTCTTAAAATTTCTGTATTCCACGCTAATGGAGAACTTGTACAAAAACACGTTCTGATGAAATCGAAGAGGCCATGTTAAAAGATACATGAAGTAGTTATTTTTTTTCTCTGCGACTAATACTTTTTATGATGTGGCCTGTCAACAAGTCATTCTAGTTACGTGGTTTAAAAACCCTCCGTACAAAGCGGACTTAAGTCCGTGACGTCATAGTTTGAACTATGACGTGACAACTTGAGCGTCCATCGATATCAACCTTTGTATGTCCCCACAGCTGCGGTACGGTTTTCTTCCTGCAGCTTAAACGTAACGCCTGATAATGTATGTAGCGTTATATTCGAGTTATATTGAAAAAAGGCCATAAATATTTTTTTTAGAGTAACTTCATTTTTTCGCTTTTTTTGACACATCGAGAAACCCGATTTTTATTATAGTTTAATATATATTAAAAAAAAAAAACTTGTTTTTTTTTCTGTCATCTGTGGCATGGAAGCAATGGCACTTCAATGTAAATTTCCCATTGTAGCCCTTTTTATTTTATGTCTATTCGGAAGCGCTTCTCTATTTATTACCTAAGTACGTTAATAATACTCGTAGTATAATCTTTGACGGTGTTGACTTGACCCTACAATTTCGGTTACGCAAGACTGATGCCACTGATTCCGACTCGTAGTATTTCGTTTTGGCATTCGCTTTTAATGGGATTAACACGATTTAAAGTACTTATTATAATAAAAGTATTACCAACGGGTAGTTAATCTAAGGTTTCTGGTACACTATCTTACGAGATGATTCCCATATAATGAAACATTAGCGATACGTTTAGTAGATTAAGGTTTAATCAAACAACAAATTAAGGTTTTATGGTACTAAGAATTGGATTTAAACTTATCTAAAATTAATTATAACCTTGTGAATAGTTTCTATAAATATTGTTATGAGGCTCTAATTTCCTTTTTATTCTATTATTCTCATTTGTAAGCACGAACAAACCTTGATTTAGGTCCTCTAAACATATTGGAAAAGCGTCATTGTGGTCAGGAATGTAGTTTGTGAAAACCAAAATATGTTGTATGGCAAATTCTTTTTTAAATGAAATGAAAAGGTTTTATTCAAAGTAGCGCAGATACTGCGGCTTAATGAACGTTACAAGTCAAACTAGGTGTCCATTTCAAAATCTGGATCATTTTGGAGAAAAAATGGACAAAAAAACTCCAAACTAACTACAAAGGAATTTGAAAAGACTAACTTTTCAAATTCCTTAATTAACAGAATTTACACAGATTCTACAAAACAATTGAATTTTACATGCTTGAATTCCAGACATCATTGTCATCTAAATAATCCTTAATATTATAGTAGCTCTTTTGGCACCAAGTGTACTTTACACATTTTTTGAACCGCGCTTCAGTCAAACTTAATATATCTTCAGGGATTTTATTGTAGAAGCGTATACAATGCCCCATGAAGGATGTATTAACTTTTGCCAGCCTAAATCTTGGGATCAAAAGCTTATGTTTATTTCTGGTATTTACATTATGTTGGCTACCTGCAGTTTTAAAGTTGCTAATATTTTTCCTGACATACATAATATTTTCATAGATATACTGGCTGGCAACTGTCAGGATGTTTGTTTCTTTAAAGAATTCTCTTAACGAGTCTCTACTGCCTAGCTTATAGATGAATCTGATCGCTCTTTTCTGCAAGACTAAGATGGTCTCAATGTCCGCTGCCTTGAGCCACCCTCTAAACGGCTGTCAGTTTTTTTAGGTACTTTGTGCAACTGGCAAATGTTAATAATAAATTAAGATCGTTACTGTAATGGAAATAAGGAGTAATGGACATTTGCACAGTTTGCTTAATCTAGGTTTAGTTAAATTTTGCACAAATAGCCAGAGGTCGTGGGTTCGAATCCCGGCATGGGTGGAATTTTTAGCCTCTAAATAGGTTTTTAATTTTTAGTTTTTTGTATAGAAAATCCGGATTAAATTCTTTTAAATCAATATTTACGAGATTATGATTGATATATTGATATTATATAAGATTTACGAAGTTGTGCAAGTGGCTCTTAGGGCCGATTCGACCAAACTATTTATGCTTGGTATAAGTGCTAATCTTGGAATAAATCGAGAACTAATCGAGAGAATTTCTCGATTTATTCCAAGATTAGCACTTATACCAAGCATAAATAGTTTGGTCGAATCGGCCCTTAGTCTTATAAGGAGATAGTTTTAAGGTACAGTCAACCAGCACATCAACCTTTACATTAAATGTAGGTACTCACTTACATTACAGGACACTTTGTTACAAAAATGTAAAGGTTGGAGTGCTGTTGATTGCACTTGATAATTTCAGGTTAGATTATGTGACAGGAATTTTTATAAGACCCTAAGTAAGGTAAAATGCTCTGGAGAAGTTTGACTAAATCTCACCACAAATCTTATTGTGGGAGAGTAGGGGTCAATGAAAAATCTCATGTCAACTTTGTAATTCATCTACAGTATTTTTTATCTGTTAACAAGCAGTAGGTATATCGATCTTTTTTATTTTGGTTGTAAGGTCGTCCGCAATCTGATTAGAGTCTACGGGCGTAAAGTTTGATTTGCTGTCGATTATTCAAACATTTTATGTTTTGTTGTGGTCTCTTACCTTAACTTTGGTGACAACTTGTAAATAGTTACAAATATCTTTCGTTGCAAATTAAAGTTACCATATGCCTTATTAAAAGGTAGGTAACTATGTCACAGCTAATACATTATTTTAGTATTTTGAAGTCTTTGATTTTTAAGAGGTTGTTCATAAATTATTTTGGGACTAATCAATTTTCCTATAACTAGGTATATACAATATTAATACTTAAAAGGATTTACATATTTACAAAAAAAGTTTTAAATAAAAAAGTAAATCCGGACTAAAAGTCTAAATAAAAAAGTCTCTTGCGCTCTAAAGCGCTCGTGGCCTAGGCGAACCGAGTGATTGGAATCAATCATTTGAGTTAAGCAACAATAGGCGTGGTCAGGTGCAGGATGGGTGAACGTCCCGTGACTACCGCTAGTGGCATTTTTCTGAGCGCTTCCGTGCTCGCAAGGCACGTTAAGCCGTTGGTGCCGGTTCTCATGTAATGGCAGTCGTAGTCGTTAAGCCATGTCAGAGGCCTTATGGGCGGCTTCTGGCAGTAAGACCCGCCACTCTCTTACAATCCTCCACCAACCCGGACTTGGCTCCCGTGGTGGAGTAATGGCCTAACCTTCCTGCGATGCAGGAAGAGACCCGTCCCCCTGTAGTGGAGACATACAAGGGTTGAAAACGAAATAAAAAAGTCTACACCGTTGCCGATGGGGAGAGTTACCAAGACGCTGGCAGCATTCCCTATCTGAATGGACAGGCTGATGCGCTGGTCGAGGTAGCTACCAGCTCTTGGGTCGCTCGATGAGTCGACGAGGCGTGTCGCTATTTCTTTTTGAAGCTTACGCGCCACGCGCCCATATGGAACCATCGTCTTGTTCATTAATTACATTACAATTTAGAAGTTTTCTCATTGAGTTTTTTCGTATTGACGAGAAATACCCCTAACCTTTGTTGGTTGTCGAGAAAAATACGTGGGTATACAGTCTATTTATTCTTACTTGACCAATTTAGTAAACAAGATTCTAACCTAAAAATTGAGATTAGATGCCTAAACTAGTCATTTTCTCGCAAATTCATGAACTATCATGATGAACTATGTTTATAAAATTGGCAGCGTGTTATCTAAAAGAGTGTTCCAGGTTACTTTATTTATGGAAATATGGCAGTTTTGGACTAAAAAGTCACAGTTTAAGGGTAGAATCTTGTTTACTAAATTGGTCAAGTAAGAATGAATAGACTGTACGTATTTTACTCACGAGTGGACTGAAGTTGATTACGATGACGAGGAGTACGTAATAGTTCAACGGGCATACGTACTTAGTTGGTTATCACCCGGCTCCATATTAGTCAGCTACATAATCATCGGCTCAACTGCTGAAAACTGTGTGTATTGCACTACTTTGCAAACAAACGTAACTATATAGATAACTAGCTGTTACCCGCGATTTATCGATTTTACCGTGGAAATAAGATATATTCCCGTAGTAAAACGTAGCCTACTCGTATGTGTTAAGCCAGAGTGTCAGCTAACTCCTTAAGAAATTTTATTAAAACGCTCCAGCCGTTAGACGTGAAGAAGTAACAAAGATACACACTCACAAACTTTAGCCTTTATATTATTAGTGTGATGTGATTTCAGAGTTCAAAAGTTTGTAGACAAATCGCACCCTCAGAACGAAAGAGGCCTAAGTCAATAAATAGTGAAATTGAGTTACAATCTTAAAGTCATAAAAAGGTATGCCGTGGACGGAAGATTCGCTATGCTCTTTTTTTACAATAAGTGCCTTTGTTTTACTATTCATCGGATAGAGCATACCTTTTTATGTCTCTCTATGGTTGTTAGGTACTCAATTTTTTGAGTATTTAAACTATTTTTTGACTTAGGCCTCTTTCGTTCTAAGGGTGCAAAATATGCGGTGGCAGCGCATTGAAAGAACGTTGGCCGCACATTCGAGAGGCCATAGATTCGACGTTTTTCACTTTCACAGCTAAGTACCTACCATTGACTTTGTTTTCTAAGATACGTACGCTTGTGAATTTGAAGTACAACTTTTTTATGGCGTATAAAATTTCTATGGCATCGAGGAAGCGCCACCTAGCGACAAGTATGGAAATTAAAATTGCTGAGTACGAGTTGTAATGGTTTACGTTGAGAAGTGAATACGTTTACCAGCCAAAACACGAATAAACGCGAGTGCGAGTTTTACTGTTACAGCGTTTTGCCAGTTCGAACGGTTAACTTACTCATACTCACTACTCAATGCTCGATTAACGCGGTAGTAAAGTTATTCGATTGGATCTGTCAAACTCGCACTAAGCGCTCTGCCCAGGCCTATAGTTTTATTCATGTTATTCCTCTGTGGTTATAGTTGGCTTACGTAAATGAGTAAATTAAAATAAAAACGTAAATCGTGCTGCCCATACACGCACGTCCCTGTAGAGCATTGGCCTTCTCTCAGAGAGAGAGAGAGAGAGAGAGTTTAATCACCACGCGTGCCCACCGCTCCTTTGCGATTTCAAGCGCTGATGTATGTGAACACCACTGACGATGTTTTCCTTCACAGTTAGCGAGTTGTATTGCTACTATCACTTCACTAATGTACGTAACTTAGAAAATCAAGTAATTGGTACATGCCCACACTGGGAATCGAACCTGGGTCTCTCGCTTCAGAGTCCATTGTTCTACCCACTGAGCTAAAAAATATTTTTATTTCGAACCTAGGATTCGAACCCAGGATTCGAACCCATGACCTCCCGAATGAGAAATTGGCGTGCTACCGCTTCGCTACCACCGCTCTTATATAAATTAAAATGTCTAAATACCTGTACACATAAATACTTAGGCTGACTTGCGCGACTTTCTTACTTGCGGCTTAAAAAATAGTATTAGCTAAAATCCTTCAAAGAAAATTCAATTTAAATGGCAAGTTAAGCTATATTTATTAGGTACTGCAAGTCAGCCTTAGATTCAGAAACCAGTAGATTCGGTTTTGCTACCTACTTCCAAAAGAGACTACTGAATCAATCTTTAGATTTAGCATTGGGTTTTTACCCAATAGGATTCGGTTTAAAATTCCGCGTTACCAAGTTTTTTAATGCCTAAATACAAATTCTTCTCTTCTTCTTCGCCGTGTCCTCCTGACTGAGGAACGTCACTATGAGGCAGCTTCCGGCACCAGCGTTCTCCACACGTCCCGATTATGCCCCAGATGTATGGCTGTATGGCCAATATGGCTGCTTGGAGGGTCCCTCCCGAAGCGTTTGTTAAATTCAAATTCAAAGAATATTTATTTAACAAAATAAGTATATAGATCGATAGCGAACCCGAAAAAAGAATACAACCATAATTTCTTAAATCTAAGTAATGTTATACAATTGGCGATCTCTTCTAGATAACCTTTGGATGTAGTGGATTACATGAAGAAATTGGCGATAAGACCGCCAATTGTAGATAAGAATCTACAATTGGCGGTCTTATCTACAAATAAAATGTTATACAATTGGCGATCTCTTCTAGATAACCTTTGGATGTAGTGGATTACATGAAGAATATAGTCGGTAGGTCCATGTACATAGATAATTAAATCGCAAATATATATTGATACCAAGTAGCAAAAGAATGGCGAGAATGTAAGTGCTTATAATTACATACGATATAAAGTACATGACAATAGGATTAAAATGTGAAAATTACTTTGTTAAATTCCGCCAAAAATCCCACAAGCACCATGCGGTTAGTTAATGCACCGCCCTCCCTCCCACTTTTTCAAGCAGAAGCAAGACACGAACACACCACCACCGACACCAATGCTTGTGTGAGAAAATACGCGACGCGTTTCGCCTCTAACACGAGGCATCCTCAGGCTCACAAGTGCAAGTCACTAGTGGTGGATTTCCGCAAAGTAACGCCTTATTCCATACAATACATGATAATAAGCATATATATTTTTGTAATTCTTTTTTTCTTGTTGCGCAATAAAGTGTTCGCTATCTATCTATTTATCTAACTATAAGATCAAAATGAGTCTCCAGAAACCTAATATGCGCTTTATATTAGTCGTTAATATAATGCTCCTATTTTCGTTGACTATAATCTCACGGAATCTTCATTAGGAACGTTTTTGGAGTGTCTCCACAAATTCTTTCTTCGGGTATTTTCGTCATTCTGTAACGTAGCATCTTGGACTACCATTCAAAACAATGCGATATGTAGAAAATACGCTTTATTGATTAAGTTACGGTAAAACTCGAAGTAAATATTTGGCATTAATACTAATTTTAAATTAGATAACACAATTTTGTCAAAGGCGAAAAAACTACAATTTTTTTGCATACAAGTACAATGATTTATTATATAAGATCATTTCCAGCTGAAATAGTAGGTAGTTGAGTACTAAATTTATTTTGACTTAGGTGAACTATATAGGGTCTAAGGTGTTGATATTAGTCCCTACATGGTGACAATTTTCGGGGTTGACGCGTGACGGTTTTCGAATTTTACATGATTATGAGGCGTTAAGCCGTTGGTGCCGGCTGTCATATAATGGCAGTCGTTAAGCCATGTCAAAGGCCTTATGGGCGGCTTGATTACTTCTGACAGTAAGGCCCGCCACTGTCTTACAATCCTCCACCAACCCGGACTTGGCCCCTGTGGTGGAGTATGGCCTAACCTTCCTGCGATGCACGAAGAGACTGTGCCCCAGCAGTGGGGACATACAAGGGTTGATAACGATGGGGTACATGATTTTTTTATATAAACTTTATAAGTCCCACTGCAGGGCACAGGCCTTCTCTCAGAAAAGGAGAGTGTGGGCTTAAGTACCACGCGTATTCACCGCGGATTGGCAATTTTGAGTGCTGAGATTTTTTAATATCTTAGACACTCAAGTTTTCGCACGATGTTTTCCCTCCCATTAGAGATACCTAATATGATAAGATTGATAAGGTTTTTTTAACATCATGGAAATAAAAAAACATTTTCTTTATGCATCGATTTTTGTTATGTATGCTAACTACTGCTGTAACAATAATTTATTAATACTAGCTGTGCCCCGCGGTTTATCGATTTTCCCATGGGAATAAGATGTTTTCCCTTAGTAAAATGTAGCCTTTGTGCTATTCCAGGGTCAGTAAACTCCATACCAAATTTGATTAAAATCGTTCCAGCCGCGAAGAAGTAACAAACATACACATACTCACAAACTTTCGCCTTTATAATATTAGAGTGATGTGCTAAAACGGCTATGGTGTGGTAGAGTTATCGAAATAGCCAGCCAATAACAAGAAACAAAATTAATTTTTTTTAGATTTCTATGAGATTTATAAATAAGATCCTTAACACATGTCGTACTCATTAATTGACCCCCAAAAATAGCGTTATCTATTTTTGTGAGACCTAAAGCCTTACGATATCTGATGTACGATAATTTCATAAACGCACACATAGCTCAGTAAATAAAATCAAGTCAAGACACGTGGCGAATCTTGATAACCCTTTCTATTTAGGTACTTATGCATGTGACAATGAGCCGATTCTGTTAACTCTACAATCTCTTACCTAGACTCTATTTGCAAATTATATTTTTCTACCTGATTCTTGTAAACATTTATTTGTGCTTCTACACCCTCTCAGGCTCTACGCCAGCAGTTTCTTCGCTAGAAGCGGTGTCACCAGAACGGCTAGGAACCCAATGAGGATGCTCGGCGCTGACTGGGCAGCGCCACTGGTGTTACAGAGGTCTCCCGTGCATTCCTTGCAGGAGAGCAGCTTTACCAGGCCCGTTTGCTGCGCGTGCGCCGTTTGGATTTCTGCGCACGAGCCGCGCTCCGACGCGCATCCGCGAATCGTCCATGGCTTGTTCATGTCTGTGGGCGAAAATATAGAAAAATCTGTAAAGCATATAAATGTAGAGAAATTACCACGTGTTTATTATTATTATTAAATTCTGTTTTGCACAAAACATACGATATGTGGTACACAAGCGTACTTAATGCTAAGCAGCATTTTTTTCCAGTCAACCTTTTGCTTGTGGCGTTTAGGCGAATTTGTAATGGAGAAAAAAGCAGCGATAACGCTTTTCTCTGGCCGTCTTTTCTCAAATTAAATTAACTTACATAATAGAAATCCACGAGTGCCATCAACGACTTCGAATTCTAAAAAAATAGTTACTGTTTTTGGTAATGACTTTCTCTCTCGCATCAGCTCATATTGATGAGTTGGTGATATTCGTTCTTGCTTGCGCCCATAAGCTAGCACAAAGAATAAATTGGAAGGTGAATTAAAGATCTACCGTAGCGAGGTTAGAGGGTACACATAAAATATAAGATGGCGGTCAGGTTAACTTGACCATCAATTATAATGAACTTGATTCGACACTACTTAGCGAAGCGTAAAATGGCCTCGGAAGCTGGCAGTGTTCCGTGCAACCGTATGGACGGTTTCACACTGGACGATAACGGTAACTGCACGACATTTTTTATACATCAGCCGGTCAAGACCGTGAGTGTTCATTACCGATGTTACAAGCTATTAGTTGCTCAAATTCCATACAAAACAAAACTATTGATCTAGTTAACAATACATTAACAACTTATTCATCATCAACAGCAGTCCACCGCTTATAATGATGATGATGAAAAAGCATATTGACTGACAGTCAACAACCCAATGTATCTCGACAGTGTATGTATGCACATTTTAAAGTTTTAATTTAATTTCATCTTCTCTTAAAATACAAGTTTTTTGTCTAATTTAGAAGACAGGATAAAACGAGGTTTTTAAAATTGTCCTTAGCACGGGTTAGTGCATTAAAAATGATTTTATCAATAGAGGTTGCATCAAACGATGGTTCTCATTTTTTTTATATGTACTTTTTGGTTTTAAGAATTTATTATTAAGTACCGCGACCTACTGCTGGATAACTGGATAAAGGTAGTAGTCAGTAGTCGCCCATTAGCTCAGTTGAAAGAGCGCTGGCACGGTTAGCCAGAGGTCGCGGGTTCGAGTCCCGGCATGGATGGAATTTGTAGCCTCTAAATAGGTTCCACGGGCATTCCGCAGACTGTACTAAGTATATCGTCCTACCACGGGATGTTGGTCTGCCCACTGACCAACACAGCTGATAACACCTAATTATTGAAGAAAAAAATGGGGCTCGTATCGTTACGGTGACCGTTCGGTGTAAAAGTTTCCTACGTCGACTTGAAAAATGTTCCATATTTATAATACGATGTCACTATTAAATTAATGCGACCTTGAAACACGTCAATGGGTTCTTCATTTACAACTTTTGTTCAAAAGTTTTATATTTTTTTTTTTCATATTTGCAAAACCAACATAAGGAAATAAACATGTAGAAATTTCTGTATTTCAACTTGAGTGATGAATAAAATCGGGTTTATTTAATTTTTATATCATTAATAGAGACCCTATACATAAAGCATTACATTATATAAAGGTCTTTAATTTTGTATACATTAAATAAATTACTATTGAATATAAAAACGAAACTAAACCTAAACCTATTTTTATTATTATTATTTTTTTATTGCACAAAAGATAATGTACAAAAGGAAGACTTAATGCTAATTGCATTTTCTACCAGTCAACCCGCAGGAGGTACAAAAGAGGCAACATTTGAGGAAGGCATGCAACAAAGAAATAGATAATATACTTCTAAGTACCTAAATATGTTACAAATGTGTAAGAAAATACAAAAAAATATAAATAAAATATTCAATTGTACGTAATACAGAGAATATTGTACAGAGTTTCGAAATTTCACTGATGCCGTGAGTCGCCCATTGGCTCAATTGGTAGAGCGCTGGTACGGATAGCCAGAGGTTGCGGGTTCGAATCCCGGCATGGGTGAAATTTTTAGCCTGTAAATAGGTTTTTAAAATATTCAAGCCAACTGTCATTTTTTATGAAATAATGTCTTGAATAGACATTATTTCATTAATTTTGAATTTATGTGATTCTTTTTGGTAACACCGTAGTTAAGTAAAAAAATCACAGAAAACACTATACAATATAAATATATATATTTTTTACTTTTTCATACATCAACGAGTGTAATAAGAATATATATATATAAGAATATAAGTATAATATAAGTGTGCATGCAAACCTATGACTATGAATGTCGATGAAGCGAAAGAGCTCTGTCGGCATAGTGGCAAGTGGCAAACCATGTTTGTTAGCAGAGACGCAGAACGCTGATATTCATGTCGTGTCAATGATCAATGATCACTTACGGTTATACTTCTCCGTGTAAACGACGCACTTGCCGTTCCTAGCAGGGTCGAAGGAGCGCGGACAGAACTTGCTGCTCACATTCGGCTGGATATTCGGGCAGTCGGCGCAGGTGTAACATGTTGTAACTGAAATTCAATTGGTGTCAACCCTTCGTAGGTCCCCTCTGCGGGGGCACGGGTCTCTTCGTGCACCGCAGCAAGGCTAGGCCATACTATACCATGGGGGCGAAGTTCGGATTGGTGGGGGAGTTGGAATTAAATTACTTATATCGATCTATATTCGCAATATCATATAGTTAAATAATAAATACCAAAAGAATATTCTATCTGTCTATTGGGGCACTATCTATCCATCTATTTATCTGTAAATCTATTGGCAAGTTTGATCGCAGACACAGATTATAACTAAAAAAATTGTGTCTTTGCATCTACTTAATGAGATGATTAAATAGTGCCAACTTTACTCACACTAGATGGGTGAAAAGATGACTAGGACCCTGCAGTGCCAAGCACATTTTTTTTATGGAGCAGGGTTACCCAGTGCCATCCTGAGAGTTAAATCGGCCTAGCCACAGGAAGACAAATGAATACGTGCAGAGCCAACCAAGCCGCGGATAGCCCAGTGGGTAGAACTCGTAAGAGAGCTCTAGGTTCGATTCGTTATCAGCCCTTGTATGTCCCCACTGCTGGCTCTCTTCCTGCATCGAAGGAAGGTTAGGCCATACTACACCAAGGCGGCTAAGTCCGGGTTGGTGGAGGATTGTAAGACAGTTGTGGGCCTTACTGTCAGAAGTTATCAAGCCGCCCATAAGGCCTCTGACTGGGCTTAACGACTGCCATTACATGACAGCCGGCACCAATGGCTTAACGTGGCTTGCGAAGCACGGAAGCGCTCGGAAAAATGCCGCTAGCGCTACTCACGAGCGCTTCACGAGGTTGGATTCCTAGTGTAGATATGTTTTTTTTTAAATACAGGCACATACAATTGCTTCTGACTTACACTAGGATACCCTGTGTCGTGGGAAACAGAAGCAACGACATCACAAACATAAAAACATCCAAGTACTGTTTTTTTTTGTCCCCAGCCGGGGTTCGAACCCGGGACCTCTTGCATGGTAGGCAATGCGCTACCGCTAAGCCACAGAGGTCGACTATTAGAATCTTTAATTTTCTACACATTAACGCAACATCAAAAAACTATCAGGTTCCTAATTTAAAATTTAGGCTAAAAGACCAAACTAGAACCTGGCAGAACTGGGCCGGGGTAGGGGCCAGGGTTGGCGCCAGGTCTAAACCCGGTGTGGGCATTGGCACTGCTTTGGGCGTTGGCCCTCCCGCCCGCGCGCCCCGCTTCCTCGTCTTGATCGTACTGAGTAGTTCGGTCGTCCTCAGGTTGAGGGGCATCTGTGAATGGAATGGTTCTTGTTAGTGTTTGTACCTCGGTCGGTGCAATTGACAGCTCATCTACCTTTACACGTGTGCACTCTATTCAGTTACGTAACGGGTCACTTTGCAACAAAAATCTATAGTGGTCATCAAAATGACATAAAAAGGTTAAATCAAAAATCTAAGACTGGACCTTAGAACAAAGATATCTATGGCAAGTGGTGTAACGTAAATATTATAAATATTTGTTGCGCAACAAATGTCACCAGAAAGTGTCTAAAACATTACGGTCACCAGAAAAAAATAGCAACAAGAAGTAAAGCTAATAAAACAAATACGATCAACAATAAAATCCAATCTCTCACATTAATTTGTAATTTTCTGGTGATCAATTTGGACTTTTTTGATCTCCAATACATCGTATTTATTGTTGATTGATTTATTTAATTTTGTGATGTCCAATATATAATTTTGACAGTTGATTAATAAGGAATTTTGATCAGTGATCAATTCGCAATATTCTGCTGCTCTATTTGATTATACTGCTGGTCAAATTCGTGACAAATTATACTGTTCAAAAGAGTGTTATTGCTGACAGAACAGATTTTATTGCTGTATATTTTTGCTGAGCCAAGTTAAGCCTTAGAAAGGCTTGGAAACTTCTGACAGTAAGACCAGCTACTAGTCTTGCAAGCCTCTACCAATCTGGACTTGGCCCTCGTGGTGGAGTAGGGCCTTCTTTATGAAAGAGACCCATGCCCCTCGGTGGGGACATAATGGGTTTTTACTATCATCGATTTTTTCTGAATGTTCTAAACTGATTCTCGCTCACCAAAGCAGTTCAGTATTGAAGTAACGACACACAAAATTTGAAAATTGTAGTTGAAATGTAATATTGACATTTTTAATACATATATTTGATTCAACATAGTTTCCTTATAACAAAAGACAGCGAAAGTTTCTTGTAACACGACTCGGTAAGCGCCCATTCATTTTCTAATAATAATTCACGGTTCACTTTTACTTTCCATCGAGCACACCTTACAGTAAAGTTGTATACGACAACGCTGACCACGTTCTTTTTGTCGCACTTACCTACCGTCTTTGGTTTATATCGACCTACCTTTATCGCGGCTTAGTAAACATTATGTAATTAAATGCATAATACATTTTAAGACAAGAAATTTGTCATCACATCATCTCTTGACCTTGACTACCGTGATGACTATGCTACTGCTGATAAATATTTAAAGTTATGTTGACTGGTTATCTGTCACCTAACTACTGAGTAGAGAGCAAATTTTAAAAGTCAACGTGGCAATGACAGTACAACCACGCCTCCTTAAAGGCCTGCGCAGACGAGGGACTATCCCCAGGGTACTTTTTTATTCGTCGATATAGATCTCTTATAAATTGTATCGAATAACGCACACGAAGGACTGGACAAAAGTTCGGTGTTTTCTTTTAAAACGCCTTTTCTTTTTCAACTTCATGTAAATTACAAAACACTCTAATCTCAGAATATTTGCTTCCATAGCGTACGCTTCACTCAATTTTCGGGGCTCAAAATGACCGCACACCGTAGGCGTTGAGTCCGCGACAAGTACTCGGACTTTTGTCCTTCGGGGACAAAAGACTTTGGTCCTTTGGGGACAAAAACAGTCCCTCGTCTGCGCAGGCCTTAAGAAAGTCATGAGTAAAGTCAGTAGCTTTCTCCCTTTGTCACGAATAAGCGTACCTGTGATAGTGTAGAATAGACCTCAATTAATCAGTCAGCCCGTACTCGTCCACTGCTGGCCATAGGCCACCCCAGGGCACGTCAATTCCTTCTGTCCTCGGTCATCCTCGTTTAGTAGCTGCCAAAAATTTGCCTCAAATCCTCGGCCTAGCGAGTTTCATCGCTACTTCGTGAGCCAGTTCGCAGTTTCCACTCTAGAACCTTAGAGACGTCAAACACAAAATGATGTAAGCTCTGAGTGATTTAGGTCGTAGTGGGCCGCAAAGAGCACTGAAAAATATAACGAAACAATATTTTACGCCATTACGGACCACAGAAGAGACAAAGAACGACAATAAGGCCCGTCAATTGCCTTTCTTTGGGCCAGTTTTCGTCCTAACAGCTAACCACCCATACATAATCTTAAGCCCGTACCCTGGAAGGTAGACAAAGCGAATAAATTGGCCAACAACTAAGTTAGGGACAATCAAGAAAGAAATTAATAAAAGCGTTTTTTGTGGCTCGGTCCAAGACCATGTTGAGAAGTAAATTGTTAACATTTTGATTCCAATACGGCAAAAAAATCGCGGACCGATAACCGTTGGGGTAGACTGGTTCCAGAGTGGAGACCGCGAATCGGCAAACGCAGCGTAGGTCACCCTGTAACTAGGTGGAGCGACGACATTCGCAAAGCGGTGGGCAGTGACTGGAAGAGAAGTGCCGAAGATCGGCCTCAGTGGCATGTCTTGAGAGGGTCCTAAGTCCAGCAGTGGACTGAAACCGGCTGATTATGATGATAAACATAAAATAAAATCGCATGAAGGGCATTTACAGGCCGGGGCTCGGATGGCAAATGCCACCCTAGTGAACATACCCAGAAGCTCTGCAGAACTAGAAATCCCATAGGCGATGGAGCAGGCTACGATCAAAACGATGCTTAGCTTGGTCATCTTTCACTTCCAAGATCTTCTCTACTAAGATGACACAAACGACAAGCTCATTTATATAGGAACACGTACTATCGAGGTACATTTTGCATGCTCAGGTGACCCTAAATGAATGCATTCGATTTATGGCTTCCAAACAATGGCTCTACACTGCTTAGTTATAAACGTATGCACTTTATCTTTGTATAGCTTGATAAAAGATAGAAATATTTATAAAAAAATGCAAATTCATTCACACGAGTGAGATTAAAGTGCTTGCACATAGTTGTATAAATTGAATTATTAATTTAATGACCTAGGTATGTGCTCTCCTGGTATGTGCGGTGTATGCAATTACGTATATAAGAACATCGTATACACGAAGATGATAATTTAAATTGTGTAGCAAGTGTTAATATAGATACATAACTACTGAAGTATATTCAACTCAATATTTTAACGAAATAACTGATGCCGATATTCTACAAGCCTGTATTATATAATTATGTACTTAAATTAACAATTATAAATTTGCTCCAGGACCAAGTTTTATATAACCATAATTATGATTTTTTTACAACAATTCGACGAACATTGCGTTGCAAAGTGTTCCTACTTGTTTATTTGTGCAACTTCGCAATGCAAAACAAATTGTCACAGTAAACCATACATATTAGTTCTACTAAATAGGTCGCAGATCCTTGTCAATTAGCCCATTTATATATTAATTCGATATCAACCCTTGTTGGTCCCTGTGGCGGCATCATGAAGGTATTATCTACGCCACAGCCGCAAGACGGCCTAGCGCGTGTGTGCGATTGCATCTGTATATACTGCATCAAGATCTCTTTAATTCAACCTGCAACAACTCTACATCCCTACTGCTGGGGCACGGGTCTCTTCCTGCATCGTAGGAAGGTTAGGCTCTACCACGGGGGCCAAGTTCGGGTTGGTGGAGG
Organism: Yponomeuta sedellus; assembly: GCA_934045075.1. Classification (NCBI taxonomy): domain Eukaryota; kingdom Metazoa; phylum Arthropoda; class Insecta; order Lepidoptera; family Yponomeutidae; genus Yponomeuta; species Yponomeuta sedellus. The sequence continues at coordinate 13,890,089 of OW203738.1, forward strand.
AGTTGGAATTTAATTACGTATATCAATATGTATTTGCAATATAATTGGCAATAAAATGTAGTATTATACCATTTTTATTTTTAATGCACTTACCCGGGTGGAATTTTTAGCCTCTAAATAGGTTTTTAAAAATTGTCCTTAGCACGGGTTAGTGCATTAAAAATTAAAATGGTATAATCATGTGGGTACAGCGATATCATTCCGATGTAAAAACCTAACTGCAAAGTAGGTATTCGGGGCTGTAAGTGATGCAATTGACTTCAGCCAGATGTCGCTGCCTGTACGTAATACAGAGAATAGTGTAAAGAGGTTCGAAATTTCACTGATGCCGGTGAGTCGCCCATTAGCTCAGTTGGATAGAGCGCTGGCACGGAAAGCCAGAGGTCGCGGGTTCGAATCCCGGCATGGGTGGAATTTTTAGCCTCTAAATAGGTTTTTAAAAAAAAATGTAGTATATTAATTAGTAAATATTAATATGAGAATTAGGAGGCACTTCCTACCTCTCATACCATGGGCAGGCAGGTATACGAGTACAGGTTGAATTATCTAAACATGTTCGTATGTTAGTCTTATGAAATATGATAATCAAGTCATAGTTAAGATCTTTCTCTTCAACTCTTTTCATACTCTACCATTTTTTTTTATACAAATTGTAGCCTTAATAAAAGGTGACCAATAAAACAAGACTTTAACTAACGTATAACATTGTTTAATTCGGCAATAATTAATTCAACCAATCGATCAGATCTCAATCCTAACAAAATTGCATAAGGTATGCTCATTTTGGTAAGCCACGTTCTTAGTTTTAATGCATTGTTCCTGCCTAAGTAACCTTGTGATATACCTAATATCGGTACCATCATTAGTTTCCTTTCTATCTAGTCAAAATAGATAAATGGAAACGAATAATACTTAAAAAATAAAAAAGAACTTGGCTAAACAACGACAAAAAAAATAATACTACTGGCCGCTATTCTAAATACAAAAAATTTTACATATTAATATTCAGAAGAACTCCAACAAGGACCAGAACCAAAGCTATCGCCGATTTAGCAGCCGAGTTACAGAGATCATCTGCGCAAAGGTTGCAGTACGTCAGTGTGCCGGTAAAACCATCGCCTATGGCTTCCAAGCATCTGGTCTCCGGGTTCTCGGACGCAGTAGAGCATCCACGGATCACGTCCATTTCGCCATTTTCTGAAAAAAAGAAAAACGAAACGTAATGATTACGGAATTAAAAGACATATGAGAACCGCCGTCCGAAGTTATTTGACATGCTGTCTTTGCTATTACAAGTGGCCTCAGTCTGGGTGTATTTCCACGTTTGTGATGTCCTTGCCCGGTCACCATAGCACAGGGTATCTTAGTTTAGTGTCAGGATACTTATCGTGGTGTGTGGAAAATACTATTATTATTAATTAAAATGTTTTATTGGCCAACTTCGGTTGTAAAAAATGTATTTTTTTTTAAATAAAGCCAAAATAGCTTAAGTTTCCGACACACTGATGTTTCAATAAGTTTAATGCTACTTCGTATTCCTTGAACTATTTTGTAAAAATTTCATACTTGTTGCATTTAACTTTGGTATAAGAGGGGCTGTTGAAGATAAGTTAAAAGAAGCTATACAACGTGAGTTATTGGTGATAGGTCAGTTTATTCGTATGACGTCGAACATCTTTCGGTCAAGTCTCTTTGCTATGGCTCATGGGCCATACTTTTTAATCCTATTTCGGTTTCTATCCTTCTCTGCTACCCCACTTAGAAAGTATTTTGATTCTGCTTAGGGAATGTCAATGTACAATTTACAATGTAAGCCACAGCGTTTGGGTCGTAGTATAACGGAGAAAAAGGGCAGCGGAAAAAACATCCACTCTGGCCATCATTCTTAAACCTAACACATCAGTGAAGTTGGGAAGTTTCCATGCCATGAAGTTTCCACAGATTACAACGTCTTCTACGCCGTCTACCCGTTCTAATCTCCAATAAGTTTATATAACAGCACAGATGAGACGGTCAAACAAGAGCCTTGTTGTTTTTGTTTAGATGTCAAAGGAACTTCTCGGCCGTAGATTATTTTAAGAATGTTATTCTTTTTATTAGCTCCGGTTTGTTGCTTTTTGTGCGTGCGCTTTTCTATAAATCGTAAAAAAGCATAAAACATCGTTTTACTCAAAGAACCTCTGAGAGAGGCATTAATTTGAATGTTACGAATAAGATTGAAAGAGTATAGCAAGCACATGTCATCAGCGCGCGCACTATATATGCTTTAACATTTCTGCATCGCGCATGAAAAGTTTTCTAATGACATATGTACCGTAAATATAACATTCAACAAAAAATCTTAAAACAACACTATTATGAGTAATCCAGAGAGTGTGCCTGACATCCATCACGACTCACTCGCATGCCTTAAGTTCAAAATGGCAAATATCCTTGCCTCCGATGTAATTTAATGCCGTCAATAAATTAATTATTTTAGTTTTTTTAATTTAATTTGTAATTCTAACTATAATTAGTAATTTTATTATGAATAATGTAATTTATCATGCTGTATGCACATGTGTTGGTGTTATGAATTGAATTGAGAGTTTTTGTCATTTCATATTTGTAATTTATGTCCGTAACTGTTTTGTGTATCTAATAAGTAAATAAAACATAAAATTCGACGGTCTGCAGTTGGACAGCCTCAACTGCCCTGCCCTGTATTGAACTGTGCCGTGCTGCGTCGTCGCATGCGTCTCAACATGTGCCCAGCCTAAGCGTCAGCAGGTAGATCTGCCCATACGTTACGTGCACCAAATTAAGGGCGATTTCAACCTTCTAACTATCAAATTAGCCTCTGCGTGGGAGTAAATTACTCCTTTTAATGGAAGAGCACCATTACCCGCTCTTCCCTGCATGTGCAATAGACGTACCTTCAAAGACAGTGATGATGCATCGCGCTTCGTCGTTCTCATCCCGGTACTGCTTGAGGGAGCGCGAAAGGAATTCTGACCCTGGCAGCACCGAGTTGTCAAGCACGAACTCGGAGCGAGGCTGCTCTCTTTCCTCTTCCTCCAGGAAGGCGTATCTCGCTACCTGAAATAGGAGTATAAACTTCATAAGTATGGGCTGTATTGCAACCTACTCTGCACCCATAAATTGATGTCCCAAAAATGGGGGGTCTCACCACTCCCTGATACGAACAACTTTCACTGTGGGAAAAACTTTGAAGGCGTGAATACCGAACGTCCTTTGCAACATTAACATAGAACAGTTCATATCATTTTCGCAATTTCGAAGTCTACGCAAAGAAATTCTTTATTTATTGTAGGTACACCGGAAACGTCTTAAAGTTGTTCGTAGATATTATTGAGTAGAACCCCCATTTTCGGATATACGGATATCTTTTCTCGGTATTAAAGTGAATTCCGTTAAGTCTTCGGGAACAGAACTTTTTCACTCAAGAGTGTACGGCAAGTTAAGTACAGCATTTTTATTAACAATTAAGTATTCTGTGTTTATCTATCTACTGAGAATAGACCTACACTACCAAAACAGTAATGTAAAAAACGGGCCTGCTACTATTCTCAGAACTAAGAGAATAATTGTAGGAACTGTGCCAAGCTCCTTGCCCATAGGCAAGGGCCTATACAGGATTTTCCTATACGTGATTGGCGGTGTTTTGACGAATACGAAAAAATATTGTGAAATTTACATTTTAGCAAGTTTTCATTATATAAAACTGTTCATTTTCCTCTAAAACTTGTAAAAGTTCGTTTTCCTGAATGTGGTGAAAACAAACTCCCCAACCAGTTTCGGTGGAATTTCACGACATTTTGTTAATATGGGCGTAAATATGATCTATCTACGCCAAAAATATTCTTTGCTGACTATGCTGTTTTTGCAATTTGTAAATGTAGACATACTGCATAATATAATTCATATTATTTAAGCTGGGTCTCCAAAACAACGTTTTTCTCTATCCAAAACGATTATTATTTAATTATAAGTTATTGCTCTTTATACGCGCCTTCAGAAATGACAACCCTGAATAACATGGAATCACTCGTAGCCCTTGCTACCTGAGTGGTCAAGGTTAAGCAACAAAGGGCGCGTTCAGTGCATGGATGGGTGAACCGTGTATGACTAACGCTAGTGACATTTTTCCGAACGGTTTCATGCTTTGCAAGGCACGCTAAGCAATTGGTGCCGGCTGCCTTCGATAGATGGCTGTCGTTAAGCCAAGTTAGAGGCCTGAAGGCGGCTGGAAAACTTTTGATAGTAAGACCAGCCACTAGTCTTGCAAGCCTCCGCCAATCCGGACTTGGCCCCCGTGGTGGTGTATGTCCTATAAACATCCTCAGGGAAGAGACCCGTGCCACTCGGTGAGGATACAAGGGTTGATACCCTAACATGGTCACTATTTATATTTTTTTACAAAATTCGATTGCCGTTGTGAATACTCTGGCTCATTTAGAAATAGCCTAAATTTTTGATGATCGATCATAAAAAATAGATCTAGACTTGCAATCAGCAAATGATTGTAAAGTTTGTACAGTTCCTATTCATGTTAAAGAATTTTAAAACGTAAACGTTTAAAAAATATCTAATCTTCAGCAAAGATTATAATATCCATAATTCGTTTCGTGCATGCCGCGAATACCTACAGATTAGTGATAAAAATATTGTGTAGTAAATTTAATTAGGTACTTACGTTTCCTGAATGGAATCTGATAGAGAATAAAATTTTATAGCAGGCTTATCGGTTTTTTTTTGGTTTTATGTTTGTTTTTCTGGTAACAATAAAAGAAAATTGCTGTCATATCTTTATCGGTTAATATTATTAATGCACGCTTTATCCTGTATTTCATTTATGTTTAAGTAGATAATTCCTTAGTGACGTTGCCTTTGATTCAACAGATATTTTAAGATGCAAATAACTGACTTCTACACGTTACAATATTTTGACCTGGGCTTTAACTAGGCCACTCTGAGCTATGGTATTGCAGTATCCGTTTCATTACATTTTATTTATGAGTATACCGGGTTGCTGGAGGTGGCAAGATAGTGGCGGGCCTTAATATCAGATCAGATGTTTTGAAGCCGCCCATAAGGCCTCTGACATGGATGACAGCCGGCACCAACGGCTTAACGTACCTTGAGAAGCACGGGACCGCTCGAAAAATTGCTACTTGCGGTAGTCACGGGATGGTCACCCATCCACCACCTGACCGAGCCTGTTGTTGCTTAACTCAAGTGATTGATCACTCAATTTTGTATGTTGTAAAACTATTCACCATTTGTGAAGTTATAAAGAAGATATTTTTGACATTATTCGAAAGTTACTCTCTATGCTTTTCTAGCGCGTGGTGGAATATCCTTCCTGCGATGCAGGAAGAGACCCGTGCCCCAGCCGTGGGGCCATACAAAGGGTTGATATCATTAGGTACACCAACTGTAACAGCAAGCACGCAAACATGACAATGCTTTAATAAACCAGTGAAAGTATACACAGCTTTATTTTGTAGACAGTACTATTATGAAATTAACTTATACGTATAATCTCATAATATGGTGGTATTTAATGAATTTGTTATTATTTTAGATAAGAATAGAGAACGACACATTCCCTGTGTAGTAAATTGCCATTCCCATAGCTACAGGCGCGGTGTCTTAGATGATTCACTGTGGCAGAAATACAGAAAGATAGCAAGATAGAGAACATTTTATACACGCTAATGTTATAAAGACGAAATGTTTGTAAGCGTATATGTTTGTATGTAGGGGGTAATCTTTGAAAGTCTTTACCTGTATTTACAATGCATCTTAAGGGGTGGACATAGGCTGTCAAACGTAGTCGCGGGCACTGATGGTGGCACATTTATAAAATAAGAAATTACATGGACATTTCTTGAACTAAGAGTACATACGGTGTCTTATCACTAAAATATACAGATATACACCTACTCAGAAACATTACATGCACTCACACCTCATCCCGGCACGGAATCTTGAACTTGCAAAAGTTAGGTTTCATAATTTAATTAATCACTAACTTATAAGACTATTTAAGTCACCATTTTTAAACAATTAACTCACTATTAAAACCTGTAGGGCGCTTCCTGTTGCCTCAAAATCATGATGTTTAGCTAGTAGCCCAGATCTCATAGTAATACCTACACAGAATTAAAATCTAATTACTCGATAGAAAGTTATAAAACAAGGCTATTTAAGTCTTACGTATAGGCGGGAGAGGCCTGAGTTAATTGTAAAAAAACAGTTCCTGGTCTTGCGTGTAACATTTATACCGTTTCTTTCACAGCTGTGTTTATACAGGGCTATTTCCAAAAATTGCGAATTTCTGGAAAACATCTTTTAGAGTTGGTTGTCAGCAACAACGTTTTTTTAAGACTTTATTTTCTCGTTAAATTTTTACATTTATAAGCGAAACGCTGCATATGAAGAATAATTATTAGGATCATGTGTGTTACAAAAATAGGTGTAAATACTTATACCAACACAAAACAGTAACATAAAATAATTTAGTCGTATTTACACTATCCGATGAAAATTTACATTCTTCTGAACTATTATAGGACAATGATTCACTGAAGACGTGATAGGATGCGTAAAGCATACATTTACTAAAATTCTGAAATTAAAACTTGAGTAAAAACAATATAAATTAATACCAAATACAAACTCTAGTAATTGGGGTATCTCAATAATTGCACAGTTTGGAAACCCTGTGTCCAACCACGAATGTTTTAAAACACCAAGGGCTATCATCCAGACCCCTTCCGCTAGTTCTTCCGCAGACTCTGCAGACGTGTCAAGAAACGTCTTCAAAAACACATAAAATATTCAACTCAATTCAATTTATTTAATTGGCGGCCTCGGTGGCGCAGCGATTTGGCACGCTGACTGTAAAACCGAAGGTCTCGGGTTCGATCCCGGGCCGGGTCAAACTAGGAAACGAACTTTTCTAGTTTACCTCGGGACTTGGATGTTATCTATGTATTTATTGTATTAAATCTATCGTCGATTTAGCACTATAACACAAGTCAATTAGTTGTACTTAGTATAGGGCTAAGGAGATCTGTGTAATATATCCATGAATATTTATATATTTTATTATTAATTTCAACGTAAAGAATTTACGTTCTGTTTGATGAATGTCAATCGAATTATGATGTAACATGAAAGTCGCTGGCTTCGGGCCGTAGTGTAGTGGAGAAAAAGGCAGCGGATTTTTTTTATCTTCGCTGATCATCTTTTCTCAAGTCCTTTTACCTCTAATACATCAGTTACTACCCATATGCATGATAAGATTCCATGATTGCCATTAATAACTTTAAATGCCAAAGCATTAGTTAAATGTTCTATATAGGCCGTGAAAACATAACAGGCTACATAAAATGCAAGAATAAATCGTTCTTCCCACCAAGCTTACCTGAACCATCCGGTTTTCGGCAGGCGAATCGAACTGCATGTCTTGGTCGGTGCTGGGCTCGAGGGTCGAGAATATCGGGTCCTCGGTGGTAACCTGGCCAGCTGGACAAGTCTGTATGTCCGCCGATCCGACCTCTGCGCAGCCGCGGCAGACGTAGCACTCGATGGCGTTGGCTGGTGAACCGAAAGCGCATTGAAGATTCAAATTCGTTAAAATATATAATTTGATTACAGAGAGTATTTATATATTGTATTCATTAATTGATTTACCAGTACCTATATAGATATTTCGCTACTTACACTATTATTATAAAAATGGAACTAAACCTAAAACATTCTAATTTAAATAAAATGTTTCGGGCTGTCGGGCGGCAGAGTTGGTACTCCGTTGTCGGTTGGTACCTTCTTGGTAGAAGGCTGGCGGCATTGCCTCGCTGTATGGCTAGGCTTATCCTTCGGCCAAAGTAAGCACCAGCCCTCGGGTCTCCTGAAGCGTCGACTAGGCGCGACGAGATCTCCTTAAAGAGGAGTCGCGCTTCCGGACCCCATGGCCCCAGAGTCTCGACTCCAAAAGGCACAAATATATAGCCATGCCCTATCACTTGATTAAAATCTTTTTAATGCCCTAACCCGTGCTAAGGACAACTTTTAAAAACCTATTCAAAGGCTAAAAGAGTCACCCATTAGCTCAGTTGAAAAGAGCCCTGGCACGGATAGCCAGAGGTCGCGGGTTCGAATTCCAGCATAGGTGGAATTTTTAGTCTCTAAATAGGTTTTTGAACACATATCACTTGTTCATAAGGCAGCTTAAAGTTTCTTGGCTTTTGGCACCTAGCACTCGATAGCATTGACTGCGTGTTCATTGTTCGGTACAATGAACAAGCGGTGCAATAATTGTATTATTTGTTTTTTTTAAACAAGGTTTATTCCCAAGGCAGTTAACGGTTCTTTGAAGAAGGAAGAAGATTCACTATTAAAGCGCACACAAACCTCTCAAGGCTCGGGTTTCCTTACGATGTTTTCCTTTACCATTAATGATTGCTTATTGGTCTACCTACTTTTTCACGTCTGAACTATCGACGTATGGAATATGAGGTGCTCACCTTTTCCCGACCGCGGTAACACCGCTGATATATCGATTAGGAATAAGTACGAAAACATTTTGTCGCTTTATCAGAATCGCCTAGGCTTATTATTAAAATTCTTTGTTGGATAAAAATTTTGCGCATAGGTGGGTTTAATGCTACTTAGCATTATCTACTAGCTCACCTAACTTTTGGAAACATGACTTAGCAGGTAGTGCAATTTACGCAGGCAGTGCAATTTACAATATTATTTACTCATTACTCCTTTAAATGAAACTTATGAGTCTTTTTAGTCTTCGACCCATGGCGATTTATGTCTGCGGTAAATGACAAAATATTTTATTTAAATTTAGATTATTACTCGTACTTATAGTATCACGAAGAGACAGGTTTTATATCTACTTAACGAGTTTCATAAGGATTTGCAAAATTGTAAAAAAGTGCCACAAGTAGATACTAAAAGATTAGGGTAAAGCAACAGTCTTACTTAGTACCTACCTTCTTAAAGATTATCGCAAATACGTATTTATTGCGTTAACAAACTCCTTTAACAACTGGCAACGAATTGTTTCAAACCTCTTACAGTAAAAAATATACTCTCTTTTCGTTCTAAAATAAGTTAATTTTACTTGGAATTTATATGTATTCGTTGGGGTTTTATATTATATGGTTTTCTTATCATCATTTTATCATTAACACATGGAGAACTTGCTTCGGGGCAAGTTTCTCTATCAAACGACCCTAAAATCATAGAACTCGCACCTACCTTTCGCAACAAACGATGTGGCCACCACCAGCACTACGAAAACGAATGTGTATTTCACTCCAGCCATTTTTAAATATAAAAAAATGTCACTCTCGATGCTCCTTTATCTGTTGACCACCGGACATGAGTTCGGGCTGCCTCAATGCGTTATTAATTTTATACGCGAACTTTATCTAAGATAATCGCACCGTAAATACATACACAACGATAGTGCGGATCGTTATATTTTGGTGACGTGTTTTATTCAGGCATGAAGTTTATTGGCGTGGCATTTAAGACATCGTTGCAAAGGATTTGATAGGATGCCGGGAAATACCTACACTTTCGCCGCGGGTACAGTCGACAGCACATGGTGCATTCTACCGAGGGCGAGTTTGCAGTAAAAATTAACAGGCTGACCAACCTAACCTTTTGTAACAGTTCATCATCAGCCCGGTAAACCCCAGTGCTGGGTATAAGCCTCTTCATTTCCACGCCAGCCAGCACGGTCTCGCGCTAGTATCATCCACTTTGTAACAGTTACAAACTATAAACTTATGTGTAACGTTTTGTTTAATTTTTTTATACATTATAGTTAAAACTTTTAATCTATGTTTTCATTTTCCTCATTGTTTTATTTGAAGGTCTTATTGATAGCGATACGAAGTAACGTTCTATTCTCGCAACAACATTTTGTTCTACGAGTTCTTTCGCAGATTTCTATTTTTCAAAATATCTAGGTTTAGTAGGTATATAATTTTACTAAAGTCGAATTTTACGAGATCTACCACCGTAGCACCTTTCAGTAAATCATTAATCATAGAAAAATGACCATTCACGCCACCAAAGCCGAAAATTCGAGAATAAAATTGTATTTTTTTTTACTAAAAACAATAAGTCGTAGAACAAAAGTGGCTGTTAACGACAAACTCTAACTGAGATCTTTCAGGAATTGCGCATTAAGGAATCTGTATAATCCATGACTGACACAACTTATCCTACCTTAGCCTACCTTGGCGTCGCAGGCTTCTGGGCACCCAGTAGAGCTCGACCTCGACCTCAAGCCTGAAGAGGACCCAGATGTGACATTGAAGAGGAGCTGAGTCTGCTGGACTTCTCCCAACAGAGTTCTGCCCAGCGCTTGATCTCGCTGACTACCAAAATTTGAAGACTGACCAGGTGCTGACGAGTTCTAACTTGACACGACCTGCCCTTTTTACGGGCGACGACAGACACTGCGCTGATAGGCCATTGTGGCAGCATCACAGACTGTTCACGCCACAGTTGCTATGGAGATAAAACTTCAGTCAAAAGATGGTAACGAATCTGCCGTTTTAAAATATATTATATTTTCTCTTATTATTTACGCATTCTTGTAAATATTGTACATACGTTAGAGTTAGGTTTAAATAAAATACGCATCTGTATATACTGCATCAAGATCCCTTTCATTCGACCTGCAACACACAACTCTACACTGGTGACCCCAAGTTCGACACGGCACAAAATGGCGCAGGACATGATTTTTTTTTTTGGAAATCATCGTCGTTTCATCGGACGCCGTGGCGCAGCTGGCTGATCACATCTAGATTGCATCCGCATCCACCAAGGTAGCTATGTCCACGGGAAATCCTGATTTGTGTGCAATGGAGACCAGCATAGAAGAGCTGACACGTAGAATAGAGGCGTTGACCGCAATGATCCAAAAGGTCGATGTCTCGTATCGCAACCGTCCCTGTCCTCGACCCTGTCCCCGATCCCGTCCCCGCAAGTCTTGCCCTCGACGACGTCCCGACGACCATCCCCACTGCTTCTTTCACTACCGATTCGGCAAGTGAGCGCAAAATTGTACGCCACCCTGCACGTTCAATGCGGAAAACAAGAAGGGCAGCCATTAGTCGCGGCCAGTGACTGCCCTAAAGCAAATGGCCGACTGTTCATAGTAGACCGGAAAACCAAACTACAATTCCTCGTCGACACGGGTTCAGACCTGTGCGTCTATCCAAAGTCACCTATACGGGAGCCGCCAAAGAAAACCAAATACGAACTGTACGCAGCGAACGATACTGTCATAGCTACATATAGGTTTAAGCAGCTAGAACTCAACCTCGCCCTTCACCGTGCATTCACTTGGCGCTTCATCATAGCCGGCGTGTCGAGACCCATAATGGGCGTAGAATTCTAAGGTTTCTACAATCTACTAGTCAACTGCCACAACCATCGCCTCATCGACGGACTGACATCGCTGACGGTATGCACACCGCGCCAACAAACAACGGAGGCAATCTCATCCGTGCGCACTATACCGGCAACTGAAGACACAATCTATCACCAAATTCTTCGCGAATATCCTGAAGTTACCCGTCCGGACGGCTAGCCAAACGATCCGAAGCACAATACGGAGCATCATATAAGGACGACGCTTGGGCCACCTGTCTCCGGCAGACCTCGTCGCTTAGATCCAAAAAGGATGCTAATAGCTAAGAAGGAGTTTGAAGACATGTTGCAAGTTGGAACTGCACGCAGATCTGAAAGTCCATGGTCTTCAGCATTACACCTCGTGCCTAAGAAAAACAGAGGTTGGCGACCATGTGGAGATTACCGGCGCTTAAATGCACGCACAATCCCAGACAGATACCCCATTAGGAATGTCCAAGACTTTGCCTACCAGCTATCCGGTAAGAGTGTCTTCACAAAGATAGACCTAGTGAAAGCCTATATATAACCAGATCCTAGTCCACAGCGAAGATATACCAAAGACGGCAATCACAACTCCATTCGGGTTATTTGAGTTCCCATACATGACATTTGGGCTACGCAACGCTGCGCAAACGTTTCAGCGATTCATGGACGAAGTGCTTAGAGGACTTGACTTTTGCTATGGATATCTCGACGACATTTTAATTTACTCAGAATCTGAAGAGCAGCATCTCCAACACCTGAGGCAACTTTTCGCAATCTTTTTTTTTTAACTAAAACTTTCGCAAGCACAACACATTGTAGACTTTTAGTCCGGATTTACTTACGGGTGTTGTTATATCGGTAAAGTCCGACCAGGTTTCGCTCCGATTCGCAGAGCTTAATCATGGTGAGCAGAGACGGAGCTCGCGTCGTCGGTTGCTCGTCTCACACTCACAGTCTCACAGCGAAACCAAGTCGGACTTTTCCGATATAACAACACCCGTAAGTAAATCCGGACTAAAAGTCTACAGTTTTAAAATCTATTATATTTGCACATGAGCCCGTTCTCGTCGAAGGTGTAGCCCTTGAAGTTGTCCAAGAGTACGTCTACCTAGGACAAAAGTTCCAGCTGGGTAGAGACAACTTTGAGGGTGAAATCACCAGAAGAGTGCAGCTTGGCTGGGCAGCGTTTGGAAAGTTGCGTCACATCTTCGAGTCACCCTTGCCACAATGCCTGAAGACCAAGGTATTCAATCAATGCGTCCTGCCGGTCATGACATACGGAACCGAGACGTGGAACCTGACAGTGAAACTAGCCCACCGATTGCATGTCACTCAGCGAGCTATGGAAAGGTGTATGCTCGGAATCTCGTTAAGGGACAAAGTCCGGAACGAGATCATCCGACAAAAAACCAAAGTCACTGACGTAGTTCAGAAGTGTAGCAGGCTGAAGTGGCAGTGGGCTGGTCACATCTGTCGCAGAACCGATGATCGTTGGAGCAGACGGGTTCTCGAATGGAGACCACGACTCGGCAAGCGTAGTGTAGGACGCCCTCCGGCCAGATGGACCGACGACCTCAAAAAGGTAGCTGGTGGTGACTGGATGGCGAAAACGGGAGATCGGGTCTTGTGGCGCACCCTGGGGGAGGCTTATGTCCAGCAGTGGACTGCAATAGGCTGAAATGATGATGATGATATTTTCTCTTATTACTACGCATTCTTGTAAATGTTGTACATACGTTAGAGTTAGGTTTAAATAAAATACGCATCTGTAAATACTGCATCAAGATCCCTTCCATTCGACCTGCAACACCATCGACCAGTAAGTCTCTTCCAAGTTCTTGCTTCCACTTTGCGTGAGTTGAGGAAACGACTGGTGTGTACAGGGCATTCGGTTAGTGAGCACCAGAGACCGAATGCACTGCTCACACCAGTGAAATGGTGTGAGCAGATGACTGGTGTGTGCAGGGTATTCGGTCGCTAGTGCTTCAAGTGGAAACATTATTTGAAAACCTATTTACAGGCTAAAATTCCACCTATGCCGGGACTCGAACCCGCGACCTCTGGCTATCCGTGCCAGCGCTCTTTCCAACTGAGCTAATGGGCATCTCACCGGCATCAGTGAAATTACGAACCTCTTTGCAATATTCTCTGTATTACGTATATAAGTTTTTAAATTTGTCCTTAGCACGAATTAGTGCATTGATTTGTGGATACTCTTGTCACATTTCTACAAAAAATATTTCATGTTTAGATCTAAATGAAAGATTCCAATTGTGGGCTGTATTATTAATTATCCATCAAACTGTCAGACCACTGTCGTCAAAAGTGTACTCTATAATATTACAATCACTAAAGATATATGATATAATATCAATCACCAAAAATATTTGATTGTGCGAGCGAGACAGCATGCTCCGCGTAAGTTAGTGTGACAGATATAAATACCTACTTATTTCGCAGCAAAATGCTACATTAAATTGGTAATAATTGATTTATAATTGTATTGCTGTACAAACCGTTCTTATACCTACATAAATAAGATAATAATATTGTCGTAAATATAAAGCCCTAATCATGTCCAGCTTAAACAGTTGGGTTTTGTTTCCGATACAAAGATTACTATAAGTTTTAGCACTCTTTTTAAGCTTTCAGACGGCCACTGGAAACCGGCGGTATTAAGCTGCCAGCTATTTGATACATTTCTGTTTCAGTTCATTTCAGCTTAGGCAAGTAAAATAACTAAATCGGCCTTTATTCATCGCTCAAGTTCAAACTGCAGAATTAAAATAGGTGCGTGATGTAAAGGACAGACACTCCCGACAACGCCCATCCTGCACCTGACAGCGCCTGATTGATTCTACCATTCACTGTGTTCCACTAGGCCACGACTGCTCTAAGCTCGGATTAGCGACGTTGAATCACATATAAAGTCTGTTAGCTTTTATAATTTAATACACTTACCTACTGTCTTCATATTTCAGTTCTATCCATCCCAAGATTGTCTGGAAGAGATCGCTTTTAGCGATAAGACCGCCAATTGTGTACAGTAAATATTCTGGTGTGTACAATAAAGAGTTCTAATCTATACTAATATACCTCGGGCTCCAGAGTAGGCTTCGGTTTTCGCCGAAAGCACACGAGTGTAATATTACTTCTTGCTCTGTATAAAACTTCTTCACTATTTTGAAAAGTTATATACTTATAAATAACGATACAAAATAAACCTTACCGATCTGATTATTTCCGATTCTATCCGATACAAGCCGAGGTATATTCTAAAAGCTAACAGACTATACTCGACTCCAGTCATCATACATTTCCTGATTTAGACGTTTTCACTTGGTCATAAGCGCACACTTTTTTTTTGCGAGAATATCTGTCAACCTCAACTCTAAATCGAATGCAGGTATACTATACTTAGACAGTGTTTACCTTATCGCAGTTTACAAATTGTGGCATTTTATCGCCAACGACATGTTACAGCAAAACCCCGATCATCGACCAGTTGTTAGTTTGATTTCGTTTAATGTCAATGCCAAATAGAACTATATTGTTAATATTCTTAACTGATAGCTAGGTTGATATGCTAAAGTATGTTAAGTCTTGGCAGTTTGAATAATAGTGGGTCTGTTATCATCGCTGAGATCATTCGGAATTCATTGATTTTTCGTTTTAGCGTTAGATAATTATAACTAATTTGATTAAAATTTTGGTATGTAGGTTATTTTAAAACCTATTTAGAGGCTAAAACTTCCACCCATGCCGGGATTTGAACCCGTGACCTCTGGCTATCCGTGCCAGCGCTCTTTCCAACTGAGCTAATGGGCGACTCACCGGCATCAGTGTAGACATGCGCAAAACAGTACCCTATGAGAGCATGCCACATGGCATGGCATTTCGTACCGCGCCATATGGCATTATGGCAGTACGCAGTACGCGGAACATGGCCTACCTGAGATGTCGCGTTATAATATAACTCACGAGGGCCATGTTTAGAGTCATTGTCATTATGCCTACATGACGTAGCCCGTCTTGTAGCGTATCACTTATTATACATTATACATAAAATACGATGCGGTGTCGAAGAAATGTAGGCCTTATCAAGAACGTATTGAGTTCAAAACGATGTTCGGGTGTCCGACCGACGGACACCCGAACATCGAAGTAGGATAATAATTTGTGCAAAAAAGTATCCTACTAACAAAGCAATAAGGTACGCTCGCCGACCGCCGCGCGCTTTGTGCCATGCATGTGCAAATACATAGCAACGATTTGCCGCGGTCGGCCGGCCGCGACGTACTGATCATGCCATAGGTCATGCTAAATTTTGCCGCATATTGGATACTGATCCACTACGCGGTTGTCCTATATAACGCGTAGGTACTGCATAACACGCAGTACTTACACATGTCTACATCAGTGACATTTTGAACCTTTTTACACTATTCTCTGTATTACGTACAGGCAGCGACATCTGGCTGAAGCAAATTGCATCACTTACAGCCCCGAGTACTTTTGATACAATTTGCTTCAACCAGATGTCGCTGCCTGTACGTAATACAGAGAATAGTGTAAAGAGGTTCGAAATTTCACTGATGCCGGTGAGTCGCCCATTAGCTCAGTTGGACAGAGCGCTGGCACGGATAGCCAGAGGTCGCGGGTTCGAATCCCGGCATGGGTGGAAGTTTTAGCCTCTAAATAGGTTTTTAAAATTGTCCTTAGCATGGGTTAGTGCATTAAAAATAAAAATAGTATAATCATGTAGGTTATTGTAAACCAAGATATTATTATCTTCAAGAAGTTTTAATTCTTATTCTTCTTCTTCAACCTATAAACACCTTATGCTGAGTGTAGGTATCTTCAAATGCACGTCATTTGAAGAGACCTACACGCTATTTCATTTTGGTCTTGGGCTTTCCGAATCCAGTCTTTTCCTGCAACATTGACCAAGAGGATGAGTCTCTAAAATGCATAGTTGTTCAATAGAGTCATATTAGTCCGGTAATGGTCGTTTCATTCACACTGTCGGTAGTCTTGTAACCCATCGCATTGCAATGGTATAACCCGTGCTGCTCAACTCGGCGCTTCTCGCCATTCGATCTTATTCACGAGAGTTGCCTATTTAATTTGTGCGGGTTATACTCCTGGAATGATTGCTATGTAGACTTCCGAATTGAGGCAAATATCAACCATTGTCTTCTTTATCTTATTGTATTGAAAAACTATGTAAGTATTAGACTCTGGGGCCCGGTCCGCAGTCCATCTCATTGGTTGCCTGCCTACACTTCGGCGCCCGTCTCTCGGTCTCCAAGCTAGTTGGAGCTTTTACTCCCCATCTTTTGTCTTTTCAACGGCATAGATGGTCTGCTCATTTCCACTTCTTACGAGCGATCACTAAGGTTATGTCGGTTAGTTTCGTTCTTCTTCAGATTTCGATGTTTCCGATCCGTTCTCGAAATGAAATACCCAAATGAACTAATCCTTTAATTATACTTTATTGCACACAAACATTTCACAGGACCTAACATTACAAATAACATGTAAAAAGGTGAGCTAATCTCTGTTACTGTTTTAATTTATTAGTAACTGTTTTATAGAACGCCGAAATACGTCATTGATACCTAATAAGAACGAGAACAATATTGCCATTACTTTTAGACTTGGTAGTCGCAACTTAATACAATTTTAAGTAAATGAAATGTAAATTCGTTCTTACGAGAAATACATACTCAAAACCTTGTGTCAATCATCATAGTAGGTATATGTTAAGTAGTATCCCTAAAATGAACTAATAACATTGCAGCGGAAACCCTCACAAGTGCGACTGGAGTATGAGTGTTGAAGGCTCCGTTACATTTATCATCCTTACAAAACTTGAGCTCGTAGGATGTCAAATTGAACTGGTCGCGTTGGCTTGGGATCCCACAGTTGTATAAGTCAGCTAGCTCAGCGCACATTCGAGTCGTGTCAACTTGGTTACCCGATACTGGAACAGAAACAATGAAAATATAGTAATTTCTATAAATAAAACCAAAGCTGACAGTAGTTTTCGGTTACAAATATGTGGTATACGCATTGAATTTTGGGCATTTGAGAGCCATAGCAAAAACACCTACCTTGATAATAACTATCGCATACACTACTTTATTTTTTTTTAATATAAATGCACTTAATTTGTACTGTTTCAGTACAGTTCAATCCAGCCTCTCCTCCTTATCTCAAAGAGCGCTTTGTTTACCTCAGCGATTCCCATAGCCGGGCACTGCGGTCTGACCTGACTCTGATGCTGAAGACGCCAAATCACTCTACGAGGTTCTTGGGCAACTCATTTGCGGTAAGGGCCGCCCGGCTGTGGAATGATCTGCCGGTCTTAATAAGGCGCTCTCCTTCCCCAGCTGTCTTTAAAAATAGTAAGTAAGTGATTTTCATTTATTGGTGTAGTCATTAAAATTTTGTCCTCTTGTGTATAGGTGTTATTACTTTCCTTGTCTTGTGTAGAACTTTATTATAAGATATATATGTATGTTTATAATAAATTATAAGTTCATATAAGTAACGGTATGTAAGTGTATTATTATTAAGTAAAAGTATGTATCAATATTCAAATTTGCACTGGCTACCCGTCTTTCTAACTTCCTTCAGCAACTTTACACCGTAAGGTTGTCTGGAAGAAATTGCTTTTAGCAATAAGGCCGCCAATTGTACTATGTATATTTGCAATTGTTTTTTATTTGTTGTTTTTCCAGTGTACAATAAAGAATATTCTTATCTTATCATAATTTGTATTTTCCATAAGTATCTCGAGACAAACCTGTACGCTCAACAAGTTTTCTTACATCAATGATTTAATAATTCTAATAACGTTACCACGTCTCAGACCACCCAGATTTGCTAAACTTTAGTTTAAAAAAAGGATTTTCTTTAAAAAGTATTAACATTCGACTTTATTCGATTTAACCCATGACTTTTACGCGGTCCATCTAATAATAATATGAAAATCTCGTGTCACAGTGTTTGTTATAGAACTTCACCGAAACGGCTTCATCGATTATTATGATATAACATAACATTAACATTTACATACAGGCACATACATTGCTTCTGGCCCCACACTAGGATACCCTGTGTCGTGGGAACCAGAAACAACGACATCACAAACATTTAAACATCCAACTGGTCTTTTTTTTTGTCCCCAGCGGGATTCGAACCCGGGACCTCTTGCATGGTAGGCAGACGCGCTACCGCTACGCCACAGAGGTCGTCAAAATATTTTAGATAATATTTTTTTCACTTGATTAGTCATTGGCTAATTACTATTATGGCAAAACTGGTAGTAATACATAAAATAACAACACACATTCTTTTGTATGATGTCAATTTAAATCAAGATAAGATTGATTGATTGATTGATTGATTGATTGATTGATTGATTGATTGATTGATTGATTGATTGATTGATTGATTGATTGATTGATTGCTTGATTGCCAATCAAGTAAGTTAATCCGGATTTAGGTCAATGATGCCAATTCTGCTGATGATAAGGATCAGTACCCTTATCATCATGATATCAACCCTTGGCATGTCCCCACTGCTGGGGCACTGGTCTCTTCCTGCATCGCAAGAATAGTCCACCTCGGGGGCCAAGTCCGGGTTGGTGGAGGAGTGTAAAACAGTGGCGGGCCTTACTGTCAGAAGCTATCAAGCCACCCATAGGCCCACTGAGGCGTTTACCCATCTCTCGCATAGTGTGTCCTAGTTGTTTGAAAGTTAAGAAAAAGTGTTGTAAGTTTTTTAAACCAATTATTATTTTCCTTTCCCTAGGAATGTAAATGTATGCACATGGATTGCTTTGTATAGTATTATTTTAGTTAAAGGAAACAAAACCCAGAATCTCAACTTGTCATCAACAAAGTAATTTTAAAAAAGGGCTCGTACCCATAATTTATTTTTACTCACCGACTGTTATCTTGACACATATGTGCTCTGGAGCGTCAATGAAGATATTGTCCTAAAAAGAAGATTTTTTTTCATTTAAATTAATTAAATTATACATACACATACACATACACACATATATACATACATACATACATACATACATACATACATACATACATACATACATACATACATACATACATACATACATACATACATACATACATACATACATACATACATACATACATACATACATACATACATACATACATACATACATACATACATACATACATACATACATACATACATACATACATACATACATATGGACGCTGATAAACAATACTGTGTCAACCTACACGTCCGCCATTTTGAGTAAATCGCGTTTGAAATTTCATGCATACTAAAACCTAGTTTGTTCAATAAAATTGGGAGTAAAGATTATTTGTACATGTGAGTACATTTGTATTTAAACAAATTCACAATAAAGATATCAAAAACTGAAGATATTGAACAATTGTTTGCAAAAAAACGCAAGTTTTGTTATAACAAATTGCTAAAACAGCCATTTTTTTCAAAAAAATGTTTTAAACTTGATAACACATTATTGCATAACATAAAATTATTGATTCAAAACGAATCTGTTCTGTGTTATGGAACTTAAAACAGTATTGATTTATGTAAAATAAACTGTTATTGATTAGAAAAAAGATTCATGAAGAAAAAGAGTATTCAGTTATACGTATAATTTATTTTTATTTTAAAGATTGCACAATGTTTGGGAATGTAATAGCGAAACAAAAGTGGTTAACGAAATAAACTTCTTAAAATAAAATGTTACTAACATAAAATCAAGTCAGTATTAAACTCTCGCTATAAAATATAATAAGTAATTTAACAATTTTCACAATGTAAGGGCATCTTAAATCAAAACAAAACTCTCAAAACAAAACTAAAGTCTTCTGAAAATTAAATCTCACTGACATAAAATTAACAAAATCAGTCTTAGGTTGGATTTCACCATTTGTCGGGTTGCCAATAACAATCGTGTCGTCAGTGACAAAAGTCACATTTTCATGAAAATGTGACTGTTGTAATTGACGAAACGGTTCTCATTGAAGTAACTACAAACCTACAAACAAAATTCAAAATTCAATCTAGTCTTGTGGTGTATCCTCAATGTCAAAATCAATGGTATTTCCAAAACCTTTCGTGTCATCCGTAAAGTCCTGACCTGACGTTTCCCAAAAAATTGTAATTGATTAACTTATTCAACGTTTTGTTTATATTTTATATTTTTGTAAGGCAACATCGATTCTTGACTGACTTACTGAGTGTTCAGAAAGGTTTTCTAGCAAACTGATACATCTGCCAAGAAGTATCGTCTGGTATATTGTCTCTTCGAAGCAGCTGAATAACTTCTTATTCGCTTCTTTTACACAGCCTTGTAATATGGCACATCTTCTTCGTTTCTCACGGTAACACTTTCTGCTTTGATGTCAATCAAAACATCACCGAGCTGAGGTTCATAATTTTCTGCCCGGTCAACAAACTCAAAAACAGCTGAAATTGAAGGTCCACTACCTTCACCTGCATCGTCAGACACGATATCAGAAAACAAGCCTGGACTTAGTCTGGTGCTCTTACAATCCATTGGGTGTTTAAGTCTTCTTCTGATATACTTATGTTTGGAAGTGAGTTATCCACTGGAGGCATTTTCAAAACTTCTTCAATAGATTTTGAAACGTTATCAATAGATGAATTTGATACTTTGGGTGGTGGACTGGAAATATTAACGAGGTCCACTAGCATGTGGCCTCGTGATTGTGGTGGTGGCATTCTAAAACAATACAACGAAATAAACGTGAATACAAGAAGTAGGTAAACTCTAAGCTCTATTAAACTCTAGCACGATTTAGTGCTACAAATCACAAACGTTTCATCAATTGTAAAGTACGTTTTCATGAAAATGTGACTTTTGTGATAGACGAAACGTTTTTATTGGTAATCCCACAAACGGTGAAATCCAAACTTATAACAAATAAAAATTAAAGCCTGACAATATCGACCAAGAACTTCCTTTCTGTAAACATAGGCTTTGGATTGCCAAATAACTATTGTTTTTACTTTACTTTATCATTAGAATGATGCGCCACGCTTACGAGCGTCTAGGCTTACGACAAAATTGAGGGTATTAAGAATTTTAACTTTCAGCAATAAACTCTGTTTGGTCTACGAGTAATTGGTAGGACAGTCATCCCAGCGTGACGAAGGTCCTGAGTTTGAATCCCAGTGCAAAGTGAAAATTAGTAATTGCCTCATAAATTACTTTAAAAATTAAGTTTTTATTTTAGTGTTATTTTTACATTTTGCTGACATGACACATCTTGGCAAGATGTAGAAACAAGAAATCTTAATTTTCAAAGATGTGTCAAAAGATTTAAATTATTATTACAAAAAAATGTAGTCTATCAACACTATACGTTCATTTAGAATAATGTGTCAAGCTGTATGATTGCCTAGCAAGCGAAAGTAAATAAGCAATTTATTGTTTCGAAATAATAGGTTATTCCACATGTTTAATTGTTTTGTTTGTGTACGGTGAAATTGATAATAAATTCGTTATTTACTAGTAATGCTGAATAAAAAAATGTATTTGCACAACACTTAGGGAGCAATTTATACCTTTCGAAGCCAGCAAAAAGTTTTTCATAGAAATTACCGGCAAAAGAACCTCAAAAACAAAACTTTACTAAAAAACTATGAAAAATATAAATATTAGACTCACCTTCAATAGTATGGTAGCTGCTTTATACACCATTTACCACTATAAGTAAGACGTACGCTATAAATCACTATTTAAATTTTATTTTCTACTTTTAATCTGCTCGAGTACAAACAACCTGTCTGACGCTATGAAGTGAATTTCGCGATACTGTGTCAACCTGCGTAACTTCTTATTGCACTAAGCAGATGGCGCTTTTGTTACTTGAAAAGTGTGTTATGGAATATGAAACACTATT
Organism: Yponomeuta sedellus; assembly: GCA_934045075.1. Classification (NCBI taxonomy): domain Eukaryota; kingdom Metazoa; phylum Arthropoda; class Insecta; order Lepidoptera; family Yponomeutidae; genus Yponomeuta; species Yponomeuta sedellus. Next base: position 13,912,505 of record OW203738.1, read on the forward strand.
GTGAAATTAGAAACGACTGATATAGGTCTGTGTCAATAGTTTTGTCGCTATTTTTGTATTTAGAATGGTTCAAATCGCTTAACGCACTTTTGAAAAACAGAGCTAATCACCCAAAGAAGAGTTCTGCATTAAAATCTCAATTATTGATGTTTTGTGGGTTGACACAGTATTCCGCAACAGCGTCCATATATAATAGTGGGTACTTTAACACTGTATCATTTATTTGCTTCTTAGCTCATACAGGGTTACAACCTAAGCCTAAAAGAACTTGAACTACAAGAAGGAGATTCCTTGATATTAGAGTTAGTGACCTACTAATACATATATACGAGTACATACATACTTTCACTTGATCGTTAATTACTTCACTTATTTATTTATTCTATTTTCGTATTATTTATTGCTCTTGTGTACAAAGTATAAGTTTTAGAATACAGTGCTATTTATCCATTGCTGATTAGGTCAAGTGCGCTGATTGTTGGTTGCGTATAGAATGTGGAGCCATCGAAATGGCTGATATTTCCAAGTAGATGATTAGAGGACTGTTCAATAGTTCAGGAACCTTTACTCTATTTCTTCCTTACAAGAAGATTAAATATGCTTTGATTGAAGATATGCTTATCAATCTTTGTATCTAATCTAGCACAATTCAAAATATTAACTTTTTACTTGGTTACAAAAAGAAAAACCTAACTGCAAAGTAGGTAGTCGGGGCTGTAAGTAATGCAATTTGCTTAAGTCAGATGTCGCTGCCTGTACGTAATACAGAGAATATTGTAAAGAGGTTCGAAATTTCACTGATGTCGTGAGTCGCCCATTGGCTCAATTGGTAGAGCGCTGGTACGGATAGCCAGAGGTTGCGGGTTCGAATCCCGGCATGGGTGAAATTTTTAGCCTCTAAATAGGTTTTTAAATTTTTTCTTTAGCACGGGTTAGTGCATTAAAAATAAAAATAGTGTAATCATGTGGGTACAGTGATATCGTTCCGATGTTAAAACCTAACTGCAAAGTGGGTAGTCGGGGCTGTAAGTAATGCAATTTGCTTAAGTCAGATGTCGCTGCCTGTACGTAATACAGAGAATATTGTAAAGAGGTTCGAAATTTCACTGATGCCGTGAGTCGCCCATTGCCTCAATTGGTAGAGCTCTGGTACGGATAGCCAGAGGTTGCGGGTTCGAATCCCGGCATGGGTGAAATTTTTAGCCTCTAAATAGGTTTTTAAAAGAAATACGGTTTTACTTAAGAAATTTACCAGCATAAAAATTTCTTTTCTTACTTGTCGAAAAATGTAATGAATCTGGTAGTGGCAATCACCTACAGAGAAATACCTAAATAATTATTTATTTGTTCATTTGTTCATTTCTTTGTTGTCAAGCGTCAATGTTTGCATGGCAGAATGGATTTGGATGCAATTTGACATAGGAACAGGTAGACCAGGTCTTGGATATTAATGGAGATATGAGACATTTTTTACGCAAACGAATTCTCTTACAAAGCTTGTAAGTGTAATGTGATTATAAGTTCAGAGTTTTTGACATTTTGTTTTTTGTGTTTACATTATAGGTGATTCTCGGACAAGCCCGACGCCCCGAGCGTATCCTCTTCCTCCCTTTCCACCGATAACGACGTGAGTCATCTGTATCTGATCGCAAATAAAATAATAGCGTGATCTACTACGTCTTGGGTCTCTGAGGCACTTTCATGAAGCAATAGATAGGTACATTGGATGCTCTGTTGCCAGCTGAATTTAGATTGAGGTTTTCGCGCTCCGGCGTGGTTCGGTTACCGCCACATGTTATGAGCTGAGCGTCAGTGACCGTGTTGCAGCTGATGCAATCGTAGCAATTCAAGGCTTCGCCTGTAAAACACGAAAATTAGACAGCTGATGAGATACATGCACATATATAGGTATAGTCTGTTAGCTTTTAGAATATACCTCGGGCTCTACAGAAGGCTTCGGTTTTCACCGAAAGCACACGTGTGTAATACTACCTACCTGCTCTGTATAAAACCTCTCTTCACTATTTTGAAAAGTTATGACAGATTAAGTGTCATATTTGTTCCGATATTTCTATTACACGAATATATCCGATTCTATCCGAAAGAAGCCGAGGTATATTCTTAAAGCTAACAGACTGTATACATCTATCTCATTATCTGTCTACTATAGCTAGGTAATGTTTCAACATTAACCATAAAATTAAATATCAATAAAGAAAAAATCATGATTCATGAAAAGTAAATAAATGTAGTGTTGTATCATTGTTCATATCTCCGTTCATCGTACTGAGATAAGATATCAGTTTTCAAGTCTAATTGTAATTATTAACCAGTTCCGTTTTGACCTTCAAAACTTGCAAGAGATTCTTTTGTTCGATCGTTAACGATAAAATTGTGCAAGTAAATACAAAATGGTCCATCAAAATTGATTCCGTCGCTGAGCGCGGTTGAATAAATAATAAGGCGGGCATAATTCCAAAAACCAATAATTCGTATTCAATCACTCTTAAGTATGGAATCGTATCGTTTTGATTGGTAAATATCTTTAATGTAAAAATGTGAGAACCTCTATTACAGATTAGGAAAACTCATAGGAAAACATATACTTTTAGCGAAAATACCGCAATTTATATGACATTACGTAGATTTAAGAAATCATGGTTGTATTCTTTTCTCTGGTTGTGCAATAAAGTATTCTCAATCTCTATCTATCTATGTATCTACATTCTAGCTGGGATGATAATACTTATGTGCAAACGAATAAAACGAACTTACCACCACAAACAGCGCCTTCAATTAATAACACCACAGCAATAGCATGGTGATCTTTGGTAATTCTAACCATTGTTTGAATAACAATTACGGCATTAGCAGTGCAATTGCATTTGATAACGTATTGATCCTGTTTTATAAACTTGTGCGCAACACTTCAAAATAGTGCTATCTGATAAGTGATAATGGGACTTTACTTATAAAGAGAGCTTATGTGCTTGTAAGCCAGACTTGATCCAAAAGTACCTCTACTATGAATCCCGCTCTGATCCCAAAAGAAATCCCCCTCTAAGTATATGAAAAACTCGTCTCACAGTGTTTGTTATTGAATTCCTCCGAAACAGCTTTTATGTACATTAATTTTATTATTGGGTTAAACTGACTATCTCGTATTTACTTTATTAAATACTTTAGATAATACTTATTCGCATTACCAACTTTTACCAATCGTCTTAAGTAGTGAAATAAAATAAAAAGGTTTTATTCAAAGTAGCGCAGAAACTGCGGCTTAATGAACGTCACCAGTCAAACTAGGTGTCCATTTCAAAATTTGATCATTTTGGAGAAAAACTTTACACAAAAACTTCAAAGTTAGTCTTTTCAAAGTTTTTAATTTAACAGAGTTTACATAATTATTATAAAACATAGCTAGAATGTATGCATTGTACTGGCTTCCATTCTGAGTAATTCAGTTTCTTCTTCTTCTTCAGGCTATATTAGTCCACTGCTGGACATAGCCCTCCCCTAATGAGCGCCATAGCGCAAGGTTGTGCCATCTTTGAGGGGTAGTGCCCATAATCCCCACGCTGGGCATGCGGGTTAGGGATCGCAGTTTGGTAGAATTGCATTGCAGGGGGCGCTGCTGCCCACCCCCCAGTTTGTGTCCCTTAGTCGCCTTTTACGACACCCGCGGGAAGAATTTGGGCTGGTACTATTCTCTAGGCCGACACCACACAGCTGTTAAGTTTAATTCAGATAAATCTGAGAATAAGTCTATTAATTAGCCTACTACTTAATATGGCACAAAACAACATTTCACGAGTCATTCACTTTGACACAAATACGATCCTTGTATTGAACATAAAGTAGGTATATCACATAATTACCCGACTCAAGGCGGTGGGGGTGCTAACGATCACCACCAATGTAATAAAAATTATAACTAACAAGTTAACAATATGTAACAACATTTATGTCACAGCATAAGTACACATCAAAAATCTTAATATCAGAGATAACTATTTTTAAAACATACAATCCGGTCTAAAACGGCCGTTTTTGGCGAAAATCAATCAAAGTGATAGGTTGTTGCTCGTAGGTTCTAATACTATAGAACCTACGATTTAGAATTTAGGTTCTAAAAGTACCTAGTTGTCATAGTGGTTAAGATTTATGATGCTTACTAACAGGTACTTTTTGATAAAAACGTTTTATGAAACAAGTTATTATTTTTATTCCATTGGTAGCGCTAGTCAGCACCCAAAGCGCCTCATTAGGCACGATTAATTATGTTGAGTGAAAATAGATAGGATGTGAGTGTCTTGGTGACGAGAATTTATACTATTTTTATTTTTAATGCACTAACCCGTGCTAAGGACAATTTTAAAAACCTGTTTAGAGGCTAAACATTCCACCCATGCCGGGATTAGAACCCGCGACCTCTGGCTATCCGTGCCAGCGCTCTATCCAACTGAGCTAATGGGTGACTCACCGGCATCAGTGAAATTTCGAACCTCTTTACACTATTCTCTGTATTACGTAAAGGCAGCGACATCTGGCTGAAGTCGATTGCATCACTTACAGCCCCGACTACCTACTTTGCAGTTAGGTTTTTACATCGGAATGATATCGCTGTACCCACATGATTATACTATTTTTATTTTTAATGCACTAACCTGTGCTAAGGATAATTTTAAAAACCTATTTAGAGGCTAAAAATTCCACCCATGCCGGGACTCGAACCCGCGACCTCTGGCTATTCGTGCCAGCGTTCTATAAAACTGAGCTAATTTTTCGCCTTTTTAAGACGAGAATTTAGTTTCCCATGCGCTCTAAGGTTTCAATAAAAAATCCCTTTTCTTAAAACTACGAGTAAAAAGTCGTTAGTCTGAATAATTGCATTTACATGTGACGCAATTTGAACACTACTGTAGCAAGTGGGTTGGTATATAGCTATGTTACAGTCAAAACTCATAAACGGTCATAAATTGTTAGGACTGCTAAAATCAGTCAAAACTAGTTTTGACTGCAGAAAAATCAAGAAAAATTCTGATTTGTGTCCTACAATGTCGAGTTGGTGTTCGGTCTTACATGTTCAACGAAGCGTGTAGCGTAGCGGAGCGCAAAGGAGCGTGTTCCTTTAAGCTCCGCTACGCTACACGCTTCGTCGCACCTATATTTTTGTTGTCGCAGATTGAGTGATGCATAATTTAAGGTGTTTTTACCATTTGGTATTTCAAATGTAAGCTTTGGACAAAAGTACTTTTGACTGATTTTAGCAGTCAAAACTAGTTTTGACTGTTTAAAAGTTTTGACTGTGACAATATATATATATATATATAATCTGGCCTAGCTGTAACACTTTTTTACCTAACTGTACCTAAGATATATCGCAGTATTCATCTGGCAACGTTAGGAATGGCAACACAAATCAGGGATACCGAAAATAAAAATAAATTTATTGAAAATAAAATTAAAATAAATAAACAAAAAACACTCGGAATCATTTTATAACTTTGATTTTAACACTTATGATAGCAAGCAGCTTTTCAAACGGATCTCAAGTGTTTGAGCTACCAAAGTGTAGTTCATGCAGAGTAATCTACTCCTCCTTACTCCTTAGGCAAGCTCTTCCTTAGCTCGGGTTAGGATCTAACTAAGGAGTTCCCTAACTTTTTAAGTTCACCGCGGCAATTACAGGTTCAATATTTTGTCATGATCTATACCTTCTAATATTTTGTATTCTAGTTGAAATATCTGTAGTCTCTGATAGGCACCTAAATGAACACTACGTAAAAAGTAAATGTATTTATTTTGGAAATCACTTGCTAACGTATAAAATGATGCTGAAAATTGTTTAATTCGAATAAAAAAAAGTTTATTTGATATAGGGTTAATAATGTTGATATTTTATCGATAAAACTAAAATGTATAACAAAAATAGCTTTTATGGAAGTTTCTCAGTGACTTTTATTTTAAACTTGAAGTAGAATTTTAGCCCAAAGCATAACCTTGAATGTCGCCACGCATCATCACAAAAATATATATTTTTGAGAAAACACCTAAGCTGAACCGTAGTTTTGTTAAGGGTTTCAGAAGTGAATGTACAAAATAGGATTCCCCTTATTTTGTACTTTCACTTCTATACGCGAGTCCTACTCACACTTATAAAATAAATAAAAAAAACCTTTATTACCACTTCATCATCAACCCATTATGCCCCCACCGAGGGGCACGAGTCTTTTCCCTGAGGAAGATATAGTCCATACTCCACCACGGGCGCCAAGTCCAGATTAGTGGAGCCTTGCAAGACTAGTGGCTTAGGTCATTACCACTTAGGGTCGTGTATTTTTTTTTAAACTCATATCTTGTTTTTCTTATCTTCTAAAAGTAAAATTTTAACTTTAAAACTAAGGGTCCCCTTAACGGGTGCAGGCCTCCTCCAGCCCACACTTACCCGTTTATATATTACTAATTGCTTGTAGTAATAAAGTCGCCAAATGTACTATATTTTTTTATATAATTTCTGTTACTGTAATTTCTGTGTACAAGTCTTTCTATCTACTAAGATAACATTCTTCAATGCTGAATTACGATTGAGTAATTGCCTAGACACCAGAAGATAACCTGTTTATAAAAATCTGAGTCATTGAGGAGTTTGATAAACAAACGCCTGTAAATGCATTTACTTCTAGTGTGTATAAAGGCAATTGAGTATTATCTACCTGTAGAGATAGGATCTTGAAATAATTGCATGATGATTTCATCGTCCTTGCACGGCTTTGGGTTCTTTTTCTGACTAGGGTATTTACCGCACTAGGGAGGGAGCGAGAGAGAATTTAGTATTGTTCAGTATTGTGTTTAGAAGTATTGTCTTAAGTGGCGCCTACACGATCATGCGGCATGACATGCCCTACGTCGCGTTGAACCATGCTGCATGATCAACAAAAATCAAATCAGGCATGCATCGTTCAAGATTTTCGTGCCGCTTCTAGATCGCTTCACTTTGATATATAGCCGTCGATTCGTTTTGAAACACCCAAATCGTCGACTGGCGCTTCGTTTCTGGATTGTATTGATAAATTCTGGGCTTATTATAACCAGTAATGATGTCGTAAACGCGTCAAGACGAGCCTACTTCAAATAATATGTTTATCATATCACGGCACAATTCCACCCGAGCTTGTTGCTAGGTGAGGTTGTAGTGCTTGTTTGCTAGCATATTTTCTTCCGTAACAGCCGTTTTATAGCGACACCTTCTTTCTTCATCCCGCAAAGACAGTTGCTTGAATATGTTATACCAACAATACTCGATAGCCGTGGAGGGCTTTCATTAAGATTCGTCCAGTCTCAAGTTAGGTACCCTCAATCAAGATTTTAACCAAAACGTTCTTGCCCTCAAATTATAGCGCGCAAATGTATGTACCCGACGCAGTCAATAAGACACGATAATTTAAATTAGGTCACAAATAATGTTGAGGGATATTTTGAAATTGGAACATAGGTACCTATTTTTACTCACAAATAGTCATATTTTCCAAATAAACTGAAACTGGCCAGTCTCTCATACATTTATAGTAGATTGTTAACCGAGGGTCGAAACACTTTACTTTTCATTTCGAATATGAGGAAAATAAAAACTAATTTTTAGGATTCAAATAATAGATTATTACCTATTTTTTAAAATTCCGTCACAGATACATAAGACAGATTAGTATCCTGCCAATTTATGTCGACTTTTTAAATTTTAAATATGGAACTCACCGCGTAATTGTTGCGACTTATTCCGCTCAAAGAAGTTAGCGCTAAGTCCACACTGAATGTTTAGAAACTCACATGGCCCCAGCATCTTTTTATTACTCTTTTTTATATAAAACTTCACAGCTGACAGTAGTTATATTTTAAAGATTATTCCGGCCCTTAGGTGGGAAGTAATTTGAATGAGCCTTTCCCTCTCTATGGAGGGAAGCAGCATTTTCAGCATAGTATATGAAATGAAAAATGTTTTTCTCGCAATATTTTCTAGAGTATTTTAGTAATAGTAGTAATAGACATTGCTGTAAAAAATATAATACAGCCTTGGACCCTTACCGGCCCTTCCACCAACATTCGCTAGATATATTTCTTTCGTCTTTCTTCCAATCTTTCGACTAAAACCGGGGTGCGTGCATGCCACGACTTACGAATGTTGATGAGGCGAAAGATCGTGGCAAGTGACAGACACTGGTCTCTGTCTACTAGATATTTTTGCAAGCATGGATTACATAAAATACTGGCCATCCCCTGAACTTCGCTAGTTTACACTGTTATCTTTAAAGCGCAATTTTTTGTTACAATAATTATTCAATTCTATGTTACAAGAAATCGAGTTAGTCTAGCTAGTCTTTGTTCCAACCTTATCAAAGACACGAACGAGACAAAAAAAAATGATTTTATATATTTATTTAATTTAATTTATTCACAAGAAGCCGACAGCGCAAATAAAAGTTAGTCGGACAATTAATTAGAATTAACATCGGCCAATCATGAGTTTTTTGATCACAAATAGTAAATTTCTTTCATGAGGATTTTACAAAAAAATAAACACATGCATGCAATGAAATAATATTGAGAAAATTTGAGGTTATTCAAGCGCTACGGTAAATATACAGGTAAATGAGGTATCGAGGTCCAGAAAAAATATAGGAATTTTCTATTCTTTAATTAATTTTATTGCTCCTGCAAATGTCGTAAGCACAAGTAATGTTAGCGACAGCTGCCCCACAGAAGCTGAGTTGCACTTCTCCGTTTCACAAATCTTGCAATTAGCTCCGTACCCAGAATCCACACACGTATTCGCAGTCTTCAGTGCGCAGCCTCTCTCGATGACTTTCGTACCATTCACTGAAAAAAAAAAGTTTCGTATTAGTAAAATTGATGTGCGATTAGGATCGTTATGATAAGGCGCTTTTGAGAAAGCCTTTGAATGCGCAATCAAAAGCAATTTTAGAGGTAAGGAGTGCTAGTTCCTTCCTCTAGTCTCCCTCTATTGGGGGCCGTTGAAATCAAAACTCAAAATGTACAAGAGACATCTTTTCAAAATTGCATTGAGCCCTAATTCGAAAACCATTCTGAGATTTGGACTTGTAAAGCACGTAAAAATTACTTTCAGTATTTTCTGTGGTTGCATTTCCGAGGAAATAGTAAAAATACGCTAATGACGTCATACCGTGGCTTTCAGTGAACACGCCTTTGCCAAGATAAAGAAATTCTAGAATGACATTTGTGACTATGTTTTTTTAGGATGTTAGGCAAAGGAAAACAAATCTGTGAGCCTCGTTGTTTAGTCACTTCCGGTAAAAATATTATTAACTTTAAAATTAAAAAAATATAAGAAACCGTGCGTATTTTAGAAACTAAAAAAAATACGTGTCTCCTATCTTTGCGATATCTTTTAAAAATCAAAATAACATGAGTAGTTATTTGTGATGAAAATAAGTCAATTCTATTCCAAAGTAAAGAATATAACTATGTTTTGTTCGTTGAACGTCAATGATGTTGGCCGCTGACACAAATATTGAAAAATATTCCAATCGACTTATATCGGCCAATGAGCCACATTATATTACGCACACCAAATCCTGAACTATCAAATAATTTGATTCGATTCGGATAGTATCCGAATCGTTTAAGGCACTACGCGGTGCTAACTAGAGCCACCAATGGAATAAAAATCATAACTTGTTTTAAAATACGTTTTTTTACAAACATCGAATTGTCACTGCAAACCATGAACGATAGTAACTCATGGTTCATATTCCTGGGGCCTGTGTCATATTATTATAATAATTATTATTATTGTAGTTATATTCAGAAATTTGAAATTACTAGTAAACCGCACACCTAGCCCAATATATATATATAAGTTTGAAGTATTACTGTAAACAATAATAGTACATACCTAGTAATAATATCATTATGTCCTATTTTACCGATGCATGTTTTCTATATCTGTCGAAATTGCAATAGTTTCTTTCTCTTTCTTTGGTTTTTTCAAAAGTGGAGATTTTTAATTGGCCGTCAGCTACTAATTTATTTTATGTACAATTGTTATGCGGCTGTTAATCTTCCCAACAAAAATAAATAAATAATAAATAAATAATAAGTAAATAATAATTAAGTAATAAATAAATAATAAATATGAAACAGGCTCCAGGAATAGAAAAGAGTGCGGAACCACTCACCTGTTCTTTCATCCTTTATGCACACATATTTCACTTCAGCATAGGCTTGAGAAAATCTCTTCGAGATGCGCTTACAAACTCCATTCTGTCAAAAGAAATCAGAATAATTCATTATTACTAACTAATGAATCCGTCCGAACTCGCAAGGGAATTAATAACTTATGTGTATAATCCAAAAAAAATCTTTCACATACACCGATTACAATCCGCTATTTGACACGTATCAAATTTGACGCGATAAATGAATATTTCCTATAGTATTTAACGTAAGAAACAGAAATATATTGATTTTGGTACTTACCAAAATCAATATATTTCTGTTTCTTACGTTAATTACGTAATTTATTAATTAATTTACGTAAATTTCTGTTGCATACTTATGCAGGATGGCTGCAAAATTTGCAAAGTAAAAAAAAATTTTCCTCGATTAATTCGTAACGGCGAAAACGCTATCCGCCATCTTGAAACCATATAAAGTCTGTAAACAAACATCTTTTAGCCAGAACCAGTGGACATTGATTATTATAGGACTTACATGAAAGTGATCTTCACATAAATACACCCGAGTTTCAATTCATAAAGAGTCGTGGTCTCTCTTGGTAAGTTTGAGCCAAGTTTTTCGAATGTTAATTTCACTGGGTACACGAATCCACAACTTCCCGGGGGTCTTTATTGACATCTTTTTTCATTCTCGAACAATGCAATAATGATAATTGGTATATTTTGGATGTAAATTCGATGAAATCATGGTTGCGTTGTTGTTATTTCACTATGTTCAGAGACTTACAGAAAATTGAATGTCAAACTTGGTTTACAATTTTTTGGACTTCAAACCATAGACAAAAATGGCTGACCGCGTTTTTGGCTGTGTAGGAAGATAAAGTTTTAAAATATATTTTTATGTTATACTATTTTTATTTTTAATGCACTAACCCGTGCTAAGGACAATTTTAAAAACCTATTTAGAGGCTAAATACGTAATACAGAGAATAGTGTAAAGAGGTTCGAAATTTCACTGATGCCAGTGAGTCGCCCATTAGCTCAATTGGAAGAGCGCTGGCACGGATAGCCAGAGGTGGCGGGTTCGAATCCCGGCATGGGTGGAATTTTTAGCCTCTAAACAGGTGTATCGTACTATTGTTCGTTTAAAGACATTGTGGGTATAGGGGTACCACTTTTCGATTTAGGGTTCCTTTTGCGAAATATTAAGCTTTTAAGTGCAATTTTTTGTCCGAGTAGAGCTGAACGGTTAAACGTGAAACATGGATATTTCAGAGAACTAGCACATAATAATGAACTTAAAAGGAAAATTATTGCGGCTAAATAGGCTTGACAAGTTAAAGAGTACGCAACCAACAATAAAACCAAAATTTGGTACAAATTTCTTGGGGCAAATTATTTGGATGAAGTTGTCAAGCAGATCAAAACCACCCTTCTACGGAACCCCTGTTTATATATACTGCGCGTGGCTCGACACGCATTTGGCCGGTTAATCAAAGATTATAGATTAATTTTATTATATTTCTTTTTGTATAGTGTTATAATAAATAAATATTGTTCTATTCGTAAAATTCTCGAATTTATCAATTATTTTACTGTCATCATCATCATTTAACCACAAGAAGTCCACTGCTGGACAAAGGCCTCCTTAATGAATATTTAAAAAGTCCAGATAGAAGCGTCATCCAGCCACCTGGATCAGATCTTCCGTCCATCCAATCCCTTTAGGGTAGTAGAACATAGTGGTCTTACTGAAGACTTATTGTAGGCATTTACTGATTGCGTCAGGGAGAGAGAGAGTACTTTTTTATCTACGTTATGAGTTACAAAAATATATATTTGAATTCAAATGAAATTCACAATTAACTGAGAAACATAAAAAATAAATAGTTACTTAAGCATTTTCCTAGAACGTGCCCTTTATACAATTTTCCTAAATTGACAGTTAAATTTTGATTTGTTAAAATACTAATAACATGAATAATAATATTAATTTATTACCATATAGACTGAATTACCAATTAATATTGAAATGAAATCGTCATTCTTTTTTTAACACTTACAATGCATTCACTTATAGCGGGGTACGCTCCATAATCCTCTATTTTAAATTGTGGTACAACAAATTCATTATTGCCATCAGTCATAACAGGATTATTAGTGTTTACGAGATCCACGGTTCCAGGCCCATCAATTTGATCCAGGGCGTCAATGGTTGGGTTAGGCGTATCTGTTGGGTCCGGGGCATCAGTGGTTGGGTTAGGTGCATCTGTTGGGTCCGGGGCATCAGTGGTTGGGTTAGGAGCATCCGTGGGATCTGGGGCATCAGTGGGTGGGTTGGGAGCATCCGTGGGATCTGGGGCATCAGTGGGTGGGTTGGGAGCATCCGTGGGATCTGGGGCGTCAGTGGGTGGGTTAGGAGCATCCGTGGGATCTGGGGCATCAGTGGGTGGGTTAGGAGCATCCGTGGGATCCGGGGCATCAGTGGGTGGGTTCGGAGCATCCGTGGGATCCGGGCCATCAGTGGGTGGGTTAGGAGCATCCGTGGGATCTGGGGCATCAGTGAGTGGGTTAGGAGCATCCGTGGGATCTGGGGCATCAGTGGGTGGGATAGGAGCATCCGTGGGATCTGGGGCATCAGTGGGTGGGTTAGGAGCATCCGTGGGATCTGGGGCATCAGTGGGTGGGTTAGGAGCATCCGTGGGATCTGGGGCATCAGTGGGTGGGTTCGGAGTATCCGTGGGATCTGGAGCACCAGTGGGGTTTGGGGCGTCGGTTGGATCCGGAGCATCTGTTGTTGGATTAGGAGCATCAGTGGGATCCGTGGCACCAGTGGGGTTTGGGGCATCAGTTGGATAGGGTGCATCAGTGGTTGGATTAGGAGCAGCTGTTGGGTCCGGGGCATCTGTGGTTGGGTTAGGAGCATCAGTTGGATTCGGTGGGTCGGTTGTTACTGGATCCAGCGATTCGCATTCTTTTAGATGTTCATCCTTCACAGTTGCACAGTTATCGCAAACGTAGCACTGAAACGAACGTACTGAAAAAAGAAGAAGACGATGGTTAAGTAAATCCAGCTAGATGCAATTTTTTTATCTAGGCGCAGATTTTGCATTTGCCAAATTTAATCTAAACCTTTTCAGTTGTTAAGGAGATTTGGCATCACAGACACCCAAATATCTTTATATGGAAATTAAGAAAGTTTAAAATAATTTATTTGCGAATTAAAACATAAAATCATGTAAAGTAATATCATACAAACAAAATAGTGCCTGTTATTCAAAATATCTTTATGTCCAATTTTATGATGTCATACAATGAATTGGGTAACTCACAAACTCAACACAAGACACTGGACACACGTGTGTCCAGTTGGTGAAACTCAAAATTAATATCACTTATTATTTCGTCAACTGGACATGCCATGATTTGTATGTGTGTCCACTTAACGAAACTTAATTATACTAGACATATGCTAGCATTTTATCCGAATTTTGACAAAGTACAGTCACGCGGTTTTATGTCACAATCATAATCGACCGCTAAACGTTCCACTGCACTGGTAATTTGGTATGGTATTGTAATATTATTCACCAATTGTAAAGTTACAGTTAAGATATTTTTGATACTGTTCGAAAGTCACTCTCTTTAATTTTCTAATCTTCAACATGTAACCAGTTTTATTATATTTTCTCGTATTTCTGGCGGCTTGTGACAAACAATGACGTAGTTTGCTCTGTTTGGCTGGAGCAGGTGAAAAGTCCCAACCCCCTAAGACTTTGGCCATAATGCCTTAAATAGAAGCTAATGGGGTTAACGAGTAAAAAAGTGAGGCAGCTTTTTTATCAAATCTACTATTGCAATCTTTTTATACTATTTTTATTTTTAATGCACTAACCCGTGCTAAGGAGTCGCCCATTGGCTCAATTGGTAGAGCGCTGGCACGAATAGCCAATGGTTGCGGGTTCGAATCCAGGCATGTGTGAAATTTGTAGCCTCTAAATAGGTTTTTAAATTTGTCCTTAGCACGGGTTAGTGCATTAAAAATAAAAATAGTATAATTATGTGGGTCACTGTACCCACATGATTATACTAGTTTTATTTTTAATGCACATATCGTTCCGATGTAAAACCTAACTGCAAAGTAGGTAGTCGGGGCTGTAAGTGATGCAATTTGCTTTAGCCAGATGTCGCTGCCTGTACGTAATACAGAGAATAGTGTAAAGAGGTTCGAAATTTCACTGATGCCAGTGAGTCGCCCATTGGCTCAATTGGTAGAGCGCTGGCACGGATAGCCAGAGGTTGCGGGTTCGAATCCCGGCATGGGTGAAATTTTTAGCCTCTGAATAGGTTTTTAAATTTGTCCTTAGCACTGGTTAGTGCATTAAAAATAAAAATAGTATAATCATGAGGGTACAGTGATATCGTTACGATGTAAAACCTAACTGCAAAGTAGGTAGTCGGGGCTGTAAGTGATGCAATTTGCTTAAGCCAGAGGTCGCTGCCTGTACTTAATACAGAGAATAGTGTAAAGAGGTTCGAAATTTCACTGATGCCGGTGAGTCGCCCATTGGCTCAATTGGTAGAGCGCTGGCACGGATAGCCAGAGGTTGCGGGTTCGAATCCCGGCATGGGTGAAATTTTTAGCCTCTGAATAGGTTTTTAAATTTGTCCTTAGCACGGGTTAGTGCATTAAAAATAAAAATAGTATAATCATGTGGGTACAGTGATATCGTTCCGATGTAAAACCTAACTGCAAAGTAGGTAGTCGGGGTTGTAAGTGATGCAATTTGCTTAAGCTAGATGTCGCTGCTTGTACGTAATACAGAGAATAGTGTAAAGAGGTTCGAAATTTCACTGATGCCGGTGAGTCGCCCATTGGCTCAATTGGTAGAGCGCTGGCACGGATAGCCAGAGGTAGCGGGTTCGAATCCCGTCATGGGTGAAATTTTTAGCTTCGAAATAGGTTTTTATACCCTTTTATGCAAAAAAAATTGTATCTGTCCATTTGGAGAAGACATAAAAATGTTTAAATTAAAGTTTCACTTGATTTTTAGACGTGTCCACATAACACGTCCAAAAATTTTGGCGTGACCAGGTGACGTAATTATAACTGATACTAATTTTAAATTTTACAAACTGACACACGTTTTTCCAGTCTCTTATGTCGAGTTGGCGAATAACCCTTTTTATGCATAGCTGAATTCAGTAACACCTTCTGAGGATTATTTTAGATTGATAAGGTAAAGAATTTATATTTTTGTTTGTTGTAAGTCAATGCATATCATCTGATGTCTTCAGTTGAAGTATAATGGAGAAAAAGACAGCGAAAAAACTCCACTCTGAACATCTTTTCTCAAATCATCTTAAGTAGATAAATGATTATTCTAAGCTGTTTTGTTAAAAGCTGTTATATTGTTACAACTTGTGAAGGGCGAAGTTAACAACAATAAATAAGTCACTTCGAATACTACGAATCTGAGAGAAAAACTTAAAGCACAAAATTTGTTGTACAATACAAACTGTAACTGAGGTATTTCAAGAATCGCGCATTTTTGAGGTAACAATGCATATATATTAATATGTTTCTAAAATATCTAGTGCACGGCTGTTTTAGGAGAGCCTCATAGTTGACTAAATGTTTTAAAAACGCCGTCGGTCGTACAAAAATATTTTTTAATTAGATGTTTTTTTTTTCCTCCAATCACTCGCTCGACAGTAAGTTTAATAGAAACCGTGTCCTCGGGTCTTAACACTCATTTATCCAGTTTTAATCCGGACATTCAACATTTCAAAACATGAAAAGTTTTTTTCCCCATTTTATTACACTTGGTACAACACTTTCAAACACAGGTACAATACCTTGAACTGGATGGAATAGTACCGAAAAAAGAGATACTAGCACTAGGTATTGCATTTTTAACTCAAACTAAGGCTCAATGAGCCTTCTAGTTAAGATAAAACCAACTGAGGTGAGTTGACCGCAAACTCTTTGATTTATATTAAATATTTTACACACAAAGGGTGGTCATTAGTTGCGTTTTATTGATTTATTTATTCATTAGCAACAAGTGCCAAGTGGCTATTGTTAGGTACAACTGATAGTAAGTTGGTTGGCATGTTTTGGAAACCTGTGTTAGAGACTTTTTGTTTTTTAAATTAAATTTTATTTGAATACTAGCTGACCCAGCGAATTTCGTACCGCAACAGTCGTAACAGTCGATTCTTTAATTTTTTTTATTTTTCTCTCCGTATAATATTCTAAAAAAAGAATTAGCGAAATCGGTTCAGCTGCTCTCGAGATTTGCGCTTACCAACACATTCAGCGATTCATTTTTATTTTATAGATTTTTATTAATTAAAGCATTGCTAACTTATTATGAACGTTAAAGTTGTTAGTTTCACAATTAACATGTGAAATGATTATGAGGAAAAGAAGGCAACAAATAAACTTTTCAATAAGCTTGTAACTTAATGAAAAGACTTTCAACTATAAAATTATTCTCATGCATTTTTTGTTGAACAACTATAATGCTTACTTAAGGTACAATTTAGACATTTGATTACCACGACAGAGATTCTGGATTCGACAGACAGTGCTATTCATGGTTTTTTTTAAGTAGCCTATATAAGTCCTACTGCAGGGTCTAAACATTCTCTTAGAAAGAGAGAGTACGAGCGTAATTAACACGCGTGCCCACCGCGGATTAGCAATTTCGAGCGCTGGTTCATCGATTGAGATGAGTGATTTTTTGACCTAGAAAAGTGATTACGTTATTACTTAACATTTTCTTCGTGAAAAAGAAACTTTAGATAACCTCATCCCTTCGTAAGCACAACACATTGTAGACTTTTAGTCCGGATCTACTTACGGGTGTTGTTATATCGGAAGAGTCCGACCAGGTTTCGCTCCGATTCGCAGAGCTTAATCATGGTGAGCAGAGACGGAGCTCGCGTCTTCGGCGTTACTGTGAGACGAGCAACCGACGACGCAAGCTCCGTCTCTGCTCACCATGATGTAGCTCTGCGATTCGGAGCGAAACCTGTGCTATGAGTCTATGACTTACATTGTAGTACAATGACCATTGCATGAACATGACGATTCAATTTCATTGCTGCATCAAGTCTAGTCGCACACATATACCACACGTTTCAGGCGTCAATGGTATGAAAAAACACTTCACGTGACCCCTCCATTTATCAGTCATTGTAGTGAAATGCACTAACAGAATTAAGGCCCTGGTCGGACTCTTCCGATATAACAACACCCGTAAGTAGATCCAGACTAAAAGTCTACAACCTCATCCCTGTATTTGAATCCCGTAGCTTTCCTTAGAGATATTGTATGACTGATAACCCTGTCAATCAGATATTTATCTGTTTTTCCTGGATAAGTATTTATCTGATATCAACCCTTTGTATGTCCCCACTGCTGAGGCATGGGTCTGTGGTGGCGTACATTTGTGAAATTGCAGTAGCACTGTTCAAGGAAGGAACATAAGGAAACCTCTTGAAATCGCCAATGAGCGTTGAGCACGCGTGAGGCCAATATTACACAGAGAGATCTGAGTATAGTGCCCTGCGTTGGGGAGTTTAGACTTCCATGACCTATATAACAAATTCAGACGAAGCCAAACTGGAAACACCTTGTACAACAGAATTTCTAATCATTAGCTAATGCTCAGCACAACACTTCAGCTTTATCGAGGCACAACAATACGACAAGCCTAGTTATCAATCGATAACAACGTACGCATCATCACTATAAAATAACTATTAACGTTCTACTTAGGAGTATGCATCATAGTTGGAAACCAACAGTTCTTTGGATATCATACTTGAGCAATAATAAGCGTAATAAGGGTTCCGTATTCGATAAGAAACCCTTATAGATATAGGTTTGTTGTTCTGTCTGTATGTCCGTCTGTCTATCCGCGGCCTAGCTTAGAGGCGATTAGTACAGGAGAGCAGATATTTGGAATATACATATATTAATAATCACGCTGACAATACGGTAGAATAAAATCTTAGAAACATTTTTAGGGAACCTAATACTACATCACCTAAATTAGGAATGCAACTTTTTTATCGTTTTCACTGGGATATAGTTAGATTGGCCATTTAAATATATTGTGGTGTTTCAAGATATTTTTTTAATTTAGGGTTCCGTTCGCGGCTTGCGTAATTTGTGGGCCCACGGCCAACTTGGACGAGAAATTCAGTTTAACAAGGAGGGAGGTGGCCAACGCGTGGTAAACGGCTGATTGTAGAAATGGTGGAAAAACGAACACGGGCGCTTAACAATAGGCAACCAAATTAACAGAAAAATTTCGAACTAAATCCGAAACTAAACTAAATTTCGAAAATTACGTTGATAAAGCAGTTAGTTCTTTAAAGCAGATAGCACCGGCTCTTTCTACGGAACCCTACACTGTGCGTGGCCCGATACGCACTTGGCGTTTTTTCCCAGTATTGACAATGGTTACTTAAGATAACTTGCTAAAGGACCAGATTGTTGTAAAAATATGTACAAGTACATAATAGTAGTTATTGCCTTAGAGGCAAAAGCGAGAATCGAGCCACAATGCAATTTGTCGGAATCTGTACAGTCGACAGCACGTCAACCTTTACGTTTTAGTTTCAAAGTCACCCGTAACTTCACTTAGTAAAGTGCACGGATGTATTCAAGGGGTTAGTTCTATGTCTGTATGTACCTACCTACATATTGATTTAATTTTAATGACTATTTAATTGATATGTTTTGCTCTTGCGTTTTGACGTTAATACCAATGAGAAAAGGTACTTTACCTACTTTGAACTTAATTACGGGTTGCAACTGTCAAAATGTTTCCGTTTACAGAATAAATGAAAGTCGTCACTCAAAAATATATATTATATTTCCGGTGTGTATTTTAATTTAACTAATTACTAAAATCCGAAAATTTGTTTCAAAAAAATGTAGAGCGAGTCTCTAAACGCGTAGGCTCTTACTAATAAATACCGTATAAGCCTGGTATAGTTACACAGTGGTTTTTTCACGTTATTTGAATGTAATTTTCAGTTGGAAGAAAAGAGAAAAAAACACTGCATAGTTATACAGTACATACCCTAAGTTTATTAGTAAGGCTGGTAGTCTTTAAATAGTAGGTCAATGCTTGTTTCACTATTAGGCTGTATTGTATTTATTTCATCTTTTGGTAGATTTAATGCACTTAGACACGTCAATATATAAAGTAGATAGAAAATGGCCGTCAAGTATTCTTCTTCTTCTTCAGGCTATATTAGTCCACTGCTGGACATAGCCCTTGAGCGCCATAGCGCAACGTTGTGCCATCATTCGTGGGTAATGCCCATAATGTCAAGTATTACATCTACAATTTCACAGTATGCGGCACATAATAGTGATGGATTAATACGATTTAAAATAACAGAATTGAATTAGATTAATGTCAAATTGATAACTCGTATGTAAGTAAATTAAATTACAACCATATAAATACATTACTTCATTAAATTACAGTGTCAATTATATTCGATATCGATATCAACCCTTGTATGTCCCCACTGTTGGGGCGCTGGTCTCTTCCTGCATCGCAGGAAGGTTAGGCCATATTTCACCGCGGGGGCCAAGTCCGGATTGGTGGAGGATTGTAAGGCAGTGGCGGGCCTTACTGTCGGAAGTTATCGAACCGCCCATAACGCCTCAGACATGACTTAACTACTGCCATTACTTGACAGCCGGCACCAACGGCTTGACGTGCCTTGCAAAGCAGGGAAGCGCTCGATTATAGTCAATTATATTATAATCGTTGAATGCTTCATTTGCAGTAAAATTGCTTTTCTTGATTTCTTTCTAAGTTTCATAGTTAACAGAGAATAATAGTTCTACAATAACAGAGGGGTAGACAGAGACCAGGGACTGCCACTTGCCACGATCCTAACAGATCGCCTTCGCTTCATCAATGTTCATAACGTTCATCGTTGCATGCGCGCACTCCGGGTACTTTTTATCTTCCCTTTGCTAATACATCCCCTATTTGGTCGAAGTATGTTCACCTGGAAGGTCCCTTACCGCTCTTCCACTTCGAAGAAGATGAAGATGAAAAACATTTATTTAACGCCACATAGAATACCAAATTTGACAAGAAAAGGAAAATACATAAAAGAAAGCAGGAATAAAACAAAAGCAGAAGAAAAGAGGAACTAAAAATGAATGAAATGAAAATTAATTCCAACGCTACACAGTATGTCGATGCAGCGGAAAAAGGCCGCATGCTCAGTATAAGCTGCGGGTTTGCACCCACAACACTGATTATCAGCGAGGGCCTTCTTGGACAGCGATAGTCACAGGATGGGTGACCATCTCGTGACTACCGCTAGTGGCTTTATTTCCGAGCACTTCCGAGCTTGGACGTTGGTGGTCATTTAATGACATGAAGCAATGTCGGAGAGAGGCTTTGTGGGCGGCTTGATAAGTTCTGACAGAAAGGCCCACCACTGTCTTACAATCGTCCACCAACCCGGACTTGGCCCACGTGGTGGAGTATGTCATATAACCTTTCGATGCGATGCAGGAAAAGACCCGTGTCCCAGCAGTGGGGACACACAAAGGGTTGATATGATCATCGTAATTGTTTATTGGAGAAAGTGCTTATAAAGGCTTGTGCATAATAGGAGTCTTCGACACTTCCTAAGGATTGATATGCTAACTATAAAGAAAATATTCCTAATAAAACAATATTTTCGTAAACAAAACACCATTATTAACATAATAACCAATTAATATTGGTAACATAAACCATTAGTATTTATATAGCTACCTCTGCAATTATCGTTTTCTATGTTTTTTTTTGTACATCTACTTCCTTCTCTAATGTATTAGTCCAGTTCACCCAAAGGTTGTCTGGAAGAGATCACTTTTAGTGATAAGGCCACCGTCTGTACTCTTAGGTTAAGAAATATCTGTGTATTGTCCATTTTTATGTACGAGTACAATAAAGTGTTCTCTATCTATCTAGTTTGAATTCGAATGAGAAAATAAATATCTAATGACTCTGTCGTGTTATCTTATCTTGTCTTGCCTTGCCTTGCCTTGCCTTGCCTTGCCTTGCCTTGCCTTGCCTTGCCATGCCTCGCCTCGCCTCGCCTCGCCTCACCTCGCCTCGCCTCGCCCCGCCTCGCCTCGCCTCGCCTCGCCTCGCCTCGCCTCGCCTCGCCTCGCCTCGCCTCGCCTCGTCTCGTCTCGTCTCGTCTCGTTTCGTCTCGTCTCGTCTCGTCTTATCTCATCTTATCTTATCTTTATAAGACGTACTATATTTTATGTGTAAGCTTTCGAATATTTTGCGTGTACGCTTTCAATTTGCATGAGCGAGAATTTCTCTAATACGAAGTATTTGCTAATGAAGTGAGAATTGGCTCCTTCGTCGGACTCATCCGACAAAGTATCAGGTAAGTGAATCCGGAATAATATACTTATTATATTTTAGTGTTCCAAAATAAATTCACTACGTGACATTATGTTGTTTTGTTTTTTGCATATTTTGTTGCCTACAAAATTAAACGTGCCTTGCAAAAACATTCATTAAAACATATCGAAATCTGGCCGCAAAACTGTCGTGGGTCAGTAGAGGTTATCGAGTTATAGCTTATCGCCTGCTTGTGTGCTGTTTGTTTATGCGAGTGAACAGTCAATACTGCAACCTTTTGTTTTTATCTTCTTTAAGTTTTTTCCTTAACAATTTTTTTTAATTAAGTAGGTAAATTGACGTCATGGCCCGATTGATCGGACTACATCGAAATGTTAACCTCCTTGTAGGAGGTTAAAATTTCGATATAGGACTACTAATATAGGACTACGAGAACTTAAGAGTTCGAAATCGAACCAACAGAAAAAAAATGTCTTCCATCAGACAAATCGAACAGACCACGTGACGTAAGGGTATGATTCGATGTGTGGATATAATTATGGAATTTTCGAATGATAAAATTATAGTTATTAACCAATAATTTTAATTTTGACTAAAGATAGACAGACAGACAGACAGACAGACAGACAGACAGACAGACAGACAGACAGACAGACAGACAGACAGACAGACAGACAGACAGACAGACAGACAGACAGACAGACAGACAGACAGACAGACAGACAGACAGACAGACAGACAGACAGACAGACAGACAGACAGACAGACAGACAGACGGACGGACGGACGGACGGACGGACGGACGGACGGACAGATGGATATAGAGATAGAGAACACTTTATTGTACATAAAAATAGAAATCACACAATATTTCTTAACAGACGGCGGCCTTATCACTAAAAGTGATTTCTTCCAGACAACCTTTGAAAGGACAGAACTAACATAATTCGATCCATAGACAATCCGCGGTAAGCACGCTTGCTCTCTTTCTAAGAGATGACCTGTGTTCTTGCTGTGAGACAGGTGTAGGCTGTTTATATATTTATCCCCTTTGGCATTTCCTGTCAGTGGCATCTCGGGAATATCTCAACTTTCGAGTAATAAATAAGTTATTCAGGTTTTATACATAAGTACACAAACAAAAAATAACAACTCTTCAATACATTTAAATGCCGCAAGTTTCTAACCTCGTACATAAGTGCTAGGATTGGTATGGCGCCCGGCCCCGGTCCCGAGTAGTCTAAGTGGACCTTTAGCACTCCGCCTTGAGAGGGCTCACAGAGCACACAGTCCGAAAGTAACGCGCTTTGCAAATTGTCGTACTTATAATATATTTCGCAGAATCCTTAATACATTTTAACAGTGCTCCAATATGGCTTCTGGAGTGACGTCAACATTACTCTTTGCTGTATTGCTCACTGCTTTCGAATTGGGTCAGTAGATGTTTTTCTAGTTCTATCTGAAGTCTTATTTATATGTCTGTGTATAGAGTTATAAAATTGTTAAATGCGGCTCCTTAAAATTTCAAGTGTGGTAAAAATGAGTGTCGAATCACGGAAATTGGTGAAAATGAAATAATAATTAGTAAAGTAATTTTTGGCTGGGAATTAGTAAAAGGAGATCTATCAAAGTATTACTTTTGAGTATTTATAAAAGAAAATTAAAACAAGAGAGTGGTCCGTTAAACGAATATTGTTCCATATTAATTGTGACGTATTTTTTTAATAAACAAATGATTGTTTGGTGATTTTAGATTCTTTTTAAAGTCTTATATTTATATCCACATCCAAATATCTAGGTAGCTCAAATATCTAAATGTAGAAAAAATGAACTAATAACGAGTAGATAAATATCAATATGGAAATCAGTAAGAGGACTTTTATTAAAGAAATAATTTCTTGTATTTATAAACGAAAATAAAAACAAGTACACTTGCGTATAAAGTAGCTCCTTAAACAAGTATTATTCCATGTTTACTGTTATGTAAATTGTTTATGTAGAAAGTATTAAAACAGTGTGTGTTCGTTTATCTTTGACAGGAACATGCGCGCGTTGCTACTTGTGCAGCTCTGAGTTGAATCCAGCCTGCAACGACCCTTTCTACGGAAATCAAGACAACATGACAGTAAGTTTACGTTAGTCAGTATTGAGTAGAAGCGTTCGTGGCCTAGTCGAACCGAGTGATTGGAATCAATCGCTTGAGTTAAGCAACAACAGGCTCGGGCAGGTGCAGGATGGGTGACAGTCCCGTGACTACCGCTAGTGGCATTTTTCCAAGCGCTTCCGTGCTTCACAAGGCACGCTAAGCCGTTGGTGCCGGCTGTAATGTAATGACAGTCGTTCAGCCATGTCAGAGGCCTTATGAGCGGCTTGATAACTTCTGACAGTACAGCCCGGCACTGTCTTACAATCCTCCACCAACTGGGACTTGGTCCCCATGTTGGATGGCCTAACCTTCCTGCGAAGCAGGTAGAGACCCCTGCCCAAAGAGTAGGGACATAAAAAATGGTTGATGTCAATCGAATCAGTATTGCCCTCTGGATAATCCCTTACGTCCTATTTAAAAACACACAAATTTTACAATGGAATAGGACAGCCAAGCCGGCTAAGCCGTATGGGCCCAGACAGGTGGGCAAAATTTGTCCTGGGATCTACGCGACGTGTATCGCAAACGTAACCGACCCAAGCGGAGATGGCGGGACAACATTTTAGCTGGGTTCACTGGAGGTGGCCATGATCAGGGAGGAGTACAAAGCGTAAGGGGAGGCCTTTGTCCAGCAGTGGGACAAAGTCGAAAGGTATAATATAACTACGTTTGTTCCTTACAGTACTGCTCTCTGGGGCATTCGTATAACTTCAATAGAGAAAACTTGTGGCCCCTACTTGGACACCTGCTAGACGGTTTCCCTGGCTGTGATCGGTACTGCCACAAGCTCGTTTTACGTAAGTAGTTTTCGTTAATATGGTCCGATTTGATATTGTGCGATAGACTTTACGACGACATAGTTCGAATCTTCTTTCTATGATCTGAGGTTCGAATCGTGCATCACGTTGGGAAATCTCCGCAGACCATTTAAATCTTTTTTTCTAAATTCTGTTTATACTTTCTTTGTATCCGTAATGAAAAGTACAGTATTTACCTGGGAGCCGATTCTCGCCCATGCGAATCGAAAACGTAGATGGAAAATATTCGAGTGATTAAACATTTGTCACGTAAAAATCAGTCTAAAATCATGTATTCTAAAAATCAAAAATCATGTATTCTTACAAAGTGGTATGCGCAAATTTGCTAATAAATTTCGCTCGCTTTGGGGTATCGTAACGTCGCATGTTAATTACCTCTATCATGCGACTGTTTATGTAGAATTCAAGTCATGCGCCTTAGAGTCGTATACGAATTATTTGCTAATAAAGTGTGAATTGGGTCTCTGAGCTTAAAGCTTTATTTTGTCTCCCGAACTATTGGCAGGATTAAATAAGTTACAGCTTTACTATCTATCTATCTATCTATCTATAATCAGCCCACATCAACCCACTGCTGGGCATAGGCCTCGTTTTTATTGCACCATTCCTCACGGCCCACGGGACACTTGGCTAGAAGGGAAGACGGCCGGTGGACCAGGGTAGTATCGGAGTGGTGGCCAAGGGAGGGAAGGAGGTTGGTAGGCAGACCACCGACACGATGGTCAGACGACATCGTGAGGGTTGCGGGTCAGAGATGGATCAGGTTAGCATTACTATATTAATAATATATTTTCTTTTTGCAAACAGAGACTGGAACAGTGGTCCGCACATGTCTGTACTCCTCACCGCTGAATATAAGACACACCTGCGATAATTTACTTAAGGAGGCTAAAGACAAGGTAAAATCTTGCACCGTGTGCGCAGCTGAGGGGTGCAACGGAGCTTAACAACATTATTGCTGTCTCGCTCACACCGGTGGAGATCAACATTAGGTTATCAACAATAGCCTGGTGACAGTGGACATTTAACCCTTAGCCAGGCAAAACCATAATAGTGCCTATATTAAATTGAACGTCATCAACTTAAAAAAAAGTCCAAACCTGGTTAAGGTTTAAAAATTGTGCTGTTGATAGTAGCGGATTTTTGCCAAAGATGTTGCTAAATACAGATTACCAGTAAACGTTACAATAAATACAGTTTGGCATGGAGTAAAAGTTACTGAGTACTTTCTTTCAGAAACTCTTCTAAGCTTCTTCTAGTTTTTAATTCTCTAAATTGCCTCCCTAATCCGGCCATTATAAACTTAAACTGTCAGTTGTACTTAAATATTCTTAAATTGTCACTGGAAGTTTAATCCACTTTGAATATTAACGGATAGGCAATCGTTTATTCGGTTTCTAAATTTTTTAATATCTAGATTTCAAAATTCTCTATGGATAATTTATCAGCATCAAGTTTAATGATGAATTTAACGTTTTGATTATGTGGAAAAATGTATTACTTTATTCATATTGAGAAATTCAAGTTTTAAATTATTTTAAAATCATGTCCGGGGTTTCGAAACATGGAAATACGTCACGATAGGGTTATAAAATACCGTCTACCAAACCTTCCTCGAATTCTGGATAAAAGCCTCCTACAGAGCACGAGAGATATATGTTTAAGAAATACTTGTTAATAAATATAAATTGCATTCCAATAAACGAGTTTTATTTGTCAAGTCCACATCTGTGGGTCAAACATTGGAGTATGTCTAGAGGAGTAAAGATACCTAGGAGCAAACAAAACTTTGCTATTAGATCCGTTAAATGTTCAATATACATGCAAAAAAGGTTAACATGTCAGAAATAAGGTTATTTGAATATGATATGCTCCAATAATTATAGAATTACCTATAATCAAGCAAAGAAATGTATTTAAAGTTCAGTATAAATCAGGTGAAGGAAAAATATTATGAAGAAACCTATGTGTCTGATGTTCAAATATCTCAGCGCTTGAAGTGGCCAATCCGCGGTGCGCACGAGTTGTAATTAAGACCATACTCTCTCTCTCTCGCTCTCTCAATTATAGTATAAATAATTGTAATAAGACAGATAAATATTTCAGAAAAAAATAACTTGAATAGTCTTCGCTACATAACCTACTCTTCATAATAATTTATTCTCTTATAATTCATTCTTAATTTGAATTGATTGTAACAAAACGGGTCACATCACTATTGTGAAAAAAAAATTGAACATAAAGTGATGCATTTTTTGGCTACGATTTCATGTTAAATAAATATGGATCTTCGTAAGTGTTATAAGTTAAATGATTGGATCGATTATAGCTAGGTACCTATTTAAGGTTCGAAAGAAAAGCTGTTTATAGGTCAGGTGGACAGTCAGGCAGACGTCGAAGGCATATTAATAGGGATCAGAGAGCCGATTCTCGCCCCATGCGAATTGAAAGCGTAGACGCAACATATTCGAAGGATTAGACATTTGTCGCATAAAATTTAGTTTCCAGGTATCCCCACTATGTCATACGCGCAAATTAATAAATTCCACTTGCTTTGAGGTGTCATAATGTCATATTCGTAATTGGCTGTCTTTTGTGAAGGAAAACATCGTAAAGAAACCCTAGTGTCTGAGGTGTTAGCGTACCTCAGCGCTTGCTATGTACAATGGCCCGTGCGGAAATCTCAGGTCTAACTGGCTGTCTTTATGTAGAATTGAAGTCATACGCCTTAGAGTCGTATACGAATTATTTGCTATTGAATTAGCTCCCTGAGCCTTAATTTTATTAGTGCATTACACTACAATGAAAGATAAATAGTCGGGTCACGTGATGGGATTTTTATACCATTGGCGCCTAGAAGGCTTGATACTTGTGGGGTCTTAGACTTAAAGCAGCAATGAAATGAAATCGCCACGTTCGCGCAGTTATCATTGTACTACAATGCATTTACAGAATCTAGGGCATGTTTGGCGCCATTCCCGTACAAAACCGCGAAGTATGAATTAAACATCGTCGTCAGGCTATAGTAGTTCACTGCTGGACGTAGCCCTCCCCTAAAGAGCGCCACGTTGTCTATATTATTTTTAATGCACTAACCCGTGCTAAGGACAAATTTCAAAACCTATTTAGAGGTTTATTAAATTTGTCCGGATTTTTAAATTTGTCCGGTTTGTTTAAACTTGTCCGGTTTTTAAATTTGTCCGCATCTGGCACGGATAGCCAGAGGTCGCGGGTTCGAATCCCGGCATGGGTGGAATTTTTAGCCTCTAAACAGGTTTTTAAATTTATTAGTCTGTTCATGCACGTAGACCGTTTTCGGGTACTTTTATCTTGCTCGTATATGGTCGAAATGAAGTTTAATACAAAGTGGCTATAGTTCACCATCGGCCAACAATCGCCCAGATGGATGGTAAACGTGCCAGAGGAGTACCGATAAGATGGTCGGACGTCATAAAAGCGTTAGCTGGTGGCAGCATGTACCAGGCGGTCCACATGGCGGAAAACCGTTCGCTGTGGAAACGAGAGACTTTTGATAGCGATCCTCAGACATGAGGGAACGACGGAAAAGAAGTATATAAAAATCTGGATAGCTTCTCCAAGTCATCACTGAATGGTATACTAACGAATGTTGTCTACATTTATAATAAAGCTGAAACGAAGGGGTTGGAACACTACATAGCACGCACAACCAGAACAAAGAATACAACTATGATTTCGTAAGTAAATGTTTTACTAAAAATAACTATCGTGAAAGAGTGGAGGTACCTATCTATTGATGTAAGCAGTAGTCTCGTTTACTATAGACATTGTTTTACCACCGACTTCGCAGAGCACGCTGTATCCACAATGCCATAGAAAAAATTTAACACACCTCATCTTTGCAAAGTATGAGTTTAAAAACACATAATTGATTTCAACCTGTATGTCCCCACTGCTGGGGCATGGGTCTCTTCCTGCATTGAAGTAAGGTTAGCTCCATCACGGAGGCCAAGTCCGGGTTGGTGGAGGTTTGTAAGAAGTTATTAAGCCGCCCTTAAGGCCCCTGACATGGCTTAACGACTGCCATTACATGACAGCCGGAACCCACGGCTTAACGTGCCTTGCGAAGCACGGAAGCGCTCGGAAAAACGCCACTAGCGGTAGTAACGAGACGGTCACCCATCCTGCACCTGACCGCGCATGTTGTTGCTTAACTCGAGTGATTGATTCCAATCACTCGGTTGGACTAGGCCACGAGCGCTTCAAAAAGTACATAATAAAATAATAATAATTTGACAGAATTATCTCGCAGTTTTGTTAGCGTTTTGATGCTATCAATCATCCAATCAATGTCTCTCGCTCGTTCTAAAAAAACTTACGAACGTACTCGTTTCTGTTCGCTCCCCAAAGACATTTATGAAGCAGGTTCAATGTATATAGTTTCATCTGCCGATAAGCTTGGATCATGGCTCGTCATCAAATCTAGGATACATTGATTAGAAACCGGAAATTCCCCGCCGCATTTAACAACCAGTACCTCTATTTGCTATTTTAAGGATCTCATTCAAAAAAATTAATAACGAAACCAAATTCCTTACATAATGAACGACAAAACTGTTAGACTGCTAAACTGTTGACTTTAATTTCAAAATTGATAGATTATGTGCAGAAAAAGCGAACAAAGAAAGTCCACATTTATTATTTACAAAACACGTATTAACTTAAGAAACAGAGTTTTTAATTTAATTAATATTACGTAAGCACTAGACATAATAAAACCTTTCAAAACCTATTTAGAGGCTAAAACACAGAGAATATTGTAAAAATATTCGAAATTTCACTGATGCCGTGAGTCGCCCATTGGCTCAATTGGTAGAGCGCTGGTACGGATAGCCAGAGGTTGCGGGTTCGAATCCCGGCATGGGTGAAATTTTTAGCCTCTAAGTAGGTTTTTAAATTTATTCCTTAGCACGGGTTAGTGCATTAAAAATAAAAATAGTGTAATAATAAAACCTGTAGGTATTTATACGGATTTTACTACCGAGACCACGGTACTTGAAAAAGTGCCGAAACGTCGGAAAATTGTAAAAATGTAAAATTAAACGAGTAAAATCCGTGTAAAGACAGTTTTTATTAATATTACGTCGTCGTCGTCGTTATAGGCTATTCTATTCCACTGCTGGACATAGCCCTCCCCTAATGAGTGCCATGCCATAGCGCCCTGCCTTTAGCTTGCCGCATCCGGCATGTGCCTGCAGTTTTTCGCAGATCGTCATCTCACCTGTAGAGGGCGTCCTACACTACGTTTTCCGACAGTGCTGCAAACCCAACCAGCAAAAAAAAAGAGATTTTGAAGAAAAAATCAAGAGACGCCAAAAAAAATCGGTAGAAAACGAAATAATACCTTTTTGATCAATTATGATGAGTTTAGATTTAGTAAATTAAGTTAGTAAAGCAGAAAAATACAACACAAAAACACAATGCTTTTTTATTCAATAAAGATATGACTTATATAAAGATAGATTGTGTTACCAGACCATACAATAACAAAAAAACCTTTTGACACTCAAGACTTTTGACAGTTAATTTAGTAATTTGAGTTGCCATTAACTGAAAAAAATGTTTCTATTTTGGCTAGAGTATCAGAAGAATATCTCCAATGGCTATGCACACTTCCAACAAGTACACCAAAAACATGTTGCGAATATTTATTTTTTTTGGAGAACTAGCCATTGAGATTGTGTTAGTGTTAGCTAGTAAGTTAACAAAGGTGGAATATGCAGAAATGTAGTGGCTACTTGTCAAAATTCAGGAGATTTTACTCAATTCTACAAATAAAACGGTAGATCAGGAGACAGTGTCTAAAATCAGGAGATCTCCTGATAAATCAGTAGAGTTTGCAGCACTGTTTGCCGAGTCGCGGTCTCCCCTCAAGAACACGTTTACTCCAACGATTGTCGGTGAACGTTACGTGAACGTAAATTATTGCCCACAGCTGTCCCGTTGGCGCAGCGGTATCATATCGGATTACCATGCTGGAGGTCGTGGGCCCACTGGTTCCTGTCGTACGTTTATACAAGTGCCCTCAGTGTGTATTTTCATGTTTGTGGTGTGGTGTCCTG
Organism: Yponomeuta sedellus; assembly: GCA_934045075.1. Taxonomy (NCBI): domain Eukaryota; kingdom Metazoa; phylum Arthropoda; class Insecta; order Lepidoptera; family Yponomeutidae; genus Yponomeuta; species Yponomeuta sedellus. The sequence goes on from OW203738.1 coordinate 13,943,207, forward strand.
GCCTGGGTACCAGAACCAGGGTATCCCAGCTTGGGACCAACAAAAGTGATTATGTTTTTTGGAAGTTATTATTATTATGATTTATTGCACACAAAATAAATAACAGGACATCACATAAGAAATAACATGTACAACGGCAAGCTTATCTATGTAGGAGCATACCTTGGAGAGTCGGAACAGCAGTAAAAAACGGGTCTATATAAGTGTATAAAATAAACAACAATATATAGTAAACAATAAATAAATATAGCTCAAAGTTATGATAGAGATAAATAGTGCTCTTTCTGCTTGTGCTTCTTAAATGTACCAATTGCAGAACTAGCGCATATTTTCCGTGGCAGTGCATTTCAAAGCCTAACCGAATGAAGCGTTAAGGAGTCACCGTAAGCTCGAGTGTTGTGATAATATCACGCAAAATAGTCTCTTTTTGTAGTAGAGTTGTGGAAACCCTAACTGTCACCAATACCAAATCTAGTGTTGTAAGCAGGGATCTAATAGGCGTATCCCCAGAATTCAGGTACTGAAACCTTTCTCTTCTGATGTGTTCGGGGGACGAGGGATTATTAATATCAAAGACTAGACACCCCCGGGCCTGTGAGCAGCCAGAAGCGCCCGTGGCCTAGTCGAACCGAGTGATTGGAAGCAATCACTCGAGTTAAGCAACAACAGGCGTGGTTAGGTGCAGGATGGGTGACCGTCCTGTGACTACCGATAGTGGCATTTTTCCGAGTGCTTGCGTGCTTCGCAAGGCACGTTAAGCCGTTGGTACCGACTGTCATGTAATCGCAGTCGTTAAGCCATGTCAGAGGCCTCACGGGCGGCTCGTTAACTTCTGACAGTAAGACCCGCCACTGTCTAACAAACCTTCCTGCGATGCAGGAAGAGACCCGTGCCCCAACAGTGGGGACATGCAAGGGTTGATATCGAGTAGCCCGATAAATAACACTATTGTGCATTATGTAGTAATTGGATAACTTTTTGCACGCTGTCTAACTGCCTTGCATTCCTTGACAGAAAGAGAGCGGGGTGTAGGGTTTGCGTGGCTTAAACAGTCAGGCGCTTACAATAGTTGCAAATCATGGATTTTATATTAAACGAGTCTAATCTTTACCTAATAAATACGAGGGGAGGTCCAAAAGTTCGTGGAATGGAGGGGAAGGAGTGGGGATAGGGGCGCTCGCTTAGTGTCATACGGTTAAGGGACTCATAATTAGTAGGTATATAAATTAAGTTTCAGCCCTATCGGGTCATTCGTTTAAGAACACTCGCCTGCTTAACAAGTCAATCCGGAAGAAAACTGAAACAATGGAGAAAATTGAACACCGCGCTGTCATAAAGTTCCTTACGAAGCAAGGAAAAGACGCTCAAACCATTTTGAATGAAATGGGAACCGTTTATGGAGAGCAGTGCCCTAGTAAATCCATGATTTACAAGTGGCATGGTCTGTTTAAACATGGTCGGGAGTCGATTGAAGACGACCCCCGCTCAGAAAGGCCAGTTGAGGCCACCACATCAGACATCGTCGAAAAAGTGGAATAAATTGTACTCGAAGACAGACGTTTGAAGAAAAAACAGTTATCTGCATTAGTTGGAGTATCAGATACCACCATTTTGCGAATCCTATATGATCACCTGGGTATGACAAAAGTCAGTGCAAGATGGGTACCGAGAATGCTCACGCCTCTTCAGAAACAGCAGCGCGTCGATGCGTCGAAACAGTTTTTGGAGTGGTGTGGAGACGAACCTGCACAGATTTTGGAGCGGATTGTTACTGGAGATGAAACATGGGTTCATCACTTTGAACCTGAGTCCAAACAAGAGTTTATGCAATGGCATAAGAAGGGGACACCACCGCCGAAGAAATTCAAAGTGTCGGAGTCGGCTGGAAAGTTGATGGCAACTGTTTTTTGGGATTCTGAGGGGATACTACTCATTGATTACAAAGAAAAGGGAAGAACCATAACCGGAGAATACTACGCATCAATATTAGAAAATTTGAAGGAGGCCATCAAGGAAAAACGTCGAGGAAAATTGACCAAGGGTGTGTTGCTCTTGCAAGACAACGCGCCGGTTCACAAGAGCAGAGTTGCAATGGCTGCTCTGCACACGCATGGCTTTGAATCACTAGTCCACCCACCCTACAGTCCAGACCTGGCTCCAAGTGATTTTTATTTGTTCCCAAATTTAAAAAAGGACTTAAGGGGAAGGAAATTTTCCGACGATAATGAGGTAAAGGAGGCAATTTTGGGTCATTTTGAGGCAAAAGACAAAAAATATTTTTATGATGGTTTAGAAAAATTAATTAATAGATCTAATAAATGTATTATGCTTAAGGGTGATTATATTGAAAAGGAAAAATAGATTTATTGTTTTATTTTATTTATAACCCCTTCATTCCACGAACTTTTGGACCTCCTCTCGTAATTGCGATCAGAACCGTTTAACATATTAGTATCGCGAATCAGTAAGAAATAAAATGGATTTTATTTGTTCAAAGGGGTTACAGTTCGCTAACCGAAAATAATCGTGATTGTAAAAACTTTAACGATTATACTATTTTTATTTTTAATGCACTAACCCGTGCTAAGGACAAATTTAAAAACCTATTTAGAGGCTAAAAATTTTTCCGGTATGGGTGAAATTTTTAGCCTCTAAATAGGTTTTTAAACTTTGACGATTGTTCATGTTTATTCCACTTATATTTTAAGAAAAAATCGTATATTGCGGCAGACTTAATGACATGGGCATTTTCTACCAGTCAACCGGAGCAGGGAGACAACAGAGCTGGTAGGCGTGCATAAGAAGAAAAATTAATATGGTGTATAATTAAATAAACTTACACTTAAAAAATATACTCTCCTTAGTAAAAATAAATAAACTTACAAATTAATATATACATTATACAATAAACATATAACATTTAACAAAGGTACTTAATAAATTTTACATACAGGCACATACAACGCTTCTGGCCCCACACTAGTATCTTGTATCCTAAGCATGACAATTTATATCTTTAAAAACCTATTTAGAGGCTAAAAATTTCACCCATGCCGGGATTGGAACCCGCAAACTCTGGCTATCCGTGCCAGAAAATTTAAATTTGTCCTTAGCACGGGTTAGTGCATTAAACATAAAAATAGTATAATTTATATCTTACCATATACCTCGCCAGAGGCACGGGCCTGCTTGCCATAAACACAGGCTACATGTGAGCCTAGCTATGGCAGCAGACATGTACCCAAGTACATTTTATGTTATGTTTTTTCTTCTTAGAATAACTTAATGTAGATGTATCTCTATGTAACCTTTACTTTGAATTAACAAAAATTTCTTTCTTTCTACTAGGATACCCTGTGTCGTGGGAACCAGAAACAACGAATTTACAAACATGTAAACATCCAAGACCTGGGGTTTTTTGCCTTCAGCCGGGGTTCGAACCCGGGACCTCTCGCATGGTTGGCAGATACGCTACCACTACGCCACAGAGGTCGTCATATAATATAATTTATATATTATATGTTTATGGGAGCTTGTCACAGCTTAACAAGCTGTTTATTTGAAATGTAACGGATTCCCATGATTACACTTCGAATTAAACCTTCCGAGTACAATTGTGACTCGCGCACTAAAGGTTTCGTACTACAAACATATTATTGCTCAAAATATTATGTTTTAAGTCGTTCGTTTTTTTTCGTGCAAATGATTTTTTTTGTGGTTGCTTAAAAACCTATTTAGAGCCGGATAGATGCCGGGATTCGAACCCGCAACCTCTGGCTATCCGTGCCAGTATGGGTGAAATTCTTAGCCTCTAAATAGGTTTTTAAATTTGTTCCTTAGCACGGGTTAGTGCATTAAAAATAAAAATAGTATAATCATGTGGGTACAGTGATATCGTTCCGATGCTAAACCTAACTGCAAAGTAGGTAGTCGGGGCTGTAAGTAATGCAATTTGCTTAAGTCAGATGTCGCTGTCTGTACGTAATACAGAGAATAGTGTAAAGAGGTTCGAAATTTCACTGATGCCGGTGAGTCGCCCATTGGCTCAATTGGAAGAGCGCTGGCACGGATAGCCAGAGGTTGCGGGTTCGAATCCCGGCATGGGTGAAATTTTTAGCCTCTAAATAGGTTTTTAAATTTATTCCTTAGCACGGGTTAGTGCATTAAAAATAAAAATAGTATAATCTTGTGGTTATTTTCCCCTCGAAAGCATTTCATCCCAAAGCGTGTCGAGCGCGAGTTGAACGAACTTTCTTACTCTATCGTTGTTGCTGATTCAGTGAGACTATTTTAAAAATAGTCTGGATAACTATATAAAAACAAAACAACAATACCTCGTGGCCCAGTGGAACAGAATAATTGGAATCAATCACTAAAGTTAAGCAACAACAGGCGCGGTCAGGTGCAGGATTGTGACCATCCCGTGACGCTAGTGGCATTTTTTCCCAGCGTTTCCGTGCTTCGCAAGGCAAGGAAGGCTGGCGGTTAATCATTGTTCAATAAACATTGGTCTATCAACTATTACTGTAATATCATTGGTCAATAAATTATTACTATTGTTAACAATATGTACTAACACTAGAGTAAGATTACTAACAAATTTATATGATTTTTGATATTTGAAATAAATGAATTGAATTGAATTACTATTAACGGAGCCGGCGGTCAGGGAAAAATCGCGACATAGATTTCCACATCGATATCAACCCTTTGTACGTCGCCATTGCTGGGGCAGGGGCCTTTTCTTGCATTGCAGGAAGACCCGCTTGGTGAAAGTTTCCACACTACACCACTGGGACCAAGTCCGGGTTGGTGGAGGATGCCATTATATGACACACGGCACCGCCGGCTTAACGTGCCTTGCGAAGCACGGAAGCGCTCTGAAAAAATGCCAACAGCGGTAGTCACGAAATGGTCACCCATCCGGCACCTGACTGCGCCTGTTGTTGCTTAACTTAAGATTGATTCCAATCACTCGGTTCAGCTAGGCCACGAGCGTTTCCGGCGTGCGTGCATGCAAAGCCTTATGAACGTTGATGAAGCGAAGGTGATCTGTCAGGATTGTGGCTAGTGGCAGTCCCTGGTGTCTGTCTACTCCTCTGGGATACAGACGTGAGGTTATTTAAGCATGTACCTACGTGTTATTGGTGAATGACGGAAGCGAAACCGTTAATCGAAACCTTGGTGTACGGTTGTAGCTTCATATATTTTACTGGAGAACCTAATTGAAAAGCCTATGCTACGGCAACTTTTCCAAGCGAGTCAGGCGCGCACTCTGACCTCTTCGTTTAAGCAGTGAGCTCATGGTATAGTGCGAGGGGCGCACACAAGAGGGGCACAGTCCGAAACGAATACGCTTCGAGATCAGACACTTCTTCTGTTGAATATGGCTCCTGTAACCACAATTTTATTATTTGCGGTACTGCTAACCGCTTTTGAACTAGGTGAGTACATGCTGGCAGTATTACTTTTTTTAAAGCAAGCCTCACAGTGTGTTGTCGTGGTTCTAATTATAAAAATAATGTTTTTTATGCATAATTTTATGACGTTAAATTTTGTTTTGGGACGCAGTGCTCCTTTGTTGACATACATAAAACAGTGGGCGTATAACAGTGAGGGATTATTTTTCTCCTCACTAGTGGTTTACGTCGTTTTTTATATGGTGTAATTAGAGTATTAATGTAATTTAATCTCGTAGCTTCACGGTACTTTCTCGCATTTTGCGTACGTATACGCCATAAATATCAGAATTAAGGTGCATGCTAGCTATGACTTAAGTAATAGAAGTTTCAGGGGTCCCGACACTAGGCTAGGCCTGTAACGTGGGGAACCATTTGTATTTAAAAGAGAAAACAAATGAAATGTTATTAAATTTTAACTTTAACAATATTGAAGCACCAGAGAGAGAAAGAAATAATCCTGTAATTTCGCCAGGGCCGTCCGTACGTTCTGTCCATACGAGTATGTGAACATGGTTGATAAAAATTCGGGAAACGGTCGGTTTCCATTAATAGCATCTATTTAATGGAGTACCTATTTCTAATTTTAAATTAAGCGTATTGCGCGTTCAGTCGACAGCATATCAACCTTTATACGCGTGCACTCTACTCAGTTATTTTACGGGCGACTTTGCTTTGCAGCAAAATTTAAAGGAGTCAACGTTTAAATTTTTGTTGTCCACTGTTCGTAACTAATGGTGATTCTTTTTACACATCGCGCGTTATACTTATAAGACCTAACAATAGATGCTTGCCTTTGAGAGACAAAGCAAATAATGCAAAAATAGAGGCTAGTGTTGTTCAAGGTCTCGGCCAGATGCTTTGTAGGTATTGGGAAGGTGCCTATAAGAATACAGGCGCAGGCCACCGCCTCGGCTTTACAAGTAACGTCTAAATACGTGATTCTTCCGGGTTCCAATAAAACCCTTTTGGAAATATACTAATACCGGCGAACTTTCCAAAATCTGTTTTATGTGGGTTATAAATGTTATAATGTTTCCTACTGTTTCTATTGAATTTAATTTGAATAAAACAATTTGGTTTTAGCATCGTGTTAATTCTTCTATACCTACCGGCATAGTCACTAATACGCCTATATGTGAAGAATCCTGGATAATAAGACGCCTTCCTTACGTTTTAGGAACTTTGGCAAAGTTAAAGGCGTAACTAATCGCGCGTTGACTCCCTTTTGCAGAATTATTCGCATACACATCTATTTTAAGAATACACACGTTGCTGAAGAGATTTGTTTTTATCAACAAAAACAGTAAAAAACGTTTTGACCCGCATAAACACCCATTTTAGGATTTTTCTTCGGAAGCTCTCCGTTGGAATTATTCCCTGACCGATCTCTAGCCACGGGGACGTCCACTCGGATCAGTCGCAACGGATTACATCAAACCAAGCAAAATATTCCCCTCGGATCATGTGATCCGAATGTGATCCGTTGCGACTGTGATCCGTTTCTGTGATCCGAGTAGACGTAACCCTAGCCGGATACGTCCAGTCGGATCACAGAAACGGATCACATCAAAAAAAACAAAATATTCCACTAGGATCATGTGATCCGTTGCGACTGACATCCGTTTCCGTGATTTGAGTAAACGTACCCCAGCCGGGTACGTCCACTCGGATCACAGAAACGGATCACATCAAACCAAGCAAAATATTCCACTCGGATCATGTGAGCCGAATATGATCCGTTGCGACTGAGATCCGTTTCAGTGATCCGAGTAGACGTACCCCTAGCCGGGTACGTCCACTCGGATCACATTAAACCAAGCAAAATATTACACTCGGATCATCTGATCCGAATGAACTACATTTTTGATTAGATTTTTTCCATTCAGATCACACCATTAATCTTAGTAGGAAGGTAATCGATATTTTTTATAACAAGTGTGCATATTTCATAGTCTAAATATATTCCACTAAATAATATTAATAAATATTTATTAAAAAATATCGATTATCTTCCTACTAAGATTAGTGGTGTGATCCGAATGGAAAAAATCTAATAAAAAATGTAGTTTATCTACCTACGCCTCGTATATGCACGCCGCATGCAATCCGTTCTTCTGTCTCTGTGTGCATCTTGCAAAAATCAGTCTTAAGGTCAAACTGTACTTTTCATTTCAACACGCCTTGATTAGCTTCAATTGTATTAACTGACAAACAAGGTCTGTCGTAAGTAATATTGTCGTTCATGTTGCAAAATGTCGTATGTAGGTGAAAAAAACATGATTTTAGTTTAAAAACCTATTTAGAGGCTAAAAATTTCACCCATGCCGGGATTCGAACCCGCAACCTCTGGCTATCCGTACCAGGCCTCTGGCTATCTGGTACGGATAGCCAGAGGTTGCGGGTTCCCGGCATGGGTGAAATTTTTAGCCTCTAAATAGGTTTTTAAATTTGTTCCTTAGCACGGGTTAGTGCATTAAAAATAAAAATAGTGTAATGATTTTAGTTTTTTCACCCTTTTGTATGTGCCCACTGCTGGGGCACTGGTTTCATGCTGCATCTCAGGAAGGTTAGGCTATGGTGGCGGATTGTAAGACATTGGCGGGCCTAACTATCAGGAGTTATCAAGCCGCCCATAAGGCCTAAGTTTTTTCATCTACGAGTAAATTGAAGGAAGACTCGATTCTGGATGTATCTGTAATAGATAATAATCTCACCCTGAGTAGGTAAGGATTATGATGTCTTGCTATCTTTGTACTTTACATGTTGCAATATGAACTACGATATGTATTATATGTTAAACGGGTCAGGTCAGTAGTATGTACCTAACCATTGAATTTGAAGTAAGGATAGAAGATCATTCAATAGCTTTTTTCGGATCCTGGCGCTGACGTCGCTTGTCGGTAAAATTTGTGACTAACTTATTACATTTTCTGTATAATAACGAAATTGAACCACATTTCCCTAATAGTTTATTTTTTTATAAATTAATATTAAAAAATCCAATGATTTAATCAATAAGTTATTAAGATCGAGATAACTTAATTATTTTAATCAATCTTTCGTAACCCAGTCAGCTACCGTACTTGATAATGAGTTGCTTGTGCCCAATCTCACTAGTCTATGCTACTCCACGTTAGATGGCGCTAATAGAAATAATTGGGCCACACAGAAGGGACTGGGGCGCGCGCAGACATCACTGATTAAACCGTTCGCAGATAGTAAATGTCACGGATATCCGTGGTAAATGTTTAGAAATTTTCTAAAACGATACACGAAAATATACCTCATGGATGGTTCACAGATATTTCACATTTTGCAAAATAGGTGGAAGAAATATTTTTTTTTTAAGGTTTCTAGTACAAGATCGATTAAGCTATGTTGGTACATCTTTTAATTTTTATGTGATTTATTGACAAATAAGTTGCTTAAAACTTTACTAAAAACGGTACCGATTATTATGGCAGCTTCCTATAAGAACTCGTGGTCGCAGTTTGTACCCCCTAGTTTTTGAATTCGCAACTTGCTGTTGAGGAACAGTCGACAGCATATCACCTTTACATTTTATAATGTCTTGGAATAATTAACTACATAAACAATAATTAACTATAGCCCTTTAAGTATAACTTCCAACTAAAACATAGATTTTAGGGTTCCGTACCAGAGGGTAAAAACGGGACCCAATTGCTAAGATGGTATGTCCGTCTGTCGGTCTGTCCCAAAGCTGAACGTAAACTCTCATGAACCGTGTAGCTACAGTTGATATTTTTATAGATGATGTACATATTTATTTAATGAAAGTCATTTCCATTTTAACCGACTTCAAAAGAGGTTATCACATCGAAGCGTATGTTAATTATTTTTCACTATGTTTTCGCATTATCTTCGTCAAATCTTAACCTATTTCGATATTTTTTTTTGTTCTACTAGGTATATCGTCCCATTGGTCCCATTTTAATTTGGTGAAGATGTCATGAAGACTTTGAGAGATGGAGAAAAGAACTTTTCAATGGACAGCAGCAAATAAGGCCTAATGAGGCCCATTCATAAATAATATGCATATGTTTCATAAAATATAATATAAAAGCTGTCCCAGGGTAATTTGGTGATGTTCTGATGAAGACTTTCAGAGATGGGAATTTAGAACTTCAAATTTAAGTAAAAAAAATCACTTTGTTCATCAAATACTTTCATTAAGTAGCACATTATCTGGTGGACATTGTTACGAAGTTCATCAGCTCAAATGTAGTTCTTGAGAGGTTTTAAGTTTCTAATCTAGATAAAAATATGCCGTTTTCAGTTAACCAGAATTTAAGTCAAAATATACAATTTTACTGTCGTGGTTATTAGTTCCTTAGTCAAAAATATACTATAGGCATGCGTAGTTATAAAAGTCACAATATCTATTTAGTTTCATACGAGTTTCACAAGTCAGTCAGTGATTAAGACGGTATAAAACGAAAATATGTTTACGCAGAGGACAAATACAGCGCTGGTGCACAAAAGTGTATTTTGCATGGGCCCTGTAATTTATAATAAGCTGTCTAGTGCATTAAGAGAATTGGACTTAGGCTTGTTCAAGCACAAATAAAAAAATATATTATTTAAAAACTGCTATCATACAATAATCGAATTTCTGACTGATAATTATATTGATTAAAATAAGTATAACAATGATATACTATTTGATATTATCCCCGTGACCTCTCTTGTTTGACATTTTTACTTATTATCGCATGGAATGTTATTTTTTTTATGTTCTTGACATTTTAAATTCTTGATGTTAATATAATAGGTCAATCAAATTAAAAAAAATCCAGGAATTAATTTCCAGAAAGCTGGATATCATTTTATACCATCATTTGATCTTAAATGCGTGTAATGCGAATTCGCACGGTCCCAGGAGGTGAGCTCAACTTTTGGGGGCCAAAAAACCGCGAACTTCTCACACTTTCTTTCAGTTTTGTGCTTCTAGCTCGGAAACGGTACTTTGGACTGGAATCTTCGTTATTGCAATATTAAAGAGAGTTAAATTTTGCGTTGTATGATTGTCTTCTTCTTCAGGCTATATTATGGAGTCCACTGCTGGACATAGCCCTCCCCTAGTGATGACCAGAGCGGCCTGTCTTATACCATCATTGGGGGTTAATGCCCATAATCCCCACGTTGGGCATGCGGGTTGAGGATCGCAGATTGGTGGTATTGTACTGCAGGGGGCGCTGCTGCCCACCCCCTAGTTTGTGTCCCTTAGTCACCTTTTACGACACCCGCGGGAAGAATTTGGGTTGGTGCTATTCTTTAAGCCGAAACCACACAGCATGATTGTCTAAAACTTTAAATTCGATATATTGGTATAGCCGAAATCAAAAGTTGTGAACCGGAACTTATTTACGTGCAAATTTACATTTTGCGAATTTTCAAGACCATATTTCTTTGAAACTGATACTCTTACTTCTATTGAAATACCCATAAGACAAACATTGTAGAGAATAAAATTTCACATTATACCTAAAAACTATTTTTATTTAATCTTTTCAGAGCACTCTCCACCAGCCTCTATACCACGTATCATGCGTCTGAACCAATTTTCAAAACATTTATTCCAGTCCTCCGCAGACACCTCTTCCACGGCCTTCTCAAACGCTGCTAGCGCGTCTTCCGGCGATGAAAACTGTATCCCTTTGAGCAGATTTTTTATTTTAGGCAGTAAAAAGAAGTCACACGGAACCTAATCAGGACTGTAGAGAGGGTCTCCTAAGACTCTGATCTGTGTGGAGTCCAGGAAGTCCCTCGTTTTGATCGCAGTGTGCGCGGGCGCGTTGTCGTGGTGAAGAAGGACCCCGCGGAGCCCGTTGTTCAATCGCTTGTTGCTCAATTCAGAAAAAAACTTCTGGCAGGCATTTTGTGTTATACCATTCAGCGTTTAATGACTTTGTTTAATTTCAAAGTTACGTACATTTGAGAATTTGTAGTTGCAATACCACTCGCTAACGGTGAAGGAAAACATCGTGAGGAAACCCGCGGCCTGGTTGGCTCCGCACGTATTGACTAGTCTTTCCTGTGGGCTAGGCCGACTAAGCTGTCAGGATGGTATAGGTGCTGGGCAAGCCTACACCATCTATAAAACCATGTCCCAGGCACTACAGCGTCGGAGTGGGCCCTTCACCCATCTAGTGTGAGTGAAGATACCACTGGACGCTGTATAAATCATCTCATTAAGTAGATGCAAAAAGGCCAATATTATTATTATTCAGCGTTGATGCTGCTTTGGTCTCAAAGTGGAATTGAAGTTAGGTACCCCGTCAAAGTGAAGAAACTATAAAAAAAATCCTGCGCTCCTCGATCGCTTCACTTTCGTAGGCGTTGGTTCATTTTGAAACAACCAAACTGTCGACTGATGCTTTGTTTCTGGATCATATTGAGAAATCCAGGATTCGTCACCTGTCACAGTGTCGTAAACGCGCCGTGACGAGCCAGCATCAAATTTTTGTAAGAAATCACGGCACCAATCCACACGGGCCTGCTTCTGAGCTTCGGTGAGGTTGTGCGGCACCCAGCGAAAAATTATTCTCCTTACGGGAAGGTGCTTGTGCAAAATCTTGTGAACACTTCCTGAACCAATCTGCAGTGTATGCTGAATCTTTTCGTACTTAATTCGTCTGTTTTCTTGAATTATTTTTTTTACTGCCAGCAAACTTTCTTCGGTGACAGCCGTGATCGGACGACCACTCCTTTGTTCATTCCCTCAAAGTAAGATGACCGCGTTTGAACTCGCTATACCAGCGGTAGATGGTTGTTTTTGAAGGTCCTTCATTCATAAAAGCAATTCGAAGTCGATCACATGACTCATCAGGTCTTAAGCCACATTTGAAATAGTATAAAATCATAGCACGAAAATGTTCTGAATGCCGATCCATTTTGGCTCTCAAAAAATGCGGAGGGAAATTTGAAAATCGAACAGTAGTATTTTTACTTTTAAATAAATGACGTTTTCATAACAACTACTAGTGGCCAATGTCTTATACATAAAAACTATTTTTCAAAACTTTCTGAGTGGCCTGGTATAGACAACTCAACTTTCAAATTCAGTTATTATCTAAGACTATATTTGCATGAATTCAAAATTATACTTTTTTCATTTTGCGGATTTTCCGTTAGTATGAGGTGTGAAGTCTACATTTAAGGCAATTTAAGGGTAAGGAACATTTCAATGCAACATTTTAAGGACGCGGTCAGAAAACTAGAGATTCGAAGTAGGTATTGTGAATGAAAAACAATTTTTCGCAAGTGATCTTTAATTAGTACCTTAGGAAGCAATAGAAACATTAAAAATATATAGATATGCAGCACAGCATTCAAGTTCCCATTTTCTTAGTTGTTGAAATTACCCGGTTCACAACTTTTGATTTCAGATATACCACTAAGCCTAATTACTTGTAAATTTCTATATTACTTGTTACTATAAATTCTTCTTAGTCTGTACCTACGCTCTACTGAGCAGTCGTGGTCTTCAAAAAAAGGCTTCATTATAGGCTAATGTTGCGTGTCTCACGATGTCTCGCCGACGTTTACAATATTCACAGAATATTTCGTTGTATTCACTTCAAAAATAAATAATTTAATTAATAATAGTACCTACGGAACCCTTCGTGCGCAAGTCAGACTCGGACTTGGCCAGTTGATTTTTTTACTTACTATGCTTGCTTGCTAGATACCGATTTGGTACCTAATCCATAATTATACAAATTAGACATATTCATGCCTGCTCACACACTTGGTTCATTCATCGCATGGGTGCTATAAAACTATTATAACGAAGAACTAATTATTTTAGATCTTCTACAAATGTAGTTTGTTGTAGATTCAACACTAGTAATTTGTATCTTTTTACATTTACATCAGCTCTTCTAAATAGGTAGATCAGATTTCTGTTGGTAGAAAGTTAAAACAAACGCAATCATTTTTCGTCCAACGAACGATTGCGCTCGGGGTGCCAGGCGACGTTGCCAAGTAGTGCGGGGTGAGTACCTAGGCGACGCGTCGTTGCCAAGTTGCCCTAGCAACATCTCTGCATCCATCGCCGTGTGTGGGAGCGTGTTTTACTTTTGAGAGTAGGTATGTTCTGCGTAAGATTGTAAACGTAGGTAGTGGTTATATACTCTGATTGTAAGCACGTGATATGTGAGTAAGCTACCTATGCTCTGGGTATCTGCCTTAGTTAAAATTAATATAGATAGTAAATAATCTAGGAGCCCGCGCGACACATTAGCACACTAGCTAAAACGGCGAGGGCTATTGTCTATCTTTGTGTTGTCTCACCGGCCCGGCACCGGCTCGCGACTCCGGGGCCGGTCGGCGCCGCACGGTGGGCTGAGAATCACGTTTCAAAGACATATGAACTTGAGTTTTCAAGTGTCACTTTTTTCTCTCGAAATAGGTTTTATTACTCATTATCATTACTATACTAAACAATGTGATGAGAGACTATTTAGAGAGCAAACGGATGTGTAAGAATTTTTCGAAGAAAAATTTTTATGGAGCTGACATGAAAAGTAATATCCTTGGAGATGTAAAAAGTGCTATTTATTTGTGATTTTTCGGCATACTTTTTATAGCAGTGCCCTTTGCGATTTTTTTAAAATTAATAATGTGTATTTTATACTTAAATGACTAGTTAGACCAACTTTAGATATACCCTATACCATATGCCCTAGCCTATGAAATTAAAATTAGGCGTGTTATATATAATGTACATATTATCCCTTTATTTTGTAAAGGGATAATATGTACATTAGACGACATTCACCAAAGTAAGAAAGGTTTTAATAAAATACCAATTTTTCAAAATATATTTTTACTAATTGCACATTCACTGACCACGAACTGGCAGACGCCAAGTAGGACACCTACCAGTTCGCTCGACCGATGATCCCAAAAATATCGCTGGTGGTGGCTGGGTGAGGATTGCTGAGGATAGAGTAATGTGGCTTGCCCTGGGAGAGGCCTATATGCAGCAGTGGACAAATACAGGCTGATTGATTGCACATTAAATATAAAGACCGTTTCTTTATCATGAATTCCCAAAAACGTTAATATCACTTTAATAATTCGTAAAACAAGTCTTATTAATTAAACACATAATGTATATGCTCAGTTTTAATTTCATAGACTAGGGTACAGGAATATCTAACTACGCATAATCAGGACACAAAAGCATTAGAACTACTCATTTTAGTACAAAGTACACATTATAATTATATTTTCAAAAATCGCAAAAGGTACCGCTATAAAAAGTATGCTGAAAAATCACAAATAAGTAGCACTACATCTGCAAGGATATTACGGCCAAACTTGCGATTCTAGAGTTATAGCCACTTTTCATGTCAGCTTCATACAGATTTTTCTTCGAAAAATTCTTACGCGTCCGTTTGCTCTATAAATTGTCTCTCATTGTTTAGTGTAGTAATGAGTAATAAAACCTATTTCGAGAGAAAAAAGTGACACTTGAAAACTCAAGTTCCTAGAGTCCCGCCGGTGCCGTCACCGGGGGTAGCAAGCAATATTTTTTCAAGTTATTTAAGCGTCTATCTTCATATTTTCACAATTAATATTAACAATAACATCATGTATGATGACTAAATCACCGAATTAGTTAATAACACCTGAGGTATACTAGGAATTGGAGTTTGATTACCATTAGGGGTATTGTAGTTAAATGGAAGGTAAAATATTTTATGTGCTCATTGACATTTTGTCCTGCTAAAAAAACATACTTACCCAAATCATAAAGAGTAAAATATGGAATCGCAAGTCTGACAACTAAACTTGACTTGTTCGTGGTTTTGAAGCAGTGTGGAAAGCTAAGCAACTACTCTACTTTGTTGGAAAAAGTTGTATCGCTATTGAACCTTCATCATCTGTCCGATGAAGATCTTGATATACTTCGAGAATTCTGTCGAAGATTCAGTCAACAAGTTACCAAGAGATGGAAGACAGCAAATAGAAACCAGGATATTTTCAGAAGAAAATATGAAAACTGGCTCGTAATGAGTATTGACTGGCCATGTTGTGTTGTTTCACATATTATACCAGATGGAACAGCTTCGGTATGCCAAGAAGGCATAAGTTCTTGCACTGAAGTACCATTTGGATCTTTGGGAGCAAAACAAAGGAAAAGGAGGCTACAACATGAAAGTCATGAAGACACCGATGAATCAATCTGTGTTACAATAGAAAATTTGAAGAAAGAAGGAAACGAATGTTTAGGCAAAGTAATTTAAGAAGAATCCTGAAGAAGCAGTAAAAATCTATAACGATATAGAAATGAAGAAATTAAAGAAAACTACAGTTACGCCAGAAAAAGCGCTAGGCCTTTTATTTTCTCTGGGATTATCAAAGTGGAAATATATTACACTGAGAGAGATGACAATGCGTGAGGGCTTAACAGACTTTCACCCATCGTATTACAAGATTCAGCAAGCCAAGTCAAGCTGTTATCCTCCCGATCAGGCTTTCATTATAAATGACATCCATGGCGAAACTAGATCTGCAAGCTCTGTTGAATATAACCATACAACAAATTTTGAAAACCTTACCAGAACTGTCTGCTTACATGGGTAAAACACTGGTTTTGTTATCCAAGTGGGGTTTCGACGGTTCATCAAACCAAAGCAGATAATCAAAGCATTGAAGGAGGTGAAACAGATGAATCTCTGTTTATGACAACACTTGTTCCGCTGCAGTTATCTAACGGGACTGAAGTTATATGGAAAAACCCGAAGCCATGCTCAGTTTTCTACTGTAGACCTGTACAGTTTCTTTTCGCAAAAGAAAGCGAGTCTCTCGTAAAAGAAGAAATGAAGAAAATGGAAGAGGAAATAGCTGCATTGGTGCCCTCAGAATGCAGAAATATAAAAATAAATCATGATCTAGTCATGACTATGATCGACGGAAAAGTTTGCAGTTATTTATCCGAAGCTCTTTCCAGTGCAGTTTGCTATTTATGTCTAGCAAAACCGAGCGAGATGAACAATATTGATGCAGTAATACGAAAAGAAGTAGCCAACAACATGTTAAAATTCGGCTTATCTCCGTTACATGCCCAAATTAACTGCATGGAATGTTTGCTACATATAGCATACAGACTGGAGTTGAAGACTTGGGCAGTAAAAGGAGATAAAGATAAGGCTGTCATGCTGACCAAAAAGCAGTTGCTGCAAGAAAGATTCCAACAGAAGCTTGGTCTTCTTGTGGACGTGGTCAAACAGAGCTCTGGAATAACGAACGATGGAAATAACGCACGAAAATTCTTCGATGACCCAAAACAGACAGCCGAGATAACAGGATTGGATGAATAATTGATTAGAAGATTTGCAGTCATACTTCAAGCCATTACATCTGGTGAAGAAATAAACGTCGACAAGTACAAAGAATATGGCCGAAGTACTGCAGAAAGGTACCTGGACCAATACAGCTGGTACTATATGCCAGCTACAGTGCACAAGTTGCTAATCCATGGTGCTGAAATTATAAGGAACTCCTTGGTTCCTACTGGGATCTTATCTGAAGAAGCATCCAAAGCTCGCAACAAAGATTTTCGATGTTAACGAGAATTTCACTCGCGAAAGAACACCAGGAAGAATTCAAACGAAGATGTCATCAAAAGGATGCTTCTCACTTCTGATCCTTTTATTTCTTCAATGCGACCAGTTATGAGGATAGCTTTAAAGAAAAAAATGAGTCAAGAAGCAGTGGATCTTTAGGTATTACAACGACATCATATTGAGTTCTGTAACGTCGAAAATATTGAAAGTGACACAGATTCCGAGGAAGAAACTGATTTATATGAATAATTTATATGATTTTTGTTTGCAATATGTTATTGTAATTCTTTTATTTATATTTTTTATACATTGGTTTCTTTACTTGTCTTTTATGTACCTATTTTAATGTAAAGGATTCATAGCTAGTATTTTATTCATGTAGTTTTAAAGGCTTATTTTTTATGTTTACATGATTTAACATTTTTAAAATGTATGTGTGTTTTAAAATGTAACTTGGACTTATTTCATGTATCTTTGTAAATATTTTATGCTTGTGTTTTTCCTCGTGTACAATAAAGAATATTCATATCTTATTTGATTTTCATGTGTATAATTTGTTCGCATATGACAATGTTTTAGAACAGTATTTAAGTAGTTATACTGTATGATTCTTTATAATTATAAAGAATCCTTAATTAAGGAAGGTACATAATTTGACAAACACAAAATATACGCTTAAATACCTTAAAAAAATATTTTAAATGCATTTAATTTTTTTTCGACCAAAGTCGCACGAGTGCGCCCATAGTGCAGTATGTCAAAAAATCCATAAAAATGCAGGCAATAATCGTGCTGAAGGAAATAACGGGCAAGTGTGCGATAATCAAGTTATGGCCAATTTTATAGTAACTTCCATACATTTTTTTTAACCAAGTGGAAAAAAAGTACTTGCACAAAGGTAAACATACTGCACTTCAAATATGTTGAAAGATTAGCCTTCCTAAGTGGATTCCTGTGAAAAAAAAATAACAATTCAAAATTCGATCTCTAAGTCTATGGGGAGCGATTTTCAGCCCACCGTGCGGAGGGTGAGACTCGTATTTCGTATCGGCGTCGTAGGTGTAAAAGATATAACAAATATAGTCGACGGCTTGGACGATACCATTGTTATATCTACGCGTTTTACTTTACGTGTCGTCGTGTTGAAGTCCGTGTCAGCACTGTACCACTCACCGGGCGTAACCCGGCATCGACACCGGCACAATGGAAAAACGAAACCCGGCACCGGTGCCTGATGCCTGTGCAACGGCCATGCCGGTGTGCCGTGCCGGTCCGGGCCGATGAGTCGAAACACGCCCAATGCCGATGCCGGCGTGACGACGACGACGACGGCTCCCGGCGCGGCTCGAGCAGCAGGTCGCTAGCTGCTGCACTATAACGTCTAAGGCAGGCGGCTACCTCGTTCTTCATCAAATTTTAAAGAAAGTCTATGGTGTAATTATCTCAATTTCTGCTCAGCGTAAATCGTTTCGTAATCTTACTTTAAACAATTTAATAACTTTACTACATCGAGGGTAGCATAAATGAAAAATCAGTAAGTTTTATGGGGAATATAATTACAGGGAAAGTACACATTACCTAAACTTAAAACATAAAGTGTGTTGAACTTATGGGTAGTATCAATCAGGGAACGTGTCAACCGGATATTCTGAGCTTCACTTACAACAATTAATAAAATGGAAAATCTCATATTCAATAACTTATAAGTTTATAAATAACCCATACCATAATATTAACCTCACACCTGCATTCCAATGGGGTAGACAGGCACCAAGGACTGCCACTTGCCACGATCCTGACAGATTACCTTCGCTTCATCAACATTCATTAGTCGTTACATGCACTCACGTCAGTTCCGGTTACTTTTTATCTTCCATTTGCTAATACATTCCTTATCTGGTCGAAGTATGTGGGACGTCCCTTACCGGCCCTTCCACCCACATTCGCCATGTATATTTGTTTCATCAATATTTCTTCCTTCATCCTCTCCACATATATCACAGTACAATGAAGGTGTAGCTGATGCGTGCGTTTGCTTCTATGCAGAGTTAGCTGGCAACGGCGCATATTAAAATCATGGGCCATAATCACAGCAGAAATTGGTAAAAATATCAGCCAGCTCCCATATGGATGGACAGATATGATTTTTAATGGAATACTAAATTGATTGGAATAGTTTGTAGCAGTACCTACCTACCTCTCGATAGGATACTGGTCTTAGGCCCTATTTCACAATGTTCAAATAAAGATAAAGATATTTATTGGGTCACAGACATCGGTATACATGTAAAGTTAGGCTAGTTTACAGGCAAGTTCCAGATAAGCTATCCGCAACCAGGGCTGCCGTTTATTCTAAATTTAAATATTTTTTTCTATATTGTGTGTGTTCGTTTATGGCTTCAAATTTAGAACAAACAGCAGCCCTGGTTGCGGATAGCATATCCGGAACTTTATCTGCAGATTGTGAAACAGACCCTTACCCTACCCGAAAATAACTTAAACAAAATCTCGCAGCGTTGGGAAGTGTTTGCGATGGACTAGTAAAGGTTTTTCAATAACATAACATTTACATACAGGCACATACATTGCTTCTGGCCCCACACTAAGATACCCTGTGTCGTGGGAACCAGAAACAACGACATCACAAACATGTAAACATCCAAGACCTGGGGTTTTTTTTTGTTCCCAGCCGGGATTCGAACCCGGGACCTCCTGCATGGCAGGTAGATGCACTACCGTTACGCCACAGAGGTCGTCTAATTATTATTAATAATTGTTCAAACCAGCGTTTCTTACTCTTTTTTGTACAAGCATCTCTTATGGTTTTTGCCACCAAGCACAATTTTAAGGACCCCTTAATAATAGAAGCAGCAATATATTTCGAAACATTTATTGTAGTACAGTCAAAAAATATACTTTTTTCATAATAAAATAGGTAAATGTGAAGGTTCGTGCTTGTGGGGTAGGCGGCGGCGTGTGTAGCAATTACGAAACTTTTGGTGGCATTTATTTATGATTGTTAAATGGTCTATTGATAAGACTTCGGTAGAAGTTCGACCATTTTGTTGCGAAGTCGCCCATAATAATACTGAGGAGAGTGCGAACATGCAAAGTTGATGTGCTGTCGACTGCACTGTGCAGGTAGGTCGGTGTGTGTGGTACCCAAATGGACTAAGGTACCTTTGAGGGAGTTGTCTAAGTATTGGCTTGATAAGATCACAATCAGCGACCACAGGGCAGGTCTATACACGGAGGATGACGAAGTCTGGGTTACTGTTGCATGTTGAAAGCACTGATATCATTCACTAGAAGTTGTTGGTGGGTAAAGGTGGGTTACATTTCTTGCTGCTTGCTTTAAAATTCTGTTTTATAGACCCAATGCACTAATTCCGCAATATACTTTTTCCACAGATTTGAAATGTGTGATTTTTTCACATAGGTATTGTATTTTCTAAATTATCTCTCAAACAAACAATGTTTTTCCTATATTTATCCCATCCGTGGATTGTCAATTTTATGGCAGATTAGATTTTCCATAAGGACTTACAAGAACACAGAACAATTAAACCATACAAGAACCAAACGTAGGTACTCTGTGTCTAGAATTGAACTGTCAATTCTCTGCTCGCTACTGGCTACTAGAGTACACTGCTAAAATGTTTTACGTTTTGCTAGTCACCGCCAGATGTCAATAGTAAACTCGTGAAAACTATTAACAATGCCATCTAGCGGTTGTAGACAAAGCGCTCTACACGTATTTTTCGGCTTTGCGCGCATTTTCAGTGGCGGCCTCTGGGCCCGGCGCGGTTTTTTGGGATCCGATTTGCTTGTATGGGAATGGGTTTCTATGCTTACTTCAAATTCAATGTACCTAACAACTCAAAAAATTCACTTTCAACCTACTTCAAACTCTCATATCAAATTTGCAAGAATATTAATTTGCAAGAAAAATAATAACGATGTTAAAATAAAGAACACTATTCGTCTAGCGGATAAAATAATCTGTGTTTACGTTTTTCGTCTATATTTTTTATTAATATATGAATCTGCCTCTCAGGAGTGTTTTACGGACTCGTTTTATATAAATAAGGCCGTAATTAGATATCATTGTGCAGATGTTAAGAAATAGAATTTTTCAACTAGCTAAACTGCGCCATGTATTCCGTTTATATAGTAGCTAATGCGAATACATAACATAACCTCACGCCTATATCCCAAAGGGGTAGGCAGAGCTAGGGACTGCCCTTGCCACGAACCTGACAGATCACCTTTGCTTCATCAGCGTTCATTAGTCATTGCATGCACGCACGTTTCCGGGTACTTTTTATCTTCCTCTTTGATAATACATCCCCTATTTCCCTTTAATCCACTATGTGTGATACATAGTATGCATAGATAAGTATATTTGATAGTATGCCTTATAATCCTAACTGAGCCAAGTAAAGATTCCACATACGCACACAGATTATTTCATTGAAAGATACATAGTCAAAACGCACTAGACATTGACGGCCATTTTTTTAAAAACCTATTTAGAGGCTAAAAATGCCACCCATGCCGGGATTCGAACCCGCGACCTTTGGCTATCCGTGCCAGCGCTCTTTCCAACTGAACTAATGGGCGACTCACCGGCATCAGTGAAATTTCGAACCTTTTTACACTATTCTCTGTATTACGTAGAGGCAGCGACTTCTGGCTGAAGTAATTTGCATCACTTGCAGCCCCGAGTACCTACTTTGTAGTTAGTTTTTTACATCGGAATGCTATCGCTGTACCCACATGATTATACCCTCCAGAGTCCTAGACCAATTAATTTCAAAAATGTCAAAACAAACTACTATTTTCTGAAAGCTTATAAAAGTTTGATGCCCGGACAAATAATTTTAAAAATCCCCCCTCTCCCCCTCTGCATTTATCTAATGTCCTCATATGAGGACGCTAGGCGTCAGTTCTCGTATGAGGACATAAAGAGTTCATATAGTTATTCGAAATTTGGGACCGAGTAAATTTAAACACTTTATATATTGAAATCAACATCCAAAACTAAAAAAGTCTTTTATTTCCTTACAACTATAATCATAAAAATCAGAATTTTTTTCGTACGATTACATTACTTCTTAAAGCAAATCGCATTGAGATCAACAAATTATCTAAGCAATTACAAGAATATACAAACAATTACAATAATAAACAATTACTAGAATATTCTACTAGAATGTAAAACATTCTAGTAATTGGTTCTCAAAAACTCTTGCCCTGCCTTCTTTGCTGGAAGATCTGTGTTTATCTTGAATTGGTTCAGTATCGGTTTCATTATCTTCGTCATCCGAACTGGAATTTCCACTAGAATGTGTAGGTAGAACCAGTTCATTTTCGCTGTCTGATAAAGTTTCACCATCAGATTCATTCAGGCAATGGAAAATATCATCTTGCAAACCTAAAAACAATACCAATCTTTAGAACGAGTGTCATCTGTGAGCGCGTATAAGCATACCAAGAGTTGTGTTGAGAACGAAAGTGATCATATGAGGACATAGAAAAGAAAGGCTACCCCACAAAGCCAAAATTGATGATTTGTATGAAATATTGGTTTCCAAATATTCCTACATATTACTTCTAACGGTTTTGTATAAAAAAACAACAAAAGAAAGTAAAATTATATCGATTTATTTGGATAAAAAATGTAAAAACTCACCGCGCTGCATGATGGCTACACCATCTACAGTTTTACCGTCGCCATGACAGAATTGCATAAAAAAACCACAACATCTCGTCCATGCCCCAAACACCGCGAAATTCAAATATGTAATTAGGAGTTCGTTCATGATTTTTTCAAAATCTATGTCATCGTGTGAGGTCGCAGGGTCTCAGAAGGATACTACTTCATGAAGTCGGTAAGACGACCTTTAGCTCAGTTGGAAAGAGCGCTGACACGGATAGCCAGAGGTCGCGGGTTCGAATCATGGCATGAGTGGAATCTTTAGCCTCCTCTAGTTTTAAAAAAAAAATTGTCCTTAGCACGGGTTAGTGCATTAAAAATAAAAAAAAAGTGTTAATCATGCGGGTACAGCGATATGATTCCGATGTAAAAACCTAACTGCAAAGTAGGTACTCGGGGCTGTAAGTGATGCAATTTACTTCAGCCAGATGTCGCTGCCTGTACGTAATACAGAGAATAGTGTAAAGAGGTTCGAAATTTCACTAATGCCGGTGAGTCGCCCATTAACTCAGTTGGAAAGAACGCTGGCACGGATAGCCAGAGGTCGCGGGTTCGAATCCCGGCTTGTGTGGAATTTTTAGCCTCTAAATAGGTTTTTAAAAAAAATATCCTTTGCACGGGTTAGTGTATTAAAAATAAAAATAGTATAATTAACGGCCATCTTGATAAAAACACAAAGCACCCCTCAGAAGCAGTTTATTTAATCTGTGGTTACGTCTTTTTTCGTGTGTAATCTCCACCACAGACTGTTTAGTTTATTTAGCGATGTCACTAATCAAATGAGCCGTTTCCATCTCATATTCACAAAACACTCCATAGATGGCGCTTATCGGGACACGTTTGTCAAATTTCGCTCGGTGCAGATTAATTTTGACAGTCGTATTCTGGTTCTTCTATGACCACGCCCAAGCTCCATCTATGAATTGCTTTTTGAATTTGTGCAGAAAATAGCTCATTAATCGTTTTTTCGACAGGATCATGCGCGCTTTGCTACATATGCACTTCTGCCGACAATCCAAACTGCAGAGACCCCTTTATTAAATCGAAAGTAAACGCAACGCTCCAAGTTCAGGTGGGTTATTATCGGCGATACGTGTTTTATATTGTGTAGGGTTAGTTATATATTACACGGGTCAAATCACGATTATTTATTTGGTAAACTTTAATTACTTGTTGGTGGTTGGTGGAGGACTGTAAGACAGTGGCGGGCCTTACTGTCAAATGTTACCAAGCCGCCCATAAGGCCTCTGACATGGCTTAGCGACTGCAATAACATGACAGCCGGCACCAACGGCTTAACGTGCCTTGCGAAGCACGGAATGCTGAACTGTGCCATATTACAACACAAAAACCCGTAGCCCAAGACATCATAGAACGGAAATGGCGTTGGCTGCGAGACACCTTTCGAAGACCCGATCACCACATTCCGAAGGTGGCTCTCGACTGGAAACCCGCCGGAGGCTCACGACGACCTGGAAGACTGTCCCAAACGTGGAAGGTCCGTTCTCTCTGCTCTCTGAGTCGAAGGATAAAGTAAAAACTTGGCTGGAGCTACCATCCCGAGCCATGAACAGAGATAAATGGAAAGCCCTTGTGTCAGCCCCAGACAGAAGTAAAGAGACCAAAGAAAAAGAAGAATTACCTTCAGTCCAACGTTTCGGCAACGTTGCAGTTGTCGTGGTTGCGGATAGACTGAAGTAGTCAGTACTGTCAATTACTGTGGTGCGGTTAAGTGGTCTACCGTCTACCCTTAAGTTATTTTTAGTTTTTGTAACTTTAGTTAGCGTAGCCAACTGTTAAATCTAATAATACATAAAAATCTCGAGTCACAGTTTTTGTGATCGAATTCCCCCGATACTTTCATTGATTCACTGGCTTGGCTTAAATTCACTGATTTCTATGATTTTTTTTATATATTTTAGCAGATCCGAGATTATGTAGGTAGTACCTAGTCTAATTAATATGGCAAAACATCGTTTGCCGTGTCAGCTAGTAATTTATAGTATCATGCATTCTTACGACAGATGTAGATTAAGCTACTCTTATTATAGCGATTATAGCTTATTATAGTGTAGGACGCCCTCCGGCCAGATGGACCGACGACCTGAAAAAGGTGGCTGGTGGTGACTGGATGGCGAAAACGGGAGATCGGGTCTTGTGGCGCACCCTGGGGGAGGCTTATGTCCAGCAGTGGACTGCAATAGGCTGAAATGATGATGATGATGATGATGATTATAGCGATGATGTAAGTCATATGAATTGTATAGATTTCATTAGGCGCACAGGAAGACTTGTTATGTAAAAGTATTATTAATATTAATTAGTTCACGAGCAGCTTTAAGCTGATGCGCGTGTATAAAAGTTCCGTGCACATGTTAAGTGTTTTTCTAGTCTGTTTTAAATGGGTATGTTTCTTTAATCAAACAATTTATTTATTTGTAAGCCGGCGTACAAACTTAATTTATATTGTAATAAATATCATGTTACATTAAATGTCACTACCTATATTTCTCATATTTATTGCAAACAAAAATACATAGTGTTCAAATTAATGTGATAATAATTAATGTCCAAGTGAGCATGTCAAAAGTTCAGGCCAAAACAATTTAGTAGTTTATGATCAGTTGATCACATAATAGGTACTTAAAGAAGTCGGTTAAAAATAAAAAACTTGGCCGACTTGCACCACTTCACGTCACTTTAGTTATCGACTTTCGAATGAAGGATTTTAGTTGAATGCTGAGTAAGTCACAATTGCAAGTCTATTTAAATGTCAAAACAACTTAATTATATACTGGTAATTACGCTTTACACCATATACGACAATCAGAGGTTGTTTTTTTATTATTTCTCAAATAGAAAGTTTAAGACTGGAGTAATACCTAACATTAATTTAAGAGTGTGTCAAAAAGTAATCGTTTACAGTCCGTGGTTTTAAGCTCTTAGTAGATCGTCTGTTTTTTATTGGGAGCGCCATGTTGACAATTGACAACTTTCTTGCATAAATATCGTTGCTCATTTAAGAAAGCTTACCGTACCGGGTGTATGAATTGTTCTTGTACAACTGCATTTGAGGAATCGTTGTGGCTAAAGCCAGGTTTTTACGGTCTTAGTACGCTCTGACCAAGTGCGCCATCCAAGTAAACTCATGCTTCTGATTGGACGGCTTTTCGTGACAACAGCAAAATAGCCAATCAGAAGTATTATTAGTTTACTCGTATGGCGCACTCCGACCGAGCGCAACTAAGACCGAGAAAACCTGGCTTAAACCATTTTGTCCCTAATATTGATTTTTACGAGTCATAGTGGGTTTGACCGTAATGGCATTTATCTCTTTCAGCCCTGCCATCTGACAGGCTCGTACGACCTTAACAACCACCACTTGCGGCCTATATATAAGGAAATTATAGAGGCCTCCTTCGGTTCTGACCGCTACTGCCACAAACTTGTTCTAAGTAAGTTATGTATGTAACTTCTGACTTCATATGCACGACTTTGATAAAAACGCTATGTGGATTCACTGATGTGCAGGTCCTGCCTGCGAAGGCAAGTGTCATAAAGTTGGTAGGACAGATGCTGTTCTACTCGTAGTACATTCATGGAATCAAGATACATGTTATCTTATTGGTTTTTCTGGTCATATTTTTATTTTCGATACACTATAACACAGGGAAAATATTCGTGCACCTACTGCGCTTAAGACTTACATTAAGAAAATCGAAACATATATAGGTCTTGATTTAATAAATGTACCAGAACTGCATCTGTTCATCGAAGAGGCATTGCTTACAAGTTATAATGCCTCTTCGAAGGACAGTTGCAGTTCTGTATCGGCTCACAAGGAGACTTCAGTAGAACCAGCTTGATACTCTACTAGCTTGTGTCGATGTAGAGGAAGAAATTAAGAAAATAAAGATTTTAAACAAGTTCAATTCCATATCATTTCTTCTCTTCTTCTGTATATAACAGCGTTCGAGTTCAGTCCTAGATATCTGTAATGTCAAGGCTTGAAACTTCAAACGCGTTTTTTATTTCAATTGGTGTGTTTTTATTCCGAATAGAATCCGGCACAGTCATCCGCGCATGCCTGGACACCAGCCCATCCCGTCTGAATCGCACCTGTGAACTAATCAAAGCCAACAACAACAAGTTGGGGTCAGCTGACTTGGGCTGGACCGTCGAACACTGCTCCGTGTGTGAGGGAGAGGGATGCAATGCAGCAGGGTCTATCACTGCCTCGTTCGCACTCGCGGGCTTTGCGGCGATGGCCGCGCTCACAATTTTGGGCTACAGACAGTAGGAAAGGTTTCGAGAGATTTTTTCAAGCCGCACGCAAAATTGAGTTAAAATTGTTAGTTAGGGTATAATTTATAATATGTATTGTTTAAACATGTCTAGGATTAAAAAGATGTATTCCAGCGAAACGAACCAATGATTGAAAAATAAATTAGGTTAGTAGATCTTCAGATCCCACAGCATAAGTAGAAAGTAGGATTCCGAAAATATCGGGAAGCAAGCCTTTTTCTCAGGTTCATAATAACAATACTTATTTCAAGGTCTTGGAAGTAAATTATAATGTTTGAAAACGGTAAACTCATTAATTACAGGCTTTATTATTTTAAGTTTTTAATGTAGGTGTGCTGTGTAATGAAACTTATTTATAAGCTTCCATATATGAAGGGCGCCAAGGGAATCCTAACTAAGTCCTATTTTATAGAACTACAATTTATGGTTTACTATGAACATATTTTTTATGGATTAAAATTACCGATCGATCACTTTATGTGTTATAGTTGACAAGAAAGACAAAACGTAAAAGTAGAGCAATGAAAGAAGTGTTTGTGACATTCCTGCCTCTGGACCACGTACAAGTAATAAAACTGGTCAAGGGAGAGATTGATCCCTAACTGAATGAAAAAAAAAACAATCTTTTGTGAATACGTAAATATATTTTTTTTAAAAACCTATTTAGAGGCTAAAAATTCCACCCATGCCGGGATTCGAACCCGCGACCTCCGGCTATCCTTGCCGGCGCTCTTCCAATTGAGCCGATGGGCGACTCACCGGCATCAGTGAAATTTCGAACCTCTTTACACTATTCTAAACACTATTCTTCACTATTCTCTGTATTACGTACAGGCAGCGACATCTAGCTTAAGTAAATTGCATCACTTACAGCCCCGACTACCTACTTTGCAGTTAGGTTTTTACATCGGAATGATATCACTGTACCCATATGATTATACTATTTTTATTTTTAATGCACTAACCCGTGCTAAGGACAATTTTAAAAAACCTATTTAGAGGCTAAAAATTCCACCCATGCCGGGATTCGAACCCGCGACCTCCGGCTATCCGTGCCAGCGCTCTTCCAATTGAGCCAATGGGCGACTCACCGGCATCAGTGAAATTTCGAACCTCTTTACACTGTTCTCTGTAATACGTACAGGCAGCGACATCTAGCTTAAGTAAATTGCATCACTTTCCGTAAATATACTGTGTTGTAAAGAACCCATTTACAACCTTGGTGCGCGAGTCCAACTCACACTTGACTGTTATTTTAATAGCACACGAATAGAATTAAATGACTGGAAGAAAATGCGTGTAGCATTAAAACCGCTGCGTTGCTATTGTAATGTTCTTACTAATGTGCAATAAACGAATGAATAATAAGAAATACTACTTACCGACTTTCCTTCATCGCATTCCCTCTTGGGAATGCGGGAATGCCATACATACATATCCTGTATCCCAGAGGGGTAGGCAGAGAACAGGGACTGCCACTTGCCACGATCCTGACAGATCACCTTCGCTTTATCAACGTTCATAAGTCGTTGCATGCACGCACGCCGGTTCCGGGTACTTTTACACTATCTCGTATTCTAAATAATAATAAATAGAGTTGTGGTAGAGGAGCCCCAGAACGACGCCCAGTCATTCGGGAGGTCGTAGGTTCGAATACCTAAATTAATTACTAGGGTATCTAAGTTACGTACATTTGTGAAGTCATAATAACAATAACATACGGCTCGGTGTAACAATACCTCACTATGAAGGGAAATATCGTGAGGAAACCTGAGTATCTGAGGTGGCACGCGAGGTGATTCAGCTCATACTCTCCAGTAGAAGTTTTGCGTTGCGTTTTTTCGGAACCCCTGAAGTGGGATGTACATAGGTTATTTTTTTCGATATCAACCCTTGTATGTCCCCACTGCTGGGGCACGGGTGTCTTCCTGCACCGCAGGAAGGTCAGGCCATACTCGACCATGGGCGCCAAATCCGGGTTGGTGGAGGATTGTAGACATTGGCGGGTCTTACGGTCACCATAAGTTATCAAGCCGCCCATAAGGCCTCTGATATGGCATCACATGACAGCCAGCACCAACGGCTTAACGTGCATTGCGAAGCACGGAAGCGCTCGGAAAAATGCCACTAGCGGTAGTCGCGGGACGGTCACCCATCTGGCACCTGACCGCACCTGTTGTTGCTTCCAATCACTCGGTTCGACTAGACCACAAGCGCTTCCGAGCGTTTATTTATGTATCTTACTTTAAATATCATCGTGTTTGAAAGAAAACAAGGCTTGGCTTCGAAAATAATAAACACTAAATATTAAAACTACGGAAATACCCGACCGTGTGACTGTTTTTACTTATAATTCATTAGCTGAATATGAGATGAGATGAGATGAGATGAGATGAGATGAGATGAGATCAGATGAGATGAGATGAGGTGAGATGAGATGAGATGAGATGAGATGCGTGCATTGCGAAGCACGGAAGCGCTCGGAAAAATGCCACTAGCGGTATTCACGGGACGGTCACCCATCCGGCACCTGACCGCACTTGTTGTTGCTTCCTATTAAATATCATCGTGTTTGAAAGAAAACACGGCTTGGCTTCCGTAATTTCATTAAAGTATAATGACAACATGAAAATACACTTAATATTAAAACTACGGAAATACCCGATCGAGACCGTGTGACTGTTTTTACTTATAATTCAGTAGCTGAATATTTTCTACTGTGTTTCCTCTATGGCCGAATCAAGGCTGCGTTATGAAGTATAGGTAAAATTGTAAACATCAGGGTGACAAGTGTAGTAACCAAAAACAGATGTACGTACAACTCTACCTAAACTCTACCTGTTCTATCAATTCAAATATATTTTACATTATTAAAACAAGATGTTTTCTTAATGAACGTAAACATTATTAGTTTTACAATTAATTTATTATGTGTAAGATAAGTTAACAAAAAAAATACACATTAAATGTGGAGATTCTTTGAAAAGAATAAATTTTATTAATAATAGTTTTAAGCTTAATTAACAGAATTTTTAACCTAAATAGTACTATTACTATTACTCAGAATATATGGAATAATAAACACTCGCCCTCACAATCGCCCTCCTTAATTATTGTTAAGCTTAATTAATTAATTAATAATTAATTCAGCTTAATTTAAAATTGTCCTTAGCACGGGTTAGTGCATTAAAAAGAATATAATCATTTGCAAGTTACTTCAGCCGGATGTTGCTGCCTATACGTAGGTAATATTGCATATAGTAGGTAGTATTGTAAAGAGGTTCGAAATTCCACTGATGCCGGTAAGTCGCCCATTAGCTCAGTTGGGAGAGCGCTGGCTCGGTTAGCCAGAGGTCGCGGGGTCGAGTCCCGGCATGGGTGGAATTTTTAGCCTCTAGATAGGTTTTTAATGTTAAGTTCCTCAGTTTTGATTGAAAATAGCAATAGACTCTTATGAGGAGATTAAACTACTTACGATTAATACAAGACATTGTTTGGGTCGCAATCAAACATAAGTGTATAGTTATTAATGGACTGTATTAGAAATAAAGATAAAACATTGACTAAGACATCTTAATAGTTCTAGGTGAAGATGTGAAGTGACAAAAATAACAAAGCACAACTATTTCAAGTAAAAAGAAAATTAACCTTTTGAGGATGTGCCATGCACCTTCTTGTTGTACTGTCTCGTACAGACATCTTTGTCTTCTTTCTTCTAAACGATAACCCAGGCAGCGTCTGAATGATCTTTTCGCCCATTTAGTGAAAGTGAACGTGCCACTGGTGTTACAGTAAGCTTGTTTTTGCCCACTTAGATGAGGCAAGTGTTTTGACATAATCATAAAAATTCTAAACTATCACGTTAACAGGTATTTGAAAAGACATGGGCACCTGAACAAACGATACTAGCAATACATGATTAATGTAAAACTGATTAAGGCCCTTAAGATAAGATAAAATTGTAAAATTGTATAATGTATTAGTCCAGTTCATCCGAAGGTTGTCTGGAAGAGATCACTTTTAGTGATAAGGCCGCCGTCTGTACTCTTAGGTTAAGAAATTCCATTTTTAAGTATAATAAAGTGTTCTCTATCTATCTATCTATCTATCTATCTATCTATCTACACCAGAAAATAATTACAGACACAAAAGTTGCAAAAGAAGAGGTACAATTGGCGGCCTTATTGCTGATATCAATTTCTTCCAGGCCCTTAGGAATCAACCCGGAGAAAACTAGCGCTACGAATAGAAAATAAAATATAATTATCTTGTTGTACTCGTGTTTAACCCACCCCAGGAATATTCGAAAGCAGATCAACCTTTACATCCATGTACATAATAACTCAGTTACGTTACCCCGTTGAATGAAGTCCTTGAAATTAAACTGAAGATCCTTTTGTCCGATCGGCAAGCAAGAAAATGACTAGGGTTTGCTACTAAAATAAATGTGGATGTGCTGTCGATTGTACTTACTATGACTGTCAAATCGAATTTGTCGTTGTTAATAACAAAAAAAATCACAAATTTTCGAGATTTATCTCACCTGATTTAATTTGACTATGTCGGGTTGAATACTGACAACTTGTCACAGTTGTCAGTTTCCACCTGTCACAGTCCAAGTTTAACACCTTTATGCAATAGGACCCAGTTAAATTTTATGCAACAGGGTCCCTAGAACGGAAACTCGGAAACTCGTCTTAGTAGTGTGACCAGTTGTTGTAGAATTCTAACATTTTGGTAAATTTGGAACCGAGGTAAAGTAATTTTTTTTTTATTATTGTACATTTATGTGAGAAATTTCCAATACAAGTCGGGCCCTTCCTCCGATAACTTAAAATATGATATATTATGTATTCTATGATACTAATTTATTAAATTCCAGGCAGTTAACAATGAAATTACAGGGTGTTTCAGGTATTGTACACATTGTGTTTTAGATAGTGACTAAATATTTTTTGCAACGATAAGAATAGACACTTATCAAAGTTTAAACAGTTTTCTTTAGTAACATATATAATATATAATAAATATAATAAAAAGGATGGATGTACGATAAGACAGCAAAAGGAGTTCTTGTTGCTTCATTCCAAATGATGTCTGTATAATTCTGAAGGTAGTTAATTAAGGTGTTTTTTAGATTTCTAAGAAAATATAACATAGGTTTGTCATAGTAAATGGTGGAGGCATTTCTAATAACATCAGCTCCAGCATAATTTTTGAAGTGTTCTGAGTTCCTATTTTACCTAGAAAAGCGTAGTTTGACCTACAGTATACAATTTTATTATAGGTATAAGCATTGAGGACTTGAAACTGATAATGACCTACTCAAAAACGTAGATTCCAAAAATCTTTAAACAGATTAGACCATATTTTAATTATTGTGTTTACATATTTCCGAAAATATAGTTTTTAGGTTATTTTTCCTATTAAATTTAGCTGAAATTTACTCTATTTTTTGGGGATATTTATTCTGTACTCCCATCCCGAGCGACTTGGGTATTTTTCCCCAAAAAATTGGCGACTTTGGGCGGCCACGATTTGGTAACACTGCTCAGATGGATGCGCAGCACAGTTCGAAAGGAACACGCTTGGGGACCGGTCGTATCTGTTGAATATACGAAAACTACAGTACAGTGCCCAAACATGACGCCTGTCACAGCGACTTTGTTTCTCACGGTGATGCTGGCCGCTGTCGAGCTCGGTAAGTTTTTTTGTTTTCATTATGTTTGCGAAACAAACGATTGCTGCGTAAATTCGTAGTGAACTGGACTGGACAGCTTTATTAACATAAACTTGTCCTTGTTCAAAAGAAGGTAAACATACACATCAAAAACTAATATTGAAGGTATAATTAAAATTTAATCGATAACGATTTATTTAAATGTACCAGAACGTTTGTCAAATAATGTAAAATACATTCTTTGTTTGTTCATGATCATTTTACACTTAAAACATATACCTTAAAAATAACTAGTACGAAAGTAAAAAAATATTTTGTCCACGATCCATCCACAGTTAAGTCGTGTAAATTAAACTTTTGACACAAAGAACAAACCCGACTACGTGAAATACTGTAAACATAAGATTTTCAAACAAGCTTAATAAATAACTGAAAGAAGTTTTAAGTGAAAATTAACAAGTTCGCAAAGTTTCATTGCGATATATCGCTTGTGTTTGAATTCCTTAAGGGGTCGCCTGCAGCTCGATATTTCATGCTACCTTACCAGTCCAGTGAACATTATATTTTTGCTGCCAATATAGTAACGATTGTACCTAAAGGTTGATGTGCTGCCGACTGTAGCGCCTCAATGGCTGATGTTTGCTTTCTCCTTGCTTCGATATTCAGGATACCTATCTAACTTTAGCGGTACAGTGCCACCATCTTATCTGTTCAGTTGATAGCGGCGCTAGTGGAGAATTTGGAAGTGCCATTTAAGAAATTGACTTAGAAAAAATGGAAAATTTAAAGTCAAAGCCCTTTAACTGTAAATAAAATATATCTATAAATCAAAAGACAGCGGAATGTTTCTTTTCAATATGGCGAATGACAAGGCTGTAGTTACAATTTTGCCCACATGAACAGATAACTTGGTGACGTTGAAAGTGCCTCCATGCAGTAACACTAGCGTTACCGGTGGAAAAAATCTGTACATGTATTAAAATATATGGTGCGGTTCACGATCTTAGTAGACTCGAACCGAGTGGCATTTTATTGCCAGTGGGAATCATAGTAAAAATGTCATTCTGACGGCCATGCTTTTATCACTAGACCCGCACTCTTTACCACTAGGTTTCTCGACTTAATCTCGGACGTAAATTAATTTTATGCAAATTAATGATCAAAAAGATTTCTTTCAAAGCTTTAAATCGGACATTTAGTCTAGCCCCCTATTTCGTATACAAAGTATGTTTGTGCTAAAGGATTCTGGTTCGATAGTAATACTGGATCACGTCCAAATTTTTACCACTGCCAAATGTAGCACAAATACCATCTTTCATGTCGAGGAGAACCCTGTGATATTTTTCGATTTGGCATGAATTTTAGATGTCACTCTTTACATTTGCGAGGCTGGAATAGAACTTCTTTATTATATTACTATCAGCAGATGTGGCTTCAAATCGTAGACGCTTTCAGAGTCACATGATAATGATATCAACCCTTTGCATGTCCTCACTGCAGGGGCACGGCACTCTTCCTGCATCGCAGGAAGGATAGGCCATACTCCACCACAGGGGCCAAGTACGGGCTAGTGCAGGACTTTTGAAACCAAGACTTTTCAACTAAATTTATGTTTTAACTTACGTCTACACTTAAAAGTAATATTCTAAACGGATGGCATTTTTAATTTCTAATTGAGTAATCGCGACCTCCTGTTGCACCCCGTTAGTGTCGAACGACACGCTTTTATGCATACCGTGAACGCATTCGTAAACAGACGCTCACAGATTATGTCTCGTTGGAAAGGGCATTAAACGACAATTTTGTGGATACCAAAAACATTAGGATCGTAGAAGAAAAAAGTAAATAAACAGCGAAAGTGTCGAAGTGCCATATTTTTTCGTTTTTTCTGTGGTTTTTTCGTGAAAATTAAGTGGGATTCGTGTAAAAAGGTAAGAAAACCAATTTAGAATAATTTAATGCATTTATTTGACTATTCTAATTAGATATCTTTAGGTATTAGTTATGTACCAGGAAAGAAATAACAAAAAAAAAATTTCCGAAGTACCCCGTATTTTTGTAAACATCTATTTTTAACTGCTTATTGGTAACTGTTTCGTAGTTGTTTACATAATATTATTAGATAAGTATGGGGTATATTCAAGATGATAAATCTTTGTACAGAACTAAAATCAGACGTAAATTACAAAAGTTCTAGGAATGATAAGAAGTTGGGTAAAGGCCGTGACTGAACCGGTTACGTTATCAACCCTTGTGTGTCCCCATTGCTGGGGCACGGTCTCTTCCTGCATCGCAGGAAGGTTAGGCCATACTCCACCACGGGGGCCAAGTTCGGGTTGGTGGAGGATTGTAAGACAGTGGCGGGCCTCACTGTCAGAAGTTATCAAGCCGCCCATAAGGCCTCTGACATGGCTTTACGACTGCGATTATATGACAGCCGGCACCAACGGCTTAACGTGCCTTGCGAAGCACGGAAGCGCTCGGAAAAATGCCACTAGCGCTAGTCACGGGACGCTCACCTATCCCGTACCTGACCGCGCCTGTTGTTGCTTAACCACATGATTGATTCCAATCATTCGGTTCGCCTAGGCCACGAGCGCTTCTCGCTAAACCGGTTTGGTCACGGGATTTAGTCCTTGCGCTATTGGAATCTAATGAGAATTTAAACGAAACCACCTAGATTTCAGAGTGTTTTCGTCCCAATACACAGGGCTTCTTGTAAGAGAGAAGAATAGAGAGTATTGACAACCACATCTACACAGGTTTCCGCACGATGTTTTCCTTCCCGGCCCGCGAGGTATCGCTACTACACATTCACGAATGTACGAAAAAAAAGTAAAATTAGAATATTTAACTGTCGCTTCTTGGCAGTGATTTAATTTATCGATACTAAAGAAACGGTTTCTGTGAGTTTTTTTTTAAATAACACGTTGTATGGATAGTATTGTATAGGGTGGATTGGTGTGAAAGTTAAAACGGGGGTGTTTTACCATATTGTGAGCTAAGCTACTTAGAGCGGACATGGTTTCCTACGGAAGTCGGGAACAGACATACTGCGCTTGTGGGCTTTCGATGGGTTTTATGTTCACCATTGCAAAAAGTCACTTCCTTGGTATTAGCTTACACTTGAGGATATGAAAAAAACACCAGTTTTTTTTAAGTAAGTACAGTTGACAGCAGCTCAACCTGCCCTTGCAAATTGGTCCTTGAAGGTTGCTGATTAGAGTGCGTGTATTTAAATGTTTATCATTACGCTACCTACTGATTAGGGTTCCGTAATGGAATGGTGCCAAACGGGGCCTTATTATTATGCCTCGGCCTGCGACATCTGTGTGTCTGTCTGTCCATCTGATCTAGGTATTTATTTTTTTATCTCTTGAATCGTAACATGTAGCTTAAGTAGCGTAATACCTTAGAATTTCATGCAACATGTGCAATTGCCCAATAAGTGAGTAATAAAAATTATAGGGTTGGGGTGTTTATGAAACATGGTTGTTTCGAAGTTAATTTTTCTAAGTAATTTTTCACAAGTAATTAACTTTATTATACTTTATTGCACACGAAACATTGACCAGGACAGGACAATAACAAGTAACAAATAACAAGTGCAAAGACGAGCTTATCTCTGTAAGAGATTTCTTAGAACATTGGAGAGACGGAAAAGCAGTAGAAAACGTTTCTATATACGCTTACAAAATGAACTGCAAAAAAGTATTCGATGCCTTATTTAAAAAAAACACAATTACTTAAAGCACTCCAAACACGCTCTGTAAAATAATCTGTGATGGACATGGAGAAGGAAAAGACGTAGCCTGACATTAAATAAAACGTGGTTTTCGTAGAATTGTATTTTTGTAAATGGGGCCGTAGAATGTAAACACATTGATAAGTGCGAGACGGGATTCGAAGTCACGCACCAAGGAGCTGACGTCATAATCAATGATATCACCTTTTGGCTGTTTTCAACCAACCACAACTACACGCAAGTTCTACCTTAGCCCTTCAACAGTCTACCTAGGTAGTGGTTGCAAATTAGATTTTATTACATTTTCACAAGACTCATCGGCATCGGCAATCTTATCATTATTCCTGGTTCTACTTTGTTATTATCATTATTTACGGTCAACACAGGTTGACTACTGTTTCTGTAATGATTAAGACAACCTTGGGAACTGTTGACGGTAAAAAAGATCGGTTAAAGCGTTGCAAAAATTACGTCATCGTGGATTATCATCTTTAAACGTAAACAACTGAATGCTAGCTACTGAATTGAGAATTTGGCTAAGTTATTAATGAGTCCGTCTTTAGATCTTGAAATGAAAACCGAGATAGATTGATAATTAAGGGTTTAGGTGCCTATCCTAGTAAGGACCTTCTTTAGGGTTTCGTAGTCAGCAAGGAACCTTATAGTTTAGATGTGCGTCTAAACTATAATGTTGCAACAACTGCTAGAAAGCTGTTTGGCATAAACATTAATAATCACGCCTATAAAACGGTAGGATAAAATTTAAAAGAATCATAAGGGGTACCTCCCTTGTATGGATAAGATTAGATAAGATTAATACTCTTTATTCTACACCATACATTTTGAGAGTACATGAAAAACTTTAATATTATCTAAGTTACATATTATACTATGGAATGTTTTAGTTCCGTAAATCAAGTAAAACACGCCCTTCCACCCTTATTCTACGCGTGGCCCAACTTAAGGATATTTACTTTCTTCTTGGTCAATAATAATAACGATTGACCTAATAATAAATAATTTAGTTGAAAATGTACGCGATTTTTAAGTTCAAACTGGGAATCCTATAACAAAGCGATATAATATACATTTTGCCGTCTCGATCGCCACAGTTTCGAATGAAACCCATCCACGGTTTCGAATTTTCGTGAAGTACTTTATTGAATGCAGCTCAATGTAATGCGTCGTGCATGACATTATAGGAGCTAATTATAAATAATTATAATAAATAATAAATATTCATGGACATATTACACAGATCTCGTTAGCCCTATACTATACCTACAACGAAATGACTTGTTGAGCTGTATGTACTTACAAATTGTTATGGAACTGTGGCGGACTCCAAAAGAGCATTGTTGCGCCTAACTGTAAATCATCGGCATGTTATTCATACGGGCCATCTATTTAGGTGACTAGCTAACGGTATATTGTTCCGAGTGAGGCATTTTAAGCAAATGTACCAGAGAAACTTTATTTAGTACCGTAGTACTTAATAGACATTACTGAATATTTTCTATTTAGTACTTAGATAACTTATGTGGTAGTATACTTCACACAATAATGTGTGAAGTTTTGTACGCCTGAGGTGAAAGCTACGAATACTGGATATTAATACATTAAACTTAATCCACAAAAGTTTGCTGCTGTTGGAAAGGGCGCAGAGAAACGAAAACGTGTGAACAGTGGCACGATTGTTTTATTAAAGATAACAGGTTTTATTAAAATAGCAAGTATCGACTAGTAGTCGACATTTTAAATGAACGATTGAATGAGTGAAAGTAAAACAGGATGAGTGAATCTGAACGAATGAATAGAAGACTGTACTGGGATTTTACGACCTCTGTGGCGCATCTCCCTACCATGCAACAGATCCCGGGTTCGAACCCCGGCTGGGGACGAAAAAACCCCAGGTCATGGATGTTTACATGTTTGTGATGTCGTTGTTTCTGGTTCCCACGACACAGGATATCCTAGTGTGGGGTCAGAAGCAATGTACGAGTATGTGCCTGTACGTAAATGTTATGTTATGTTATTTTTTATTATTTCAATAGCTGCGTTAATAGAAAAAAATGGGTTACTTCGTAATCAAGTGGGCATAATAAAACAAACATGGCAAACATTAACACGAGATATTTTTGTTTTGAAAAATACCAAAATAAAAAAACTCGTAGAAGTAGTAATTTTAAAAGATGTGTAGAACAAAAGATGATGTAAGTGACAAACAGTTACTGACGTTTTTAAAAACCTATTTAGAGGCTAAAAATTCCACCCATGCCGGGATTCGAACCCGCGACCTCTGGCTATCCTATGGCTATATATGTTACTGACGTGTTTTAAAAATTGCACATTTTACCGGTAACACTGTTATAATAGCGTAAACTACCCTGAAAACATTTTTTTCAGTATTGATAAATAAGCCACTTCTAAAAATAAGAAAAAATGAAATATCTAAATAGAATTAAAATAAAAAATTTACGAAAATGTGTGATAAACTAGCTGTGTCCCGCGGTTTGTGTATTATCCCATGGGAACAACATATTTCCCGCAGTAAAACGTAGCCTGTGTTAATCCAGAGTGTCAGCTCCATACCAAATTCTATTAAAATCGCTCCAGTGGAGAAGTAACAAATATACACACTCACAAACTTTCGCCTTTATAATATACCTATGTGTGATGTGAGAAAATTTATATTTTGAATCTGAAGATTAGTTTTTTTATCGGAAGTTTTCAGAGAGATACTGAAAAGAACGTTGTCCAAGTATTGCGTTATATGAATAACCCAGTGTTTACAAAACATTGTTGACATGGAATCGGAACTATGGAATTGCGAAACCGGCGGACGCCCAAGACACAAGCTAATTTCGATAATGATTGCGTGGTCGTAACAGCGGCAGGCGGCTGGATAATATCACAATTTTCTCGCAAAATATGCAAAATAGTTTATTATGTAAACAAACTGCTCCTTTTGTGATTTAGCAAATGGGTGCAATTGTATTTCTGGATTGAGGCCAAGCATCTTTGTATAATAGTGAAGCTCTTGTAGAACTGAAAAAGTAATTTAGAAAGAGTGAGAAATTAAGTCCTGCTTCAGAAATTATAGCCAGGTTTGGAATAAAAAGTTCGTCGTCTTTATGTTGGCAAGGCGAGAAAGAAATAATCATAGGCACAACTAGAGCTTGGACGTCGATTATTTAAATACGAGTATTTATTCGAATATTTGCCTGTTTTGTTATTTGACTATTTTGGACTTTAGTATTCGAATTCGAAGTATCAAATAAATTTGCATTTTTGATCTATTTTCAACGGTAGCGCCAGCAGTATGGGCCAAATTAAAGCGTTGGCGGTACTGTCTAATTTTATCCATATAACTTTGTATAAACTTGTCAATTGACATATTTTCGTCAAATATTTGATGCGACATCTTTGCAATAATTTAAAAAAAATCGTAGTCGATAAACGCAAACAAATTCACAACGGTGTTGTTCAAAAAACGAAAAGTGCTAATTTTTAAATGATTATATTATTTTTGTTGCACTAACCCGTGCTGAGGACAATTTGAACAACCTCTATTTTTAGCCTCTCAATAGGTTTTTAAAAAATTTTAAATATTTAATTTTTATTTTCACGAAGTAAAAGTACCGAAAACTACAAAACACTTTGGCTCATAAAATACCGAATATACGAAATAAGGAAAGTATTCGAATAATTGCGTTAAGTAGTATTGGAGATATTTGAATAGTTAAACGGGCGAATATTACAAGCCCTAGGCATAGCACACGGCCGAAACTTCTTAAGAAGGCTCTACCAAGAAGGCGACTCTAAGTGCGGTCACATTATAAATATAAAACACCATAACAAATAGAAGTGAGGAATGACATCGGCTTAAAGCTAACTGCCAATAAAATTATGACTGCCGGCTGCGCCACTCCAACGCTGTTTGGGCCTCGTTTCATAAAACTACAACTCATAGTTTATTATGACATTAGTGAATTAGTACAATCTTGCTAGGAAGCCAACACAACTAGAAACAAACATAAACTTTCGTTCCTAAGATTTAGGCCGGAATAGGTTGATACGTCATTCATGGGTCATTACATTCGATTCTACAAAAGAATCTTTAAAGATCCTAACTAGAAAGCTTAAAAAATATATCTTTAGGGATCGTTTCGCAAATGTGTTAATAACAACTTGTGCCAAAAAGACTTTATTTTTTAATTTAATCCTTAATTTAGTATTTGTTTGTATTAATTTATTTTAAGACAAATGTGGGTAATACCAAATGTTATTATAGTTGCATTTGGATATTTACAAAATAAATTACAAGTTTCTGGAAGCCTTCATTGCATAAATTCTAGGTTTTAGATAAGTAATACGTAAACTCTGTTTATTAAGCTCTAAAAGACTTTGGAAAAACTACGTTTGGAGCTTTCCATCATTTTTTTTCCAAACTGTCTAGATTTTGAAAAAGACACCTAGTTTAATTTACCTTTATATTATCTAGTTAAACTTGTAACGTTCATTTAGCCACAATTTCTGTTTGTATTATCTATAATATAAAAATGAATCACCGAATTATTGGTAAGCGCAAATCTCGAGATCAGCTGAACCGATTTCGCTTATTCTTTTTTTTAAATATTCCTTGAAGTACGAGGATAGGTTATACGGGGAGAAAAAAAATTAAAGAGTCGACTGTTAATAAAAATACTTTGATTTCGTTTTTTGTCTATATGGACTATAAAAAGCCATAGCCATAATCGAATTCAAATTTATGGTTTACTGTGTCTACTATCACAGTAAACCATTAATTTTTAACTCCAAGAAATAAGGCCCAGACAGCAATACCCAGTCTACGTGTTTATGGAGATAAGGTCTATCCGGTCGATAAAACTCTTGCACC
This sequence comes from Yponomeuta sedellus, assembly GCA_934045075.1. Classification (NCBI taxonomy): domain Eukaryota; kingdom Metazoa; phylum Arthropoda; class Insecta; order Lepidoptera; family Yponomeutidae; genus Yponomeuta; species Yponomeuta sedellus. The sequence goes on from OW203738.1 coordinate 13,984,618, forward strand.
TTGACGTTTCCGAAGCTATTCATAGACGAATTAACTGTATCATCTACAACGTCGTTGATCAGCTATTTGTTCATTAATGCCTGGATACTCATTTATCAAAAAACCTATTTAGAGGCTAAAAATTCCACCCATGCCGGGATTCGAACCCGCGACCTCTGGCTATCCGTGCCAGCGCTCTTTCCAACTAAGCTAATGGGCGACTCACCGGCATCAGTGAAATTTAGAACCTCGTAACAACATTCTCTGTATTACGTACAATTTTTTTTTAAATGGTCCTTAGCACGGGTTAGTGCATTAAAAATAATATAATACTAATTTATCAGTTTAATTACTTTTGTAGAGACTTGGTGCAAGCCGCCCTACCTTGCTTAACCCTACCTGCCATAATAGGAACCAACTGGTGTTACCAGTATCTTTCGTCATGGGTCTATTACAAGCTTGCCGTAACGATGATGGCTAGAATCATATTGCTATCGATAGGGGTATCTTTGTATGTTAGTTTTATATGTATGATTATATGGAATTCCAAGGAGAAAGCAAAATGTCTGTACGTCCGTGGGCTTATTCGTCATTATAGATTTACGCAAAAATATCTGAACCGATTTGAATGGGTTTCTTACTGATGTCACTGCACTTAAATGTACAAAAAGAGCATAGTTAAAGAAGTAAATAAAAGGCGTTTGAAGTAAATGGATTTCACGCTAACGCAGTCACTTAATTAAACTTTCGATTTGGTCAGCATCTCAAGGCGGATTCCGAGTAGGCGCGATTAGTCACACCACAAGCGCGTTCCCGCACTATCACGCTCCGTGTCTGACCGTGCGTAGGGGTTCGTTGATGTAAGTTCGCGGTAGTGCGGACGCGAGCTTGCCGGTAAATTCCAATGAACGCTGCGGACTCTAGCGCGCACCGTCATGCGTGTGCGTCGCGGTCAGTGTTCTTCCGTCTCTCTCTAACCGCCACTCAGTAACTACCGCCTCGGTGCGGGAATCCATATTCAGAAAGAATCACTTTAAATGCAAACTGGTAATATCCCTTCGTCAGCGCTGTTGAAATACATACCTACGTACGTCCACACCCAAACAGGCTTGGCGTAGCATTAACGATGACAATTTAGGTTATGCAGCACCTGATTACGTCATCCTATCAGCACTCATTGCGCGTATGCCTACGCGCAATGATTGCTGTGCTGATGGTCTCGACATTGCGGCCAGGGCCCTATTTCATCGAACTATGATTCATAGTTTACTATAACAATTCAATGGACATCGCAAAGTCATCAACAAGTAAGAAGACTCGAATAATTTATAATTTGTATCGCCATGTTTATATGGCTGAAGCTGTGAGAGCTTATATTCACGCATATGGATGAAAAGCGGATCGGATATCCAGTGCATAGGACTTTTCTACTTGACTGGATCCAGGTTACGTAGAATGTATTCAACGAATCTTAAAAACAACACTCACCGGCAGGACGGTTGTTCTACGTTAGAGAGCTCTTGGATTCGATTCCAGCATGACCCACCAGCGGGTGTTTTCTCGTGGTCAACTGCTGATCAACTTTTATAACTTAGATATTTACGATCACCAAGGCAGTCACTCATAAATATGGTCAAGTAGAGTATAGAGGCTGATTGCTGTCGATTGCACAATTGCGTTTATGTACTAAGTTATGCATTCGTGAAAATATTTGTGATACCTGCGTAAATATGTAAATATGTTAACAAAAAGATTATGCTGTCCTTGTAAGTAGAAGCCGCATAATATATTTTCTCGGACGAACCTTGTCTATCTGTGTCATTGTTGTCTAGGAACTTTTCTTGTTTAATTGAATCCTCGACAACAGTAGTAGCGAAACTAATCTTCATGCTGACAACGAAGCGAAAAATATCCCTCCAATGCCTTCCAGTATAAGTTTTATTGACAGCAATATCCCGTTCGGCAGATAGTTATTACCCGAGAGAGCGAAAACAATGCTATAAATTCTTATACTCGTTGCTATTGATTAGGAAGCTCTATTTATTTTCAGTTGTTTGTTTCAGTCATCTGCTTAACGCAGACAATGGTCTCTCACTTTCTCTACAGGTGGTACCTTGACTTATATTAAAACTTGCATTAACCCGCGTTAACGCCCGCGTTAGAAATCATTCCACGGGAACTCATTGCCGGGATCTATGTCATCAACTGTTAATCTATTTTCTATATATTATAATAAGTATCTATTGTGTTACGTGTGCATCTGTAACCATGTTGAGCCTTAACGTTTATCACCAGAACGTGAGGGGACTTAGGTCTAAGACTGATGTGTTTTTAAAAAATTTGCGATCTTGTGATTATGACGTGGTAACCTTGACTGAAACTTGGCTCTGCGAGGGTATTCTCGACGATGAGCTTTTTGATAGTCGCTATTGTGTATGGCGTAGGGACCGCGACTATACCGCGACCAAGCAGACCCGTGGAGGTGGAGTTGCTATAGCCGTCAAACGTTCTTTAATTACTTCTCGTAAGTTCGAATGGCAGTCTACTGCTGAAGATATTTGGATATCAATTGTCCTTCAAGACCCACGTAGCCGGACTCCAGTCAAGTTAAATATATGTTGTTTATATCTTTGCTCAGAAAATCTGGGTCACTCGTTTTCCGACCAATTAATTAACTTTTGTGATAATATCGAAACAGTAATTTCCAGTAACTTCCAAGATAAATTTATAATTTTAGGAGATTTTAATATGAGCTTCATTGACTGGTTGGATACCGACGAAGGTCTAGTACCCGCGAATGCAAGTGGTGATAGCGCCGCACATTTTATAGAAACCTTCAACTTTTGCAACTTGGAGCAATACAACTCATTAATTAACGCGCAGGGCCGAATTCTGGACCTAGTTTTTGCTAGCGAGACAATTTCTGTGGCCCCATGCCTCGATCCACTTGTCCCAGAAGACCCATATCATAAAGCGCTCTGTATAAATGTGCCCTTTACCGAGTCTGCGTCTCTCCCGCTAACCAATCATATCGTATTTTTATACAATCGAGGAGATTACAACTCGATTAAGGACGACCTTGTTGCTACGGACTGGACAGACCTTCTTTGCAGAGGGTCTTTGGATGAGGCTGTAGAATGCTTTTACAGAATAGTCTATAATTTGCGTACAAAACACATTCCTCAACGAGTCAAACGTGGTGACAATAATTATCCTTTGTGGTACAACCGCCCCCTAATCAAAGCTATTAAAGAAAAATTCAAATATTTTAGAAGGTTTAAGACGTACGGTAATCTATCAGATAAGCATACATTCGATTTATTAAGAGAAAGGGTTAAACGTCTAGAAAGATTGTGCTACATGAAATACATTAACATCACAGAGGATTCGATTAAGGCAAATCCGAAGTATTTCTGGAAGTTTATTAAAAACAATCTTAATAAATCGTCATATCCTGTTTCGATGACCTATTTAGGTACTACTTCTACTTCGGGCGATGACATCAGCAATCTTTTAAACGAATATTTTCTATCAAATTTCCTTGAAAGAGATCCCACATCATGCACCCAGTTCGAGGAACCGTCAGAGCCAGTCGTAGCTGATCTAGCATCAATCGTCATCGAGACTAATGAAATTATAAAGCTGCTAAACAACTTGGACTTGTCGAAATCAGCCGGTCCTGATGAACTCCCCGCGGTTTTCCTAGTTAAATGTGCTGATAGCCTCTCTCTGCCTCTATCTCTTATATTCAAAAGATCAATCGCTGAAGGTGTTGTGCCTGCTATCTGGAAGTCAGCTTTTATCACCCCTATCCATAAGAAAGGTCAAAAAAATAGAGTTGATAATTACCGGCCAATCTCTAAGCTATGTCTCATTGCAAAGATATTCGAACGCATTGTCTATAACCAAGTGTATGCTGCATTAAAGTCGTCGTTCTGTCCCCAACAGCATGGTTTTCTTAAGAAACGGTCCACAGACTCAAACCTACTACTGTTTAATGATTTTATAACCCAGCAGTTAGATAACGGTGATCAAGTGGACGCTATTTATACTGATTATAGCAAGGCTTTCGACCGAATAGATCATATCCTTCTGTTGAAAAAGTTACTTGCAATTGGCATCAGGGGCGACTTATTTCGGTGGTTCTCATCATACGTTGAAAACAGATCTCAGGCAGTTGTACTGAACGGCTATAAATCTAACTGGACTAATATACCCTCAGGGGTTCCCCAAGGGTCGTTACTAGCACCGTTACTGTTTATAATTTTCGTTTTTGATATTTCCAACTGTTTTAAAAATTCTCAATTCTTACTTTTTGCCGATGACATGAAAATATTTAGAACTGTTAACGATGCCATTGACTCAGCATTACTGCAAGACGACCTTCTGCAATTCGATACTTACTGCCTCAACAATAAACTAGACCTAAATGTATCCAAATGCTTTACTGTGTCTTTTACTCGTAAACGCAACGTATTTAATAACAATTACTCATTAAAAAATAAACCTTTACTTACACTTCATGAAATTCGAGACCTTGGTGTCATTATGGATAGCAAACTTATCTTTGATACACACATAAATTCAATTACCAGTAAAGCCTACAAGGCCTTAGGGTTTATTATTCGTTCCTGCAAAAATCTGCGTCGCCTTAAATCCGTAAAAGTTATCTACTGTGCATTTGTCAGGAGCCACCTCGAATATGCTTCACAAGTTTGGAACCCTAGTTACAAAGTATATATTAATAAGTTAGAGAGCATTCAAAAGAAATTTATTCGATATATTAAATTCAAATTTAAACTTCCAAGGCTACCCTATAACCAATTATGCATCAAACTCCACTTACTTCCATTGCATGTACGGCGATACATAACTGACATCACCTATCTGATGAAAATAGCCCAGAGTCTTGTCGACTGTCCCGCCTTGTTAGCTAAGCTTCATCTCCTCGTCCCCTCACGTTCTCAGTCTCGCCGAAGACTGTCATTGTTTGTTCCTTGGGCTCGCACAAACTTTAGACAAAATTCTTACTTTATCAGAGCTATACGATCTTTCAACGACCTTTGTATTGAAAACGAAGACATTGATTTGTTCGCTAGTAGTATTTCCGTTATCCGTAAAGTATTAACCTCTAAGTTTTGTGACTCGGTTGAGGCCTCATTACCGATATAACCCACTATAATGGTGTGCCATCTTCCTTCTTCTATTATTGGATATAGTTACCATGTCTGGTGTTTCGTGTATCGTTTTTCTTTCACCTGTGCTAATTGCTCAAAATATTGCTAGCTGTGAAAACTTTTTGTTGGCTTTCTGTATCTATGTGTGTAATTTATTGTGTTAGTGATAAGCTGTTAGTTTTCCTAATAAAATAAAATAAAAATAAAAATATCAAGTAACCTTAGATGTCTCAATTTAGATCTTTGTCTATCGGGTTAAATTTGTTCAGCCTCATTGAGTAACAAACATACATCCATCTTCATAAACTTTCACATGTATAATATTATAAGTAGGATTTGAGTTCTTTTATTCGAAACTGTACAAACAACATACCTGCCATAATTTCTTCCAGACAACCTTACGATGGAAAGTTGCATAACATAGTTAAGTAACACCCTACATTTTCTTCTGACTTGCGCCACCCATGACCACCCATGCCGGGATTCGAACCCGCGACCTCTAGCTATCCGTGCCAGCGCTCTTTCCAACTGAGCTGATGGGCGACTCACCGGCATCAGTGAAATTTCAACCTTGTCAACCTTGATCAGAAATATGAAAACCCCATGCGAAATCTTGCTCTATGCCACGTTAAGCTTTAAGCTATTGTATTCAACATCTGTAGTACCAAATAAAGATTTTCTACTTCTACTACTTCTAAAAATACATAAAGAGCAAGCTATCTCGGTAACAAGATCAATAAAAAGTTTAAGCTAAGCTCGCGGAGATTGTAGATCAGTCCTCGTTGAAAAAAAGAAATTATAAATACAAGGGCATTGTAAATACACTGTTTTAAGTAAGTACCCAATTGATTTATTTTCTTCTCACAGAGTATTAGACGACACATAGAAGATCTAATTTTATAATCATTACTTATTGTTATGTGCGAGGCTCTAGTCCATACTAAATAAAGAAGGTCCTGTGTGACTAAACTTATGAAGCATTGTTACTCAAATCTTTGTATATAGATAGATAATAACAATCTCGCTCTGCCTAGCTTCACGAGTCTTGGATTAGTGCAAGAAAAATAGGACACACAGTAGTTATATTAATAGCTATCGGTGCGCCAGTGACCGAGACTGAAAACTATTTATATCCTTCAGTAAGAACTTTCTTTTGGAAAACTATATTGTGGAATGAATGCAAGCTTATAATGTTTGCGTGGAATTTGAAAGCGGGATAAAATAAAGCTAGAACTGTCGCGTTAACAATGAGGTTTATTTTATAACTAATATTAGCTGTCCCGGCGGAGTTCGTACTGCCATCACAGAATCCGTTTATACCATTACTCTTAACATGCAATAAATATCTTAGAGTTTGGATTGAAAATGTTAGTAACAAAAAAATATTATCCCACGGAAGCGAATTAGTGGGATAATAAGTATGCTGTGTCTCAATTCAGATATTTGTCTATCTGTATGTCAAATTTCATACTCAGTTCCTTCGTTGTTGCGTGATTAAGTAATTAACATCCAAACATCTTAACAAACTGTAACGTTTATAATAGGTATTAGTAGGTGAATTTAAAAACTTGTTCAAAGAGTAGCAAAAACATACATTTTTAGCTGTGTGGTGTCGGCCTAGAGAATAGCACCAACCCAGTTATTCCCGCGGGTGTCGTAAAAGGCGACTGGGACACAAACCGGGGGGTGGGCGGCAGCGCCCCCTGCAGTACAATTCCACCGAACTGCGATCCCCAACCCGCATGCCCAGCGTGGGGATTATGGGCATTACCCCCTATGATAGCACAACGTGGCGCTCTTTAGGGGAGGGCTATGTCCAGCAGTGGAGTAGTACATATAGCTTGACGACGACGACGACATTTTTAGATACTATCTGATACTCCTCGGGCTGCTGAAAACAGTTAAGGTGCTTAGGGGCGCTAACTACCAATGGAATACAAATCACAACTTGTTTTAAAAACCTATTTAGAGGCTAAAAATTCCACCCATGCCGGGATTCGAACCCGCGACCTCTGGCTATCCGTGCCAGCGCTCTTTCCAACTGAGCTAATGGGCGACTCACCGGCATCAGTGAAATTTCGAACCTCTTTACACCATTCTCTGCATTACGTACAGGCAGCGACATTTGGCTGAAGCAAATTGCATTACTTACTGCCCCGAGTGGTATAATCATAACTTGTTTTATAATACATTTTTATCTCAAAGTGAACATGAGAAATCTTAACAACTGTGATAACCTAGGATCAACAATTTAGGACTTTAATCGATTTCCGCCAAAAACGGCCGTTTATAGCGGAAGTCGATTAAAGTCCTAGGATACTTATACTACATTCTGGGCTGTATGTTCTAAAAATAGTTACCACAGATATTAAGATTTCTCATGTTTACTTTTTGAAAAGAAAAACGTATTATAAAACGAGTTATGATTTTTTTAATACAGTTGCTCAAAAAGTGGCGTATTGCAGGGACGTATAGCGTGCGGGATGTGGGGCTTCCGACACACTCGTGCCTTTTTTTTACCTTTCCCGCACTAGTGTGTTCTCTTTCCCAACTGCCAAAACAATGTCTATTAAAAAAAAACCGGCCAAGTGCGAGTCAGACTCGCGCACCGAGGGTTCCGTACAAACCTGTATTATAGACCTGAGTATTTGGTATGAATTTCAATTTAATACCTCTACGCGTTTATGAGGAAATGGGTAGTAAGTTTAAAATTATTAAAAAAATATATATTATGAGATGTAACTAAAAATTTATGGTTTTCGTAATTTTTCCTTTATCTATGCTATAAGACGTTGCTTCGTACCAAATTTCAAGATTCTGAGTTCACGGGAAGCACCCTGTAGGTTTTGATTCCCTTGCAAGTGTCGAAAATTTGCGGCATAAACGGCTGTATCTTTTGATTGCGTTGGTTTAGAAGTTTGATTTTTTCACAGCTTCAAGGGACAGTAGACTTGAGTAATTGATATAAATTTCAGCTTCATACCTCTACGCGTTCCTGAGAAAAAGGGTCTTGACAGACGGACGGACGGACGGACAGACGGACAACAAAGTGATCCTATAAGGGTTCCGTTTTTTCCTTTTGAGGTACGGAACCCTAAAAACAACCATGAAGTTTTTACTAAAAAAAATCATAGAATGGGTATTTTTCCTTATGTCAAATATAGTTGGAACCACTGTCAAACTCCGTGCACTGCTCTATGGTTTATAAGGAAACCACAAATAATAGACCGAACTTGACAGTTATTGCTACAGAATTTATCTGTGAGGAAAAACGCCTATTGTTATGATTAGCATGTATGAATTGAATAAAATTATGATTCATGCAAATACGTATATTTCTAAAAAGAAGCTACTAATTTGTTTCATTACTTTATTAATAGGTTTTTTTTTCATTTCATCTGATTAAATTTCATTTTCATTTCATATCAATAAAAAAATCTACCAGAATGGGTGAAGAAAAAAAATCTCTACTTTTATTCTTTTACGGTTGGCGCCATTTTCCAAATAATTTTATTTTAATAAATAGCTTCATTTTTTCGCAACTGTATTAATAATATTCGTTCAGTACACGTGCGGAACCGTCATTGCAACTTGTTCCGACTGTCAACCCTCGCCTTCGGCTGCGCTTCGGCTCGGGTAGACATTTGTCGGAACTCTTTGCAATGACAGCCTTTCCGCACTTGTAATTAAATATACTATTTCATCCCACCATCTCGGAAAGAGTATTTTTAATCTTCAATATCTGAGTGGAAAAGCCGTTTTTATTCTCTAGAGGATAAAGTAAATTGAATTTAGAACATCGTGTGCACTAAGTTTGTGAATTAAAAAAGTGTACCTACCTATCTTGTGATTGTAAACGTTTTTTTTTTGCATTTAGTCATTTCCTCGCTGAGGTGGAATGAAAAGTTACGTGTTGCACTCGAGTGGAAAGATTTTTCACCTCGTGCTCTTTTGATTCCCTCGCTAACGCTCAGGATTCTAATGTTGAATCACTCGCTGCGCTCGTGATTCAATTTTAGAATCCTTCGCTTGCTCGGTCATCAAAATTGAACACGCGGTTAAAAAGCAACTTTGCACTCTTGTATAACAAATAACTATTACTCTATTGGTGGCGCTAGTTAGCGGCCCGAAGCGCCCTAAAATAGAATTCACAATTTTACGGCTTCAAAACGTAGGATGAATATGAATTAAACGACCTACGAGGTCTAGCAGTAACACGCTTGACTACCAAAACGGAGATCATGAATTCTACTCCAGCTGGAGGCCGCTGCGCTTTATTTGTACAAATGGCCTCTGTATGAGAGTATTTCTATATTTGTGGTGTCCTTTCCTGGTTGCCACAGCACTTAGTTCGAGGCCAGGACAAGCTATTGTGTTTTATAGAAGTTATTGTTATTTTTAGTAGCTCGTCCACTCCTTAACATTGAAGGAAAAGATCTTGAAGAAACTTGAGTCTGAGGTGTTACAAACATCGCGGGAAATGGGCCTGTGTCATTGGGACTTACATAAGCTGCATTATTTTTTATATTATTGTTTACTAGCTTTGAAAATATCTTATACCTGCGGGAAAAAATCTTATTTCCAAATCGATAAACCCTGGGTAACATCTATTCATAAGATATCTCCCATGGGAATAAGATATTTTCCCGCAGTAAAAAGTAGCCTATGTGACCAGCCAGGGTGTAAGATAACTCCATACCAAATTTTATTTAAATCGCTTTAGCCGTTTAGACGTGAAGAAGTATTAAACATACACACTCACAAACTTTCGCCTTTTTAATATTAGTGTGAAGCGTGATGTGATAGTGTGATATATTGTTATTAGCTGATCCCGCCAACGTTGTCTTGCCATATTAGTTAGCCTACGACTTATTGTCAGGCTTACCGAATATAAACAAAAAGTGTCATAAAAATGAAGCCATTTCGGAGGAGTTCGATAAAAAACACTGTTACTCGAGATTTTTATATAGGTATACTAGATTTAAAGGAGCGGTGGTAGCTCAGTGGGTAGAACCATAGACTGGCAAGCGAGAGACCCAGGTTCGATCCCGAGTGCGGGCATGTACCAATGACTTTGTTTAATTTCAAAGTTACGTACATTTGCGAATTTGTAGTCGCAATACCACACGCTAACGGTGAAGGAAAACATCGTGAGGAAACCCGCAGCTTGGTTGGCTCCGCACGTATTGACTAGTCTTTCCTGTGGGCTAGGCCGACTAAGCTGTCAGGATGGTATAGGTGCTGGGCAAGCCTACACCATCTATAAAACCATGACCCAGGCACTACAGCGTCGGAGTGGTCCCTTCACACATCTAGTGTGAGTGAAGATACCACTGGACGCTGTATAAATCATCTCATTAAGTAGATGCAAAAAGGCCAATATACTAGATTTAATTTTATTGCGACAGGCGATGCTTACTAGCACCACCGATAGGAAAAAATATCTTATTTTACAACGCGTCAGCTCAAAATATGTCAGCTCTTTTAGAACCTATTCAAAAGAACTTTGGTCCAAGAATCTAGCACTTTGAAGCAGTTTTGCGAAAAACAGCCGTTAGAGAAAATCTATTAAAGTTCTGTTGTTAACATTTATGCTTATACTATTTATTTTTTATTTTTAATGCACTAACCCGTGCTAAGGACAATTTTAAAAACCTATTTAGAGGCTAAATCGACCTCTGGCACGGATAGCCAGAGGTCGCGGGTTCGAATCCCGGCATGGGTGGAATTTTTAGCCTCTAAATAGGTTTTTAACATTTATGATGTTCACTTTTTTTCCATTGGTAGCGCTAGTGGAAGTGCTACGAGCCTCTTACGGTAATAAATTTAACTGTTTTTCCTTTGACAGGAACATGCCTGAATTGCTACCAGTGCAACTCCCAGCAGAATCCAGACTGCAAGGACCCCTTCACCGTCGCCGACAAAAAGTACCTGAGAGTAAGTTTGATTTATCACGTGTTAATTACCAACACCTATATAGGTAATACTCAAAACCTTCTCGTAACTTGCTAACCAATCGATTGCGCGGATTTTTGTTCAAGTTATGCGCTGTTGAAATTGCGGTTTGTTCCACTGCAAGTCCACAGTGGGCACACATAGAAATTCACATGCACTATACTCTCTGAGAAAAGTGTGCTCTGTATATATATATTTAATTTTTTTATGTAGGATATATAGGATACAGGATATATATCCTGTATATCCTACATAAAAAAATAACGTGTCAGCGGGCATTATACCATAAAACAGAACAGAACTGTGCCGGTGTAAATATTTATTTTATTTATTTATTAGGTTTTTCAACAGACGCATACTTTACAAATATAGACACAGTTTACAATAAATTTCGGCAAGTCCCGCTCTTTTCTTTTCTATTCAAAAACACATTTTTGGAACCCCATTTCTGTCAAACTATATATGTTATCATGATTAGTCAAGCTTCGTCGCTAATTCTGTGCAAGACCCCGGTACTGCACGCGAGACCCGTTCCACATTATGAAAAGCACTACTCAGCGAGCAGAACATTGTCGTCATAATCCCGACTGAAAAACTGCCGGCCGGCGGCTCGGAGAGCTAGACTATATGGAAGACCCTCAATGGCCTGAGGGCAGGCGTTGGACAAATAAGATAACCTCCAAAGATGAGAATTTCTACCACCCGACGCCAACATCAGCAGTGCCTGCGGGTAACACACTCCGCTATGCATGCGATGCAGAGTTCACAGTGCCCTTTGACTTATGCACCTGGGACGACCTTACAAGGGCTACCCCCCGTGTAAGAGAAGCGGCGAGATATCTGCATGGAATTATCTGACAAAACCAAAAACGGCAGCTTGATCACCCTCATTCGACTAAGAAGATGATTCTTCTTCTTCAGGCTATATTAGTCCACTGCTGGACATAGTCCTCTCCTAATGAGCGCCACAGCGCAAGGTAGTGCCATCATTGGGGGGTAATGCCCATAATCTCCACGCTGGGCATGCGATTGCAGTTTGGTGGAATTGTACTGCAGGGGGCGCTACTGCCCACCCCCCGGTTTGTGTCCCTTACTCGCGTTTTACGACACCCGCGGGAAGAATTTGGGTTGGTCCTATTCTCTAGGCCGACACCACAGCACCGATGCCGACCACCGACAGCACAACAAAAGATGATTACTTATAATAATATGTGATTATGCTTATCATACATTTGTCTCTTTCAGGACTGTTCCAAGCAGGAGTCTTACAACTTCAACCAGATTCTGCGGCCATTGTTCCCAGGCCTGCAAGACGGCGTCTCCGGAGCTTTCCGCATGTGCCACAAACTTGTCTTTGGTAAGTTTGCGCATAGTTATCGACGGTATTGCTGTGACGTTAGTGTGGTAATGGCCGTTTCATGAACACTATTGATAATCAACTAACAATGGCATTCCTGTGGTATAACTCGTGCAACTTAACTTGGTGTCTCGCACGTTTCGATTCTTCGAAAAAGATGCCTTTTTCATTTTTGCGGGTTACTGTTGGAATGGCACTACACTGCTATTGCTTAATTGACTTCAAAATAGAGGCACATGAACACTATTGTCATGCTAATATTATTCTAGTTCATAAGACTTCACGTCCGCAGCATTTGTAAAAAACTAAATTTCCACGTGTTATCGTCATCCCGCAACACGCGTGGTGAACAAGCTCATATAGGTACACTCTCTCTTCAAGAGAAAGGCGGTGGCATGCATTACGACGTATACAGCATAAAAGTAGAACTCACTTGACTGCATAAAAAAACAGAATGTAGCTGAAAAGACGAACCTATAATACCTACGTGTAATTTAGTAAAGAATAGTAATCCAGACATTGCAATAACTAAGCAATGTAGGTGTGATAAAAATTGTCTCAATCGTCTACATTTGATGTCATGCAGCCAACGGGCTATTAGTGTTTGAATGGTAACACATTGCTTGACACAACTAGAAATAATACTGATTGAAATGCCACTTGTTTCATTTTGTTTATTAGGTAAAATGTAACATATGTATGCCATAACCTGCATGCTGCTATGCAGATGTTTTGTTACTATTATTTTGTCCCCTTTTAAGAATTATGTCCAGTGTTTCAAAATTGCATAATTCACTTCTAATTTTTCATTATTCGTTAAGTCAAATTCTTTCACAGCACGTCACGGCCAAATTACTACTTTTTTATATAAAAAATGGTGCGTAGTCTGATAAAGGTCCACCATCACTGGACTTTACACATACAAGAGATATAAAGGCTGTTTATGTAAACTTCTACGCTATATATTGATCCTTATTACTTGGATGTTAGTGCAAGGGAAACAATTTTAGCGATCAGTTGCTAACTTCGTTAGCATCATTGTGTCATGGTTGTCAATAGATATGTAAGGTTCTTCGGCCATGTTTGTTCTGTCTGAAGTGCCAGTACATTCGTTGATACACAAATTAACTAAAGACGATTTACATTTAAAATCCTGAAACATCCCTTAATAATTACCTGAAAATTCTTTGCTAATGGATGTAACAAACGACAAGATTCGGTTTGCATATACTATATCAGAACACTTCTGACTGAGACGTGGAAAAGGCATCGTCCCTTAACTATACTTCTTGGGTACTGCGAGTTCAGTGAAGAGCTGTTCGATACTCGTATTGAAAAAGAAAATGTTGAACTTATTTCAACCAATCCTCTTGGATTATTTCAAATGGTTCGATAGCTGAGAGAAGAAATAAGTACTGTGTTTTAGTGGAAGCCTGTGGTCAGCTATGGTTGAATCTAAGCTGGTGGATAGTATAACGCTAGCCAAGAGGAAAATACTTTGTGTAGGGTTGTGTAAAACGGTTCTCGAACGGACATCACGTAGCGTAAGTCGCCCATGGGCTTGTTGGGCCAACGATTTGTGAGAAATTGCTGGTAGCGGTTGGATCAGGTGCCCGAGAACTGAAAGAAGCGGCTTGCCTTGGGGCAGGGCTATGCCCAGCATTTAACGAATACGGGATAAGTTTGGATTACATTTTAAGTAGGACGATTCCTCGACATCTGCAACCCTAAAACAAAGTTTGTTTTAGGGTTCCGTACCGCAAAACAGACAAAACGAAATCCTTATAGGATCACTTTATTGTCCCCCCATCCGTCAGTCTATCTGTCAAGACCTCCTACAGAGTTATCGAATTGTTCAAAAAACCATATATCTACTCAGGTGTACAGTCCCTTGAAAACAGTTAAGAGTTTTTTTTGTAGCTAATACGTCCCATTACAGGGCCAGGCCATCTCTCAGAATTAATATAGGCTTAATTACCATGAGTACCCACCGCGGATTGGCAATTTCAAGCACTAAAGTATGTGAACAACTCAGACACTAAGATTCTTCACGATGTTTTCGCTCACAGTTACCCTAATTGCCACAAAAACGTCACAAAGGAGACGGATACACTTTCATACATTCTTGGGCATGTTTGTAAAAAGGTGAAAGAGATGTCAATTTAGAGCTTATATATTATCAAACCATCTCGGAAAATTCTGCGGATTTTGGCAAACTGAGAGCAGAGTTATAAGAGATTTAGTAAAATAATCATAATAACAAAAACAACAGGAAACACACTCAAAACGCACTAAACGATACGAGAAGACGCTCTATTATTCTGAGAGAAGACGAGTGATCATAGATTGAGTCAGGGAGCTGTCACGGCTGTCACTGTTAGCACAGACCAAGGGTGTTTTTCTTGGCACAGACTCAGATTAAAAATACAGTTGACAAACACGGGTAATAAATCAATCCGTAAACGAGAATCAATTTAAAGATTTATTTTCATCAAGTTAGTTAGAATAAGCCCCGAAAATATTCTAACTATGTGTACAAGTCGCGAAAGTTTAAAATATTTCATCAAGTTAGTATTTGGATTTTTTTAAACTAAAAACCTATTTAGAGGCTAAAAATTTCACCCATGCCGGGATTCGAACCCGCAACCTCTGGCTGGCTATTTTTTTAAACTGTTGACATTGAGTATATTATAATGTATTTATTTAATTGGATTAAATCAATCATCTGTTGCAGGTGTTTTTTATTTAATACATGCAGACTAATCGATGAAAGTAATCGGTATCCTATTTTATTAGGGACATAAACTTATTTTTAAGATTTCTGGTTTTCCAGATTGTGAATTGAGCTCATTTTTTATATTTTAAAATAGCTTTTTTTTAAACCATATATTAACTATTTACAATCGGGCCCAGGAATCCCCGTCTCCTTTACGTAACTTCGAAAACAAACATCTGCCAACAAACCAGTTTGGTAGAAACCAACTTCTGTATTTTTGTATTTTTATTTGAATAAACGTCTTCAATCAATCAATCAATCAATCGAAGTCATTGGCACATACTAGGATTCCAAATTCTAATTCCCCCGGCTGTTTTTAAAAGTCTCAAATTCCACAACATTCAATAAGGTTTTTTAGCATTAATGTTAACTTTCTGACCTCCGAACAGAGAGTGGCACGGTGATCCGCACTTGCCTGGATGCCATCCCCAGCAACCCGAACCACACCTGCAGCCTTCTTGATGAGATGGCCAAACAGATCAAGATTGGGCCGATCGAACCCGGCCGGACCCTCAAGCATTGCTCTGCGTGCGACAAGGAGGGGTGCAACGCCGCTGGGTCTATCGCTGCCTCGCTCACACTAGCGGGCGTGACCGCCCTCGTCGCCATCCTGGGCTACAGGCAATAGACGACGTGGTTACTGGTGTTAGGTATCAGGGTTCCGTACAATATGAAGACATTGTATTATAGATATAAGAGAAAGAGCAGCTTACGTTTGTTCTGAAAGTGGAGTATCGTGAAATTACGATTTTTTCTGTTAAATTCACTTTTGATACATCTATGGTTCAGATTGCTAACCTTACATCATATTGTCTCACAACAGGCATTATTCTTAGGTTTATAACAATAATGTTAATGTTACGGAACCCTCTAAGTGTGAGTTTAGCTTTGGTTTAATTCGACTAAACACCTGTTACTCCTGTGTAGTGTGATATAATTCTACGTAGTGTTATAAAACGCAGGTTGGACAACTTAAGAGATTGTTTATGATGATAAGTTTACTTAAGTCACACTTTACATGGGTGACATTAAGTAAATGTGTTATTTCTTCTCTAAGTCTTAAACTTACTTTTTGGCTCTCTTGAAAAGTTGTCATTTTCGAGTTATATCACTTTGCACAGAGGCGCATAGCTTGAAATAGTGAGTGTTGTAATATGTATGTAAGCTGTGGGTTGCATTATGAGTGCTTTAATAACCGAATCTCAATAAAATCCAAATAATTATTTTGTGAAACGATATTTTTTATAGACAGGTCCGATGAATTTATTTTATTTAAGTTATTTCAACTATTCAACGCTGAGAATCCTATTTGTAGTATAACTCTCAAGTTGCAAAAAACAATATCAGTTTCCTAAAATGGCTGATATCTTTTGCTATTTTAGAGTTTGTCTCCTAATAAAAGTTGATTTTATTGATAAGTAGAATAGCATCGGGATCTTTATAAAACACGTTGTATATTAATCCTAAGGTATTAATCTACTGATATTAACAGGATTGATGCATTTTAACTACCAGAGCATTTACATATGTAAATAGGAAAACTATTTAACAGCCGTCCCGTATAGCACTATATGAAAGTTTTATAAAATTAAATACCTTATACCTACATAACTTTACAGACTTTGATTGTCCACGCTTTTCCAAATGTGTGACCTGCTAGTGAGATTATGCTATTTACATACCCATCTATAATATAAAAATGAATCGCTGAATGTGTAAGCGCAAATCTCGAGAGCAGCTGAACCGATTTCGCTAAAACTTTTATTATAAAAATGAATCGCTGAATGTGTTGGTGAGCGCAGCTCTCGAGAGCAGCTGAACCGATTTCGCTTATTCTTTTTTTAGAATATTCCTTGAAGTCCGAGGATGGTTCTTACGGAGAGAAAAATAAAAAAATAAAGAACCGACTGTTAAGCGGTACGAAGTTCGCTGGGTCAGCTAGTTCATAATAAAAACGTATTATAATTAATTGGAAGGAATAGTGATTTGTAGACTCAGACTCAACTCGTTTTTTTCCATACCCGTACTTTTGTAGCTCACTATAGGCCCTTTCCTGAATTGAGAATTTCACTAAGTAAATACGATTACTTAAGTAACGTTCTGTTACGCTCTTTGCTGAGCAATTCGAAGAGACAGCACTACAGTTAACTATTTACTTAGCGAAATTCCCGATTCAGAAACTGGCCCTATAAAAGCCATTTTTGAGTGTCACAGTATCTTCAGGGTGATACGATAAAGCTTCGCATTCTGGACACCAAATCAAACAACTTTATCCATAACTTTTGCAGGGAAATAAATTTAAAAGCAAAGTTACTAAAATTAAAACTGTTTGCGCGCAGTTGACGCGTAACTTTTAACAAGGTTCTATTAGATAGAGAGCTGGTCTACCAGTTCAAACTCGCTCCGCGAGCTATGGAGAGAGCTATGCTCGGAGTATCTCTGAAGGATAGGAATTGTAACGAATTCATCCGACAGAGAACCAAAGTTATCGACATAGCTCAGAGAATCAGCAAGCTGAAGTGGCAGTGGGCTGGCCATATCTCGCGAAGATCCGACAACCGTTGGAGTAAACGCGTTCTTGAGTGGAAACCGCGACTCGGCAAACGTAGTGTAGGACGCCCTCCGACTAGGCGGGATAACGATCTGCGAAAAACTGCAGGCAGATGCTGCATGCGGCAAGCTGAAGACAGGGCGCTATGGCGCTCATTAGGGGAGGGCTATGTCCAGCAGTGGACTAATGTAGCTGCTTGCTTGGCTTTTAGTAATAAGGCCGTCATTTGTACTATATTTTTTATATAATTTCTGTTACTATAACTTCTGTGTACAATAAAGAATATTCTATCTATCTATCTGTCTATAGCCTGAAGAAGAAGAGGAAGACAGAGAACGGTTAGGCGTTGAAGCGTTCCGCGTTCCTGCGCCTCCTGTGGTATATCTATATAACGTAATATACGCAGAGAAAGCAAAACTGCCCTCTTGAACGCTCGAACGCCTGACCGTTCTTTGTCTGATAGAACCCTTGTGGCACGGAGCGAAAATCGTCGTAAAGGACTGATGGATGCCACGCTGTCAAAACGGTTGACAGCAATGTTATATTGGGGAATGACAAATTAGACCTTGTGAATGAAACTGTATTTCTAGGTATCACAATTGGTGCAAAGCTTCAATGGGGTCCTCATATAGGAAAAATAGCCAATAAGCTTATAGTTCAACAGCATATGCAGTTAAAAGAATTAGGGAACTACCTGATGTCGCAACTGCTAGGCTTGTTTATTTTAGTTACTTCCATAGTGTTATGTCCTATGGCATAGGTACTACTGTGGGGACGCGGACGAGCAGCAGACATTGAGACCATCTTCGTCTTGCAGAAGAGAGCGATCAGATTCATCTATAAGCTAAGCAGAAGAGATTTCTTAAAAGAAACTAACATCCTGACAGTTGCCAGTCAGTATATCTATGAAAACATTTTGTACGGTAGGAACGCTTCAACGCCAGACCGCTCTCTGTCTAATAGAACCCTAACGGCTTACCCTGGTGGTAATAATATTATCAGGGAGACATTTGCAAGACAATATCTAACACCCAATAAAATAGATATCATAATTTCATCTCTAGCAGCTAGCTCGCTAAAACAGTACAAATGTGCTTACAAAAAATGGTGGCAATATTTTAATGTTAAAAGTTGCTGTCAAACGTTTTGACATTTAGAAGAGTGAACTTTATATTATGTCTTTTTAGTCTTTTGTCTCTTAATTTTAAAAATAAGTGAGGTGTCATCTGCCCTCGTACATGCTCATGCTTTAAATACTCGTACATTGGGTCAAGCGTAATTTGTCTTACATAAAAAAAAACATTCAGTCATGTAACGGGGCCTTTGCAATTAAAATGGAAGGTTGGTGTGCTGTCGACTTCAGAACTAAAGACAATCAATCACATCAATCTCACTAGCATTATCTTACACACATCGTATTATATTGTGTTCATTCATCAAACCTTTTTTCTCATCCACAAACAAATCACCTTAACGAATAATATTTCTTCTCGGATTTCATACCACCGGAAAGGGGAATACTGAGAATACTGAAAAGTATTAGAAATAATTCTGCAAATATTTGTTTCGGCAATGAGGAAATAGTAGCTACGTAGATAGGTATTTAACTATGACGCTTACGGTGGTGTCATGTCATATATTCACGACAAGAGTGAGGAAAAAATCGCTAGAAAGGTATGGACGCATTCACTGCCATGTGTCACAGTCAACAGCACACCTACTCAATAAAACCTACTCAATAAAACCAAAAGGTTTGGTTTTATTGTCCAGTACGTGTTTAATAAGCTTTAGTTTTTTTAATTCTTTATATACGACGAGGATCGAGATCGGTTAACATTCTCTTTCACTCTCTGTATAGGAGTATCTTTATTATTGAAACAGAGATCTTGTGGGTACAAGACCTCTGTTCAGGTAGGTACTTCTGTACCCACCTCAACATAGGTCTTGGATAAAGTACAAGGGTTAATATGGTGTCGACTGTACCTATTTGTTGAGAGAACCCGGTACAGTTTGACGGCCTCGGTGGCGCAGCTGTTTGGCACGCTGACTGTAAAACCGAAGGTCTCGGGTTCGATCCCCGGCCGGGTCGAACTAGGAAACGAACTTTTTTAGTTTGTCTCGGGTCTTGGATGTTATCTATGTATTTATTGTATTAATCTATCGTCGAGTTAGCACCTATAAAGCAAGTCATTTAGTTCTACTTGATATAGGGCTAACGAGATCTGTGTAATATGTCCAAGAATGTTTATTATTTATAGTTGACACCACATCAACTTTTACATTTTTACACTACGCCATTACGACCGACTTTGCAGCTGAAGTGTAAAAGTGGATGTGCTGTCCACTGTATTATGTAGGTACTTTATCAACACGTAAACTCTACTTAGTTATGTTACGCGCAAAGTTTTGCCAGCTTCCGAATTGAGAATTTCGCTAGGTAAATACTTAACTGTAGTAGTGTCATCTATTCGAATTTCTCAGCAAAGAGTGTGACAAAACGTTACTTCTTCTTCTTCAAGCTATATTAGTCCACAGCTGGACACAGCCCTCCCCTAATGAGCGCCACAGCACAACGTTACTTAAGTTCATAGTTCTCAATTCAGAAACCGGCCCTAAGCCACGAAAATGTAATGACCAGTAATTTGAACCGGCCTGTCGACTATACAATTCTTGTGTTTCGTAAAACGACTCCTTATACCTTTCCGGCCTTACTAATAAAGGTTATGAGCTGTGTATACAGCCATTATGCGAGGTCTGACAAAGTGGTTATTGTACGCTAAATGCGATTAAACCAGTTTAAATTGATATACGTCAAATTAGTAAGGCCGATAGTGTGTAATAGTGGAGGAAAACATCGCGGAGACTGGAAACTTATTTGGCTCCATGACATTCTCTTGTCTTCATGAATAAACCTCGGTTTCTTGTGAACTATCACTTGCCCAAAATGCATTAAAAAAAGTGCAACTGTCGTGAACTGTCACCTATCACGAAACTTACACGAGAAACATCGGGTAAGTTGAGTGATAGGTGTCGGTGCTGGGTAAACCAAGAATATGATCTAAGTATTTAATTTACGCTTTGTATAAAAAAAAATTTAGTATTTTCAATATTTAAAAAAAGAAAAAGAAAACCTATACCTGAGCCAAATTCGATAACGAATGGCGATAAACAAACCGTTGCTAGGCAACGACTTGTTTACACCTAAAAGGCAGATGTTAACAACCTTTTCTAGAAATCATTTTCATACAAATAATAATCGTTTCTCCTACTAATGTAAAATGCTTATTTATGTTTATATGCTTATGATTTTATAGTGAAAGGCTTAACCGATTTGAATATGACATATGACAACACGGAAATATGAAATATGAAACACAGATTTAACAAACATCTACGCGAGCCATGCCGCATGATTTTCCTAATAGAATTAAGCGCGTTTAAGCAAAAAACATACAAACTCTTCAACTTTATAATATTAATAAGTACCTATAGATGCTACTATGAAAATGAGTAGATTGAGACCTACTGCTAATATTGCAATAAAAGAAAGTTCTTTGTATATATTTTTATTCATATGTTCACACTAATCATCACTGTCACTGATTAGTGTGAACATGTCACTGTGGCCAAAGAGGAGGATGAATTTGTGTCTCCGAAGACTTGAATTATAAATTCATCAATGACATTATCCATTACACCATCAAATTCGGCGTTTTCTTCTCTTCTTTAATTACGTGTTCAACACAACGTTGCCATGCTGCTGGAGTAATTTTACTTATTGCCTCATCTAACAGGACCTTTATTTAGTTCAGCCATTTAAAAAGTTTTATTTTTGGCAGCAACATGGCCTTTTACTTGCCCCCATATGATTTCTATCGGATTTAATTCACAATGATATGGGGGCAATCTATATTTTTGTCTTGTGCCATTTTGTCACACATATATGCTATATTCTTATGCCATATACCTACCTACACGTATTGACAAACGACTAAACTTCACTTGTTGGCATAAACTAAATTTCCCAAAATGTTTGTCACACCTGAATTTCATCCATGTTTCTTTTTCTGTAGGGCTGTCGCGTAAAATTAATGTCGAATTTTTTATAGTTTTTCGAAATAACAAGGTAATATGCATGTTATTTGAGTGATTCTAGCTAAATATGCTGCAATAGGAATTGTTAATAAATAGTTAGCAAGTAAAAGGCTATAATCATGTTAACAATAGAAGATTTGTAAAACTGAGTTGTGATAACCCTAAATTGGTTTGTTTACCTCTATTCTTTATCGAGTTTGGCAGAACTGTAGCGGAATTTTTAGCATCTAAATAGGTTTTTAACTTGTCCTTAGCACGGGTTAGTGCATTAAAAAAAATATAATAAAAAAAAGAAATTGATAACAAACAAATACATGTGAGTAAGTGATGCAATTTACTTAAGCCAGATGTCGCTGCCTGTACGTAATACAGAGAATAGTGTCAAGAGGTTTGAAATTTCACTGATGCCGGTGAGTTGCCCATTAGCTCAATTGGAAGAGCGCTGGCACGGATAGCCAGAGGTCGCGGGTTCGAATCCCGGCATGGGTGGAATTTTTAGCCTCTAAATAGGTTTTTAAAATTGTCCTTAGCACGGGTTAGTGCATTAAAAATAAAAATAGTATAAACAAATATATGACATAGCAAGAAAAGATAATCAACGAACGAAACGTAAAATATCATTACAGGAGTAATCTCGAATATAAAAATCATAACACTTAACATGATACAACTTACACATAACTTTACACATATGTAGGTCACGTAGGTATTAGAAGTATCTAAATTCTACGAGCACTTCACCTAACTAGTGTTGGAAGGCGGTGGCACAAATTTTTGTGACTTAAAGTTCTCCAACTTTCCTAAGAGCGTGAGTTAAGATTACTGCAATTTTATTTATATACTTTATTTAAATGTACAGAGTTCTAATCTAATCTAATATCAAATCATCAGACCACATTTATCAAAAGCATACATTTTTTTACGCTCATTACAAAGTTACATTTAGCGAGCAAGACAGCACGCACAAGTAGGTATTTAATTTGTTTATACTGTAATTTGTTATTACCATTTTGCACCTAGCGACAAGTATGGAAATTAAAATTGCTGAGTGCGAGTTGTAATGGTTTACGTTGAGAAGTGAACACGTTTACCAGCCAAAACACGAATAAACGCGAGTGCGAGTTGTACTGTGACAGCGTTTTGCCAGTTCGAACGGTTAACTTACTCATACTCACTACTCAATGCTCGGTTAACGCGGTAGTAAAGTTATTCGATTGGATCTGTCAAACTCGCACAAAGCACTCCGAGGTCGATTCACTCAAAGTGAGCTCCCACATTGCCGTGCCTGCAACAATGTAACTCTACATGGCTGAATTTCAAGTAGTCAAGTCACGCTTTCAGAAAAATTGGGAAACTTTCAGAGACATAAAAACTGGACTGTGCCACCATTTTCTTAAGCTAGTTAAGAGAATTGTAGTTCTAGCCCTGGCTGCAATTCGTATGCGGCGCGGCGCGATCGTGCTAGTTTTAAGAAGTTAAAGGGTTGATCAACCGTCGATTATAAATACGATAACTATTAGAAATTTCCATTTTGACACTTGAAAAGTTTTTATCGTAATGTCATTACTTATTGGAATTGAAAGTGTAAGGTGATGGAGACCTAACCGCCGCTCCCAAGACTGTCAATAAGATCCATTAATTAAGGGGATTAGATACTTAGGTTTCGGAGTTCTCGCGTGTCCAACTATTGTAAATCAACATGAATATAGTGTTAATCAACACGAACGGGGCCGCGCTTAGTGGGTAGACCTACAGTCTATTAAATTATCCTTACTTGTCCAATTTAGTAAACAAGATTCTACCGGTAAAGTATGACTTTTTGGTAGGGTTGGGAATACCCATATTCCCATTCCAGTAACCCGGGACGCTATTTTAGATATCACGCTGCCAAATTTATACACAAAGTTCATGAATTTGCGAGAAGATTTTTTGACCAATTTTTGGCATAAAATGTCAATTATGAGAATAGAACCTTGTTTACTAAATTGGACAAGTAATTATAAATAGAGTGTACAGCCCTATCTATAGTTTGACGATGTGTTCACGAATGCGATCACATCTTCCACTGTATGGAGTGTCTTTTTTAGCATACTCCGACCTGTCAGATACATACTCGTACAGATGTTGACACCTTAGAGTCGTCTAAAAACTAAATCCGATTTAGAGGCTAAAAATTCCACCCATGCCGGGATTCAAACCCGTGACCTCTGGCTATCCGTGCCAGCGCTCTTCCAATTGAGCTAATGGGCGACTCACCGGCATCAGTGAAATTTCGAACCTCTTTACACTATTCTCTGTATTACGTACAGGCAGCGACATCTGGCCTAAGTAAATTGCATCACTTACAGCCCCGACTACCTACTTTGCAGTTAGGTATTTACATCGGAATGATATCACTGTACCCTCATGATTATACTATTTTTATTTTTAATGCACTAACCCGTGCTAAGTAGGTAGTCGGGGCTGTAAGTGATGCAATTTGCTTAAGCCAGATGTCGCTGCCTGTACGTAATACAGAGAATAGTGTAAAGAGGTTCGAAATTTCACTGATGCCGGTGAGTCGCCCATTGGCTCAATTGGTAAAGCGCTGGCACGGATAGCCAGAGGTTGCGGGTTCGAATCCCGGCATGGGTGAAATTTTTAGCCTCTAAATAGGTTTTTAAATTTGTCCTTAGCACGGGTTAGTGCATTAAAAATAAAAATAGTATAATCTAGTAAACATTTTTTACTTAATAAAAAAAACGGGGTTGGATTTGGTGATCTTAGCGGCCATCTTATTGGTCCACGTGTTCTGATCCTCTTAAGCTCATTAAGATAGTCCCTTGTTCTGTAACTGCTATGAGCCGGAGCCCTATCTTGCTGAAAAGTAAGCTTTCGTCGTTCTGCAACCGGAAGATTATTTTCTCAGTTCTTAAAATCACAAGTATTTCTAAGTACCTTTCTGTATTCAGATGCCCTTCGTAAACATGCACTAAAAGAACCTGGTTTTTAACAATCCCACAACAACAGTTGAACGAAAAATGCACTTGATTGTTAGTCTCGAAGAGATTCTCCCTAGACCAAATGCGATTATTGTGTGGATTGTACTACCATTATTGCTAAAATTTTACGTCTGGCCATCTGGTTGGGAATATTATTCAGAAAATACTGATCCTCCAGGATGAGTCTCTCAATTTCTTGACAGAAAATACGTCGTCTTCCAGCATCACAAGCCGTATTTTTTTTACTAATCGCCATTCAACGTAAGGTTGGACTGTGTATTCTTTCACTTCACGGTGTATTTTGCTTTTCGAAATTTCGATTTATTCGTCACCTTCCCTCACCGAACTTTTAGGATTTGCCTCAATGTAGATCAAAATATCTAGTTTATCATCAGTGTTTGTAATTTGGTGCCGCAGTCATGGTAAGCCATGATTGTAACGTCCCAAATTTATCGGATTATCTATCAGCCGTTTCATGATAAATCGAGATGATTTATTTCCATCAGGATATCTTTCCCGGTACCCGTTATGAGCCTAATTTTATGTTTTTGTGGTTTTGAAAGTATGCTTGCATTAAGTAGAAATTATTTTGATACAATGCTATGTAACAAATTCACAATACAGTGCAAAAATCCTAAAATTAAAATCGTTTCTGACCCTAGGCACAACTGCTATGCTCAACTGGTTGTGCCGTGGGCACTTTTGTCTCCCGTCAGCTCAACATAACAGAAATAAACGAGTAAAGTTTGAAAATGGAACACATCGCTACGCGATGGACAAAATCATTTACGCGTTTTGGACAGAAACTCGATTTGTTGCATACAACTAGGTTCAAGGCAACAAATTGAGTTACGTACCTACTAATTATGTATCTCTTTATCATTTTATCATGCACTTTAATTATGATAGGGAAAAAAAGCTTACTTCTCAAGCGGGTACTGTACTGATTCATTAGTAATAGGTATTGATAATGTTAGTTGTATGTCCTCGCGGCAATATCAACTTTTCATTTTTCTGAACAAAATTTCACACAATTTCAAATGTTAAAATTCATGATCTTCCTTTTACTTCCGATACTACTTTGTTTAGCAAACAATTATAACGGATGTACAATGTCATTCATTAAAATTTTTAAAGTTCTTTATTTAACATAAATATTTTACAATGTTTAAAACCAGAGTAAATTCAACCTGGGCCAAACCAAAATGAGGAATGTTTATTAGGCTAAACAGGTAAGCCTATTATAAACCTTAACTCATGAAAATTACGTTGTTATGCCAAGGAGAATTTTATATGCTAATGTTACAATTTTATTATAAATATATAAATAGCTTTTCATATGTTGTGTCATGTGAACCTGTTGTGTACCTGTACTATTTTGCTGTGTGGTGTCGGCCTAGAGAATAGCACCAACCCAATTCTTCTCGCGGGTGTCGTGAAAAGCGACTAAACTAACACAAACCGGGGGGTGGGCAGCAGCGCCCCCTGCAGTACAATTCCACCGAACTGCGATCCCCAACCCGCATGTCCAGCGTGGGGATTATGGGCATTACCCCCTATTACTATTTACTTCTTACCCCTCCTAATATTACCCCTCCACGATAGCACAACGTAGCGCTCTTTAGGGGAGAGCTGTGTCCAGCAGTGGACTAGTATAGCCTGACGACGACGACGACTTTTTAAATTAGATTTGCAGAAGACTGCATCGCATACTAGGCTACGGCCAATTTGAACCGCCTCCCAAGTGTAACTCGAGTAGCTATTGAAATATGAACAAGGGAGTATTTTACACAACTCTAATTGTAAAGAAATAACACAACGTCGTACGAACTAATTATACGTAATTAGACCAACTTCATTACACAAATTGTTAAAATATGTAAAGAAGATGTAGGTGTATTGACAGACATTTGTCATGCTTAAAATATCTATCATGCCTCGCCCAATGTCGCCATAATTGGGGTGACGTGGTCATCCTGGATATCTTGTCTGTAATTATAGGTATTCGGCCAGCATTATTTCTTGTTAGAGACTGAAAAAATTGTCGTCAAAACTGCTTTCCACTCAAATAAGTAGCCTCGGTGCAGTCTTCAGTGGGATTACTAGCCTCCTGTAGATTTTAAGCCTTGTATTGTTTTATGTTTCAAAGAATTAACTTTGTGAACATAAGGTTTGATCAAGGCTCGTCATTTTCTTTCGTTCATTCGTTTACTGGTTTTTAAAATCTGATTGTTAGCTCAAGCATAATTTCAGTGGAATCATTGGCCCTCGAATCGTTGAGGGTTATGCTTTGTGCTATTCAGCAAGTTTTACTTCACAAAAAATATGTGCTTTTTATACTTCCCTGTTTTTAGTATCAGGCGCAACTTCCGTCAAATTCATAGTTTAGAGAATTCGGTTGACATAGCATAGGTGTTTTTAACATTTCTGTATCAATACATCACATTAAACCGCTCGTGTGGTCTAGCGAAGCAATCGTGTAGCCTAATCGAACCGAGTGATTGGAATCAATCACTTGTATTAAGCAACAACAGGCGCGGTCCAGGATGAGTGACTGTCCCGTGACTATACCGCTAGTGGCATTTTTTCCAAGCATTTCCGTGCTTCGCAAGTCACGCTAAGCCGTTGGTGTAGGCTGTCATGTAATGACAGTCGTTAAGCCATGTCAAAGGCCATATGGGCGGCTTGAGAACTTCTGATAGTAAGGCCCGCCACTGTCTTACAGTCCTACACCAACCCGGACCTGGCCCCCGTGGTGGAGTATGGCCTAACCTTCCTACGACGCAGGAAGAGACCCGTGCCCCAGCAGTGGGGATATACAAGGGTCGATATCGACATCAATATTCTTATATGTGTGGGTTAGACTTTGGTATTTTTTCTAAGTCAAACGCCTGGAATGAGCATGGTCAAGACGTAACGAAATGAAATTCCGCTTTAAAAACATTTCCGGAGTTAATTAAATGTTAGAAACGTGGTTTTGCTGCTTTTCCTATTCTCTTAACCCCTTATTCATAATAGTCGGCTAACTTAAAGCATTGCTAATTCTCACTCTGTCTCCTTCTATTGACCTAAGTAAGAATGAAAAAGAACACTCTTTAGCAGCTGTTTTAAGTTAGCGGACCATTATGAATAAAGGGGTTAGTTTTTAAAATTTCTTGTTTAGGCTTTTAAAAACTTATGTACCTAATTTCTTGCTATATGTTTTGTGTTTAATTACAATAATAAGAATTGGTGTACAACGTGTTAAATTGCAACAAAAAATGTTGAAACTCCTTGTTGAACTTGTCGTATTCAAATAACTTCAGAATTCAGACTAAATTCTATTGATGTTAACTCGCCCAATTTGCCAACTGCAAATAAGTGGTAAGGTCACTGGCACAAGTGGCGCGTTAACAAGACAATGGAGAACTAGCAAAAAAATGTTTCAATCTCATTGGAGAGGACAGGTCAAAAGATAAATACATTTATTATAAGGTAATAATAGTTTTATTCACGGCTAATACTTTCATAACATGTCAAGAGTCTGGAAGTAAATCTTGTCACGTGGTAGGTACATAAATTAGATTTGGGCTTATTTTAAGATGTCATAAGGTGCTCTTTACATACGTTACAATGTTGCATTTCTCTATAATGCAAGTTAACTCGTAAAATTATGTTGTAGTGTATCCTTAGCGAGAATCATAAACATTGAGAATCTACTATTTTTATTTTTAATGCACTAACCCGTGCTAAGGAACAAATTTTGAGAATCTAATTACTCTAATTATTTTTATTATAAGATTGATTTGATTTTTCGCATATTTTGAGACATGTAAAACTGAATCGCACGTTCTTGCTCATCGATAAGCGAGGTTGGCATACCCCGGTCATGGTGAAATCACGGACAGAGACACTAATTTAGCTATCTAAGTAGTTTCCTTCCCGGGGAATCTACGAATGTATGAGAAAAGAAGGAGGCAACGTCTAAGTAGTCAGTCAAAAAGAGTTTCAGTCAAGATTAATTTAAAACTTTAGGACAAACGTGACAACTCAACTAATGAATGCATTTTAACACAAACGGCTTTATTTATAAAAAAGACGATTCCACTAAAACACTCCTCTTCTTCTTCTTCAGGCTATATTAGTCCACTGCTGGACATAGCCCTCCCCTAATGAACGCCATAGCGCAAGGTTGTGCCATCATTGGGGGGTAATGCCCATAATCCCCACGCTGGGCATGCGGATTGGGGATCGCAGTTCAGTGGGATTGTACTGCAGGGGGCGCTGCTGCCCACCCCCCGGTTTGTGTCCCTTAGTCGCCTTTTACGACACCCGCGGGAAGAATTGGGTTGGTGCTATTCTCTAGGCCGACACCACACAGCAGAAAAGGGATTAGCAAGATTCATTTTGACAGCCGTATTCCGGTTCTTCCATGGCCACACCTATAACAAATAACATAACAATTACATACAAGCACATACATTGCTATAAGCGCCATCTATGAATGTGAGCTGAAAATGGCTCATTGAAGTGTGAACAAGACTGTAAGTAAGCGGTGGAGCGGCGCCGGCATTTCAATCGGGAGGACGTGGGTTCGAATACTGCTATGTACCAATGACTTTGTTTTCTAACTCATGTACATTTGTGTACATTTGTGAAGTTATAGTAGCAATATCACTCGCTGACATGAAAAAAACATCGTGAGGAAACCCTGGCCTCGGAAGTGTTAACATACCTCGGCGCTTGCTCGCTTGCCCAACTATGAGGCTAAGTGCGGCAATCTCAGGTCAAAGTCCTTAAGTACCTAATCTTAATCTTAAATGCTAATCTTACTTGAAGTAAGCGGAAAGACACCTACACACGTCTGCTCAAGGACGAATTATGTAACTCCAGTCTCCAGCACGGCAGACAAAACAGGTCTATAAGACGATGTTTTTCTTTACAATGTTTTGATAGTTTGTGGGCTAATGGCACCTACAAACGGTCCCCTGTCGCGCAGTGGTTTCCTGTGACTGTGCCGAAAAAAACAAGGTCGAAGTGGGGTGGATTTAATAAACAACCCCATAACCTAGTTTCCCAGGTTTGGCGGCGCCACAGAGCGATCGTCTGGAGCTCGGGACACTCGAATCGCTGTTCGCCTCTTCCTGTTACATATACAACTTTCGTCCGTGTATGAAGCGCTCGTGGCCTAACTGACTGATTGGCACCAATCACTTGAGTTAAGCAACAACAGGCTCGGTCCGGTGCAGGATGGGTGACCATCACGTGACTACCACTAGTGAAATTTTTCCGAGCGCTTCCGAGCTTGGCTTTCATGTAATGACAATGGGCGGCTTGATAACTGCTGACAGTAAGGCCCGCCACTGTCTTACAAGTTACAATCCTCCACCAACCCGGACTTGGCCCCCGTTGTGGAGGCGGTGGAGTATGGCCTTACCTTCCTGAAGAGACTCGAGCCCCAACAGGATTGAAGGACTTACAAGGATTGAAGTCGATGAAAAGGACCCGTGAAGAGCGCGAATAAAGAAATATGTGGAGCCGATGTGGTTGGAAGGTGTGAAAAGCGACGCCCCAGACAGATAATAATGATGACCAAGTAATATTAAGATGTATTACCCGCCACCGGCTAGCGTACATACATGCAGCGACTAATAAACGTATGTAGATAAAGGAAGAATTATGTTTGTCAGGATTGTGGCAAGTGGCATACAGACGTGAGTCTTTGTATACCTACCCAATCCCAAGACTCCGGTCGCAGGGATGAGCAGAGACATTCACACATACACACACACACATAAATACACACACATATACACACACCCAAACACACACACACATACACGCGCATATTCACACACAGTATAAAAGAAGTCTATAATTGGCCTTGTATTCGATTATATTTTAAGTAGGTATTTATTGAGTATAGCGCCCGTTGATTTCTCGGAATAAATAATTGTGGAACGTGTGTGGTACACGTAGCTACTGGTCCTGTGAGCGAAAGAATGGATCATCCCCGTGTAGTTTTTAAAGGTGACTCAGAACGGTGCTGTACCCCGAATAGTGGATTCTTAAGGTAAGCGTCCACAGCTCTGCCCTCACGAATTGGACGGGTCGTATGACACAAAAGCATTATTTTGTGTTAATGCGTCTACTGAATCCGCAGTAATCGGACTGCGGTCAGCTGACGCACGGTCATTAACACAATAAAGATAACTGTGTCATATTGTATGCATCATTGTTTCCTTACCCATTTCACTTTAATATCAATAGTTACTGAAATCCGATTTATGACTAAGTATAATTTTATATACATTGGCCTCTGCATCTACATAATGAGATGATTAACATATGTATATTGTGTCCAGTGGCATCTTCATTCACACTAGATAGGTGAAGGGACGGTTTTAGATGGTGTAGCCTTGCCCAGAACCTAAACCATCCTGACAGCTCATTCGGCCTAGCCCACGGGAAAGACTAGTCAAGACGTGTGGAGCCAACCAAGCCACGGGTTTCCGCATGATGTTTTCCGTCAACGTTAGCGTGTGGTGTTGCGGTATTATTGTGGTATTGCTTCAGCTTGCTTCTGCGCGACAATCGTATGAAAAATCACGCGTCACATGACCCGACCGTGTATCTGTTGAGTATTTTTTATTGTATTATAATAATGCACTTACAGAACCGAGGTCCAGAGGCCTATTTATTCGCATTAAATCGTGTCGGAATCCTGACGTTTGCGATAGCAATTAACATAAAAGTTGACAGTCGATTGGAATCTTCCTGGATTCGGTGCGCGTAATATAGGAGCTGATTGGCAATGCGTATAACGTTAACGGCAGACATCGGAAACGACGTTGCCAACACTTTGCAATTAGGTACGAGGAGCCGATTCATCGCAGAGCGTGCGATCAAAGCAATCCGTTGGATGTACTTTTATGAATTCCTTGGGCACTATTATGTACGTAGCCTGTTTTTATACGGATTTAACTCGTTTATTATACATTTTTTGAGAGGCGGTGGTAGCTCAGTGGGTAGAACCATGGACTGGTAAGCGAGAGCCCCAGGTTCGATCCCGAGTGCGGGCGTGTACCAATGACTTTGTTTAATTTCAAAGTTACGTACATTTGCGAAATTGTAGTCGCAATACCACACGCTAACGGTGAAGGAAAACATCGTGAGGAAACCCGCGGCTTGGTTGGCTCCGCACGTATTGACTAGTCTTTCCTGTGGGCTAGGCCGACTAAGCTGTCAGGATGGTATAGGTGCTGGGCAAACCTACACCATCTATAAAACCATGTCCCAGGCACTACAGCGTCGGAGTGGTCCCTTCACCCATCTAGTGTGAGTGAGGATGCCACCGGACGCTGTATAAATCATCTCATTAAGTAGATGCAAAAAGGCCAATATTATTATTATACATTGTTACAATTTACCGAATTTTTTGACTAACGTTGATTTTTACTTTTTTAAGATACTCCAGCTGTTAAATGCATACATATTTTAAAACTTTGAAGTTGTCTAAATGCTTAACTCAATAGAGTGGAATGTTACGTATTACGTAGAAGGGCTGAACTCCTTCGGATCATTCCAATGCGTGCGTTGCAGACCTGTGAACGCTTGCCTTTAGATCGTTTGCCAGTTTCGCCCCATTTCACCGTTATGGGGGCCGTAATAAAGCGTGTTCGCATTGATTCGATGGAAGTTTGTATTTTTTCGGAGTCTCTTATTTAATGTGTTAGGAACGATGTCTGTATTTCAGAACAAGGAGAATAACCCAAAAAATATCTCAAAAGGACAACATGCGAGGTTTCACTCTTCGGTGACGATATTAATAAAGGGCGTCGAAGATACGCCTCAAGGAGCAATTCCTATACAAACTTTGTTAAGTTTTTATTTACAAGACATGTTCCATGGCAATAAAACTTTGGCAATACATTTAAGAGTTTTAGAGGATACAAACTGAGAACAGCTGAATTAAAAAGTAATTAAAGCCTCTTCTTCTTCTTCTGCAGGCTATATTATGTAGTCCACTGCTGGACATAGCCCTCCCCTAATGAGCGCCATAGAGCCCTGTCTTCAGCTTGCCGCATCCAGCATCTGCCGGCAGTTAAAGCCTCTTAAGGCGTTTCATAGAAACTACACTGACCTGCAAAAGTAAGTACACTTTTAAATATTTTTTCATTCTAAAATACACACTTAAATTGAGTTTTTTTCATCCATGTCTTAAAAGAAGAAAACATCTATGAAGTTTTTATACACACATTTAAACTTTTATTCGCGTCCTATTTATATCAAAAGTATATCTTGTGCACCTAAAATGTCGCTTCAATTTTGAAAGTGTGATACTTACCCCCAGTTGCTCGTACACTAACGATCTGTTAATGTACTGTTAACAGCTGTCAAATGTTTTTTTTTTCTGTTCACTGCTACTTGACAGCTGTTAACAGTAGATTAACGGCTTGTTAGTGTCTCAGAAACCAGGGATTAGTTTTGCGGGCCAGTGTATTATCAAGGCTATAATTTCTTTTTAGTAAACTTATTTCTAATTCTAAGCATAATCAAACGTCCATTCGTGTTCTCTTAACGTATTGACAATGTTTAATTCCGATCCGGCATGACTTTTATAAATAAAAACCACGTCTGTGTGGTATTTATTTCTTGTTTTGAACTACAGATATCGTTCCTTGCTGCTTATGCAAACTAGGAGTTAAGTCACGAAAAGGTTCCCGGCTAAGAACTCTCCTTTACTGTTCCACTATACCCATTCCATTCCTCGATCACCTACCACCATCCTGTCAAGAATGTATTGAGGTCATCCTATTTATCTTTGCCCTCAATCTTCCACGTTGTTGTTTTATTTCTTTTGACTGTAGAGCGTTTAGTTGTGCAGCCATTTGCTGGCAACGACACTACCAGCGGTACTACTCACGTACTACTAGTAGTGACGTTGCCAATCAACGAAGCTACCGCGCCCATTTTAGATCAAATTGTACAGCCAACACTACAAAGTTCTCTAACGACGATTTCATCTTACATGTGCAAATGCGACTTCTAAACAATGAGTAAACCTTAGGCCATGCATTTGATAAACTTCAGATAAGGAGATACAGTGTAACTGGTAAGACAGTCGACTGCAGGTTAATATCTAAATTTTTGTTGCAAATAATAATAACAAGGCAGCCTACTTGCGTCCCAATGCAGGGCACACGCCTTCTCTAAAAGAGAGAGAGATGAACTTAATTACCACGCGTGCACGGATTGGTAATTTAAAGTACAGGTACCTATGTCAAAACCATTGGCCCCCGTGGTGGAGTATGGCCTATACCTGCCTCAGCGAAGAGACCCGTGCCCCGCTGTGGGGACATAATGGGTTAATGATGATGATGATGTCAAAAACTTAGACAGCCAGGTTTCCTCACGATGTTTACCTTCATTTTAACGAGTAGTATTTTTCCTCTGTGATATAACTTCACTAATGTAGGTAACATATAATAATATTGGCTTTTTTGGCTACTTAACCCTAGACACCTAACCTTCGTCGTTTCGACGAATACGCGACAGAAAAATTGTTGCATCTTTTTGGTGCGTGTGCGGATAACCGTGGTGTCTCTTGTCAACTCGGTGTTCGTCGCGGGTTGGCGAGAGGCAATAAATTCCGGCTGCCAAGTACCATGTTTTTTCGAAATTTTACAAAAATACGTACAAAATCGCAATTTGTCGCGAATATAAATTTTATTTTTGTACTGAATGGGCGTAAAAAAGAACATTTTTCTTTTTCTAATGTCTACAGTTTAAGTTTTCCCTTAAAATAAACAACTACTTTTTTAAATTTCGGTTGTAATTAAATTTTTCATAAAAATGTCGGGTTTTATCTGTAGAAATGCGTGCCATTTTAAACAGAAAGGAAAATAAGTAAGAGTATGTGATAAATAACAACAAATTATTTTATTAAACAATATAAAGTATGCTTGAAATCTCAGTGCAATAAACGTACCAAAAACAACAAATTTTTATTTAAAACTTAACACTTCAAAAAATGGTCGTCGAATTGACGAATGGTTAGGTATAATGAGCTATGTGAGAAGGTTAGGTGTCTAGGGTTAATGAGATGATTTATACAGCGTCCAGTGGTATCTCACACTAGATGGGTGAAGGGACTACTCCGACGCTATAGTGCCTGGGACATGGTTTCATAGATGGTGTAGGCTTGACCAGCACCTATACCATCCTGACAGCTTAGTCGGCCTAGCCCACAGGAAAGAATAGACAATACGTGCGGAGCCAACCAAGCCGCGGGTTTCCTTAGGATGTTTTCCTTCACCGTTAGCGTGTTGTATTGCGACTACAAATTCGCAAATGTACGTAACTTTGAAATAAAACAAAGTCATTGGTACATGCCCGCACTCGAGATCGAACCTGGGGCTCTCGCGTGCCAGTCCATGGTTTTACCCACTGAGCTACCACCGCTACATAGAAAAACAAAGTTATTGGTACAAGCCGGGATTCGAATTTAGCACCTCCCAAACGAGAAACCGGTTTCGCTACAACTGCTTTGTAGCAAAGTCACCCTTAAATTAACAGTAGAGTCGTAGAGGGATTAAAACTATAGAGCAAGCCACAGCGCACACATACAAGTTTTAAATGAAACAAACTTCGTAGCGACCATGGGTGAGAAAGAGATAGAGTAAACAGCAAAAGTGTAACTGCTTTTTTTGTTTGCCCCCAGTGTCAAGTTGACGTTTTTGGGGGCAAACAAACGACAAGATTTTGAAAATTTTATCATATTTAACGCTACGCTAGCCGTTTCGAAGAGCAAACGTGTATTTGTGAAATGATATATTAAAAGTGACCTAAATAGAGAAAGTATGGTGAATTGTAGTGTACTCGTATGCAGAAATCGTTAAGAAAGAGCTTTGGGGGAAGTTTCCTTTGATAGGTAAGTAATTATTGTGTTTCAATTATTGTTAAGCCCAAAGTTGCCTTATGTTGAGTATTTTAGTTAAGTTTCAACTAGTAGCTTTGCAACTAGTCCGTAAGAAAAGCAATTTAATAGAATTTTCTTTCCTAACCTAAAAAAACGAAGAGTAAAAAAATGTTGCCATCCGTTTATGACGAAAATCCCGATCATTACTTGACCGTGTTGGCAGACGTTATAAGCGACCGTACGATGGGAAAATAAAAAGTAGTATTCCCTAAGAAGGCTGCTAAAAAAACAGAACGTTTTCAAAACCTTTGTTTTATTACTTTAAAGTAAACAATCGATTAAACATAAACACAATATTTTTAGGTTTTTATTTATCCCCGTAAAGGGTTTACTGTAATGTTAATATTATTGCTCTTGTTTGAGAAAAATCCACACAACACCCATAGCGCTTAATATGTTGTTTTGCCAAAAGTGTGCCGTTTAGAGTTTCATTGCTCAGCCTATTTCGGATCTTTGTTTTAATAAGATTGACTGAACTGAAGCAGCGTTCATAATCTGTGTCACAAAAACGAGTAACCGGTAACGTCGCACATTAGTTAGATTTACCTTAAGGGTTGCTACTTAGTAAGTAAAAGAATAAATAGTGACGTGCTATGTTGGTATTAGTACTTTGGTTGAATAAAATCTAAAAAAGTCGTATGTTTACGTACGATTTCTGCCCCTTGATCGTACGAGTATATGCAACATAAATGTAAAACATCGTATGAATACGATTTAAATCGTATATCCGGCAACGCTGCGTGATCATAACACTCGAAGTCCCAGACTTCGACGGCTTGTCCTTGTACAGATATTAAGTTACAAACGTAATCAAAATATATTATGAATCTTTAATACTTAATGTATCGTTATTAAAAATCAAATGTACCTAAAACTATATATAACCCGGGCTTGGCCCCTGCGGTGGAGTATGGCCTAACCTTTCTGCGATGCAGGACCCGTGCTCCAGAGTTATGGACATACAAGGGTTGATATCGAAATCTATAACAAAAACAATAGAGACAGAAACATTACGGCTACAGCACTGAATTATCAAATATAATATCCTGATGCTTTGTTAGATAGCTGCATCGCCTTCCTATGTGACTTGTTGCCCATATAATTTTTTAGCATTCATTCCACTCAGCAGAAAAAGTGTCAACTCGAATTTATCGCAAGAACCCTTTCGGTGTTTTTGTGCATTCTGCCGCAAGCAATGTGCCCTTGAATTCAGTATAAAATTCAAATTTAAATTTGTATCAATGAATCTCGTACAATACCGTCTAGCCGCGATTGTTTATTAGGTAAAACGTAATTACCTTATTTCCCTAATAAATAATCGACCCGTTCAATATACAACAGCTATGTATTAGTATCGCGAATAATAAGGAATACTAAAGTTATTTCTTATTATATTTTAATGTTTTACAATATTTATTAATATTAGCAATGTTTCTATTCCAGATTTCTTCAAAATAGTTCTGTTCTGGAAAAATGGAAAAATTTAGAAGAGAGAACTGGTCACCTACATCAAATGCTCGAATATGCTCTCTACATTTCGACAAAATGTACATTTCGGTGGTCTGAGGTACCCTTCGAAAGATTTTTTATATGGTGAATTTTTATATGAAAAAAACTTATTAATAAAACAGTTTATGATTGTATTCCATTGGTAGTCCTAGATAGCGTCCCTAAGCGCCTTAACTTGTAAAATTTAAACATGTAAAATAAAACGTATTTTTAATTATACAAAATGACAATTGTTTATAAAACGTTTGCTACGTTCTGCAAACAATTGTCAGACATGTATGATTAATAAAATTCAAAACTAAATCTGCATTTTTATTCATGGCCTATGAACGACTGAAATATTTTATCCCTCATTATGGCAATTCACTTTTACTGTGGCAACATTCACGCACACAAACAAATAATATTCACCGACGTGAAAACGGTTACACTGTGCCTTGATCTATAGTTCTACTCTATCTACGAGTAGAGTGCAAGCGTGTAAAGTTTCATGTCATTTCGACTGAATCTAACTCGGATAGGTACAATTGCAAGCAAAAAAACTGTTGAAAATGCTATCGAATACGGTCTGTTCTCCAAGTCAGGAGTAGGAGCAGTCGGCAGCGCATCAATATTATGCTCCGCTAAATAAACTCTGAATTCTAACCCACCCGTTAGTACGTTTTTTCCACGTCTTTTCGTGCCGTCTACCGTCTGCACGTCTCATCTGTATTGGCGCTGGTTTATAATCTACATTGTTAAATACAATATAAAGGTTGTCTGGAAGAGATCACTCTTAGTGATAAGGCCGCCGTTTGCACTCTTAGTTTAAGAAATATCTGTGTAATTTCCATTTTTATGTACCTACAATAAAGTGATCTCTATCTATCTACATTGTAATCTAAGGTTGACATACCTAATAGCTCCATCTGTTATGAAAAGAAAAAAAAAACTTTATTTGCCAATTACAAGTAAAAGAATAGTACAAAAAAGAAATATTCACAGATACGTCTTTACAGCAATAATTTGTACTTCGTGAATTATGTACTTTTCGAACCAACGTACTTTTTAGTATCTACTTTATTTTACTATGGAACGGGCTTACCCGTAGGTAACCACACGCGCAGCGACCTCTCTTGCACAGCTGATTACTTAACTACGCCATTCGCAACTACGCTACTGTACGACCAGTAGAGTAGTCGCGAATGGCGTAGTTAATCAGCTGTGCAAGAGAGGTCGCTGCGCGCGTGGTGTTGTCTTGCAGACGTGGGACGTATGCGACCAGTCCTTTTATTACGTAGCATTCCACTCTACCGAGTGAAGCATTTAGACAACACCAAAGTGTCAAAAAATGTATGCATTTGACAGCCGGAGTAGCTTTTTTTTTTTTTACGTAGCCTCGTTTGTGTCCCACTGCTGGGCAAAGGCCTCCCCCAACTCAGACCAGATGTATCTGTCTTGTGCCACCTCAGACCACTCCGGCATGTGTCGGTCGAGATCGTCTCGCCAACGTTTTCTTGGCCTACCTCTCCTGCGATGACCACCTTGTGGCACCCACTCGGTGGCAAGTCTTGCCCACCTATCCGGGTGCATTCTGCTGATATGCCCTGCCCAGCTCCACTTCAACCTTGCAGTCTGGACACCCACATCAGCTATGCGTGTTTTTGAGCGTAGCGTAGTGTTGCGGATATGGTCAATCCTTCTGACGCTCAACATGCTACGCTCCATAGCTCGCTGGCAAACTTTGAGCTTGGACTTCTGTTCTTCGGTCAATGACCAAGTCTGGGAGCCGTAAGTGAGGACGGGCAGGATGCACATGTCGACGAGTCTCCGTTTCAAGGAAAGCGGAAGGCTTCCTTTCAACAAATCCTTCATGGACCAGTAGCACTTCCAGGCGTTTTCGATACGGCGATTGATTTCCTTGCCTTGCCTGTTTTCGAAGCTTACTATCTGGCCCAAGTAGATGTACTCATCGACATAGTGTATCTCCTGCCCGTCGACCTCAACTTAAAAAAGCTTAAAAAAGTAAAAATCAACGTCACTAAACTCAGTGGATACTTACATAATAATGACCCTGGCTACACAGAAGAAGGAGGGCGCGAAAAAAACGGTATAGGTATAGTTAATCAGATTCACTTTCATACAAAATGTACTGAAGGGGTGAGACAAAACCCACGCAGATAGGGACTTCAAAGACAATGGTTTCATGACTTAATTAGAGATTTTTTATGATATTTCTTGGCAACAGCCATAGTCTAGGTCAACGGGAACGGGAGGGACTCAAAACTCATAGTGTTGACCTATGAATTTTGATTCCCCTGATTGTCGAAATATACATTTTTTGCAGCAACGGTCGTAACTTTTTATACGTTAATTTTGAAGTTTTATTTCTTCACAACTTCATGGGACAGTAGACCTGACTAAATAAACGGTTTTAGTTTCAACTCGATACCTTCACGCGTTTCTGAGAAAAAGGGTGTTGACAGACAGACCGATGGACGGACAACAAAGTAATCCTATAATGGTTCCGTTTTTCCTTTTGAGGTACGGAACCCTAAAATAGCAGGAAATTCGTCCAGAAATAAATGGAAAGCCTTTTTAAGTATGTTTCAGTGGAGTGTGTAGAACGAGGCCAGACCCGTTCTCTTAATACTAATTTAGTCAACTTGCGTTACAATTGAGTTTGTAATTTTTTTTCATTTTTTTTATTTTGGTACAACATAAAACTTAAGTACCTACTTATTCTTTATTAATATTGTTCGTTTTTGTGTTCATGTCTCGTGCTGTTTTACCCACATTTCGGCTGATATTGTGTTTTTATTGACCTAGTAGGTAGTTGTGCAATTGTAGTGTGTGATAAATATTTTTAACTTATTTTTTTTAATGAGTGCTTTTTAAAACGTGGATAAAAAATACGTTTTTTATAAGCATTGTCCTGACAATAATGAAATTGAAAGAAAAATCAAGTGTCAATCCTTACGTGGCAGTGTATTTTTATTTATAGATTTGCTCAAAATATGCATTTCAATTGCGTAATACAATTTCTTCTGGCTAAAACCATTATAAACACCAGCATGAACCTCTTCTGAATTTGAACTTATTTAACATTTAAATCGGCTTTGGTATCTAACATTTTAGTTAAACTTTACTAAGCCATGTCCGTTCGTGGCTTAACTGAGAGATGATTAGAACTTGAAAGCTGAAACCTGGCTTTTTTTACTTAATTTACTTATACCTTATTGCATGCATAAAAATCGTTCAGAAAACACTAAACATACAAGATAAAAAAGTGCTCACAGCACTTATTTCATTGCAAATATCGTCCAAATAACCCTTGATATACATATTTTCACACACACACAAATACATCGACAAGACGGTGGAATAAAATGTTAGGGTATTTCTGACTTGTAGCATTTAATTGCAGCCCAATTTGAAACACAATAAGCTCGAGAGCAAGGGACTGCATCGACCCCGGCGACAAGCCAACGAGAGGCTGATTGATCATTTCTCCACTTCCTGCCGGCCGAGGCCAGCGGCCATTGTTGAGAGACGAAAGCCGAAATGCGAGAGCTCTAATTACTGCAGGAGCTTCTACTCTGTGATATTTAATAAATACCATGGTGAAATCTCGGTGGTTTAAAAGTCGCGGTTATATTATAACAAAAATGGCATCCTTTAGACTTTTAGAGTATTACTTTCAGAGTATTACTTTTAAGTATAGTAAATAAGAGCAAAATACCAGAGACTGAAACAAGTTGCAGTTGCTCTTTTTATTGTAAGAATTATTGTGTAAAATAAGCTAAATATAATTGATGAAAGTATTTGCAAAATGTTGTTACGCCCTTCGGGGTCCGTAATGGTACTTGTAACTATATCAACACCTTGTAAACTTATGGTTGCAATAAATAATGATAATGTTAATTTTTATTTAAAAATTAGTACAAGCTCCTCTGTGTAATAGAACAATAATGAGCCGGGAGTTTGCGCCACTCATGCGCCGCCGCTCTGGTTGATTGTTCTGATAGATTCAAGTTTGTGTCGTTTCGAAATATTTTACAAGTGCAGTTTAAAAAAAGTACCTATTCGATAGCCTACATTTTTCTATGGCTTTAAACTCCAATAATAACTGAAAAACTGTTGCAAAATAAAAGGTACAATTGGCGGCTCCATTGCTAATATTGTATTAAAAAGTGCTTAAATATATATCTAATTGCAATATGGAATATAGAGAGAGTGAAACGGAGAGAAAGAGATGAAGAAAGAGGCAGAAAGAGAGAAAAAGAGGAGAGTAAGGCAGTAGAGTATATTAAGTCAACTCCTTGTGATCTTCTTCGGTCCTTTAACTCCTAGCGGAGCAAACACAGATTTCCACTTCTGACGGTGGTTCGCAGCAGCTTCCAATTCAGGCCAGCTAGTGCCGATCGACTTGGCCTCATGGTCTATTGATCTTTTCCAGGTGTTCCTTGGCCGCCCCCTCTTTCGGCTGCACAATGGGGCATACGTACTTACGTAGTTGTCTGGTCAGGCATCTCTTGTCGCGGCGTAGTATATGACCTATCCAGTGCCATTTCCTATCCAGGATTTCTAGGTGTACTGGGATCTGATTGGAACACTTCCAGAGGTGCTGGTTCCGTCCGTATTCTTTGTGGCCAGAATATTCCCAGTATCTTTTGAGACATTTGTTAATAAATAATTAAAAAGTGAGTAGACCCCTAGATCTTGTACAATCTTGTTGCTCTTTTCCATATAATTATGAGGTGGATAGTAATGCCGTTTAAGTCAACTCCTTGTGATAAGAATGGTAAATAAATGAGGCACTTCTGGTGCTGGTTTTCGGTACAACAAATCACTTTAAGTAAAGTGTATGTTCCCAGTGAGACAAATCATTTATAAATGCGCTTTTAATCACAGGGTTTACTTCAAAAGTAGTCCATATATCAAATCGGCCAGTCTGCATATTAAATTCCTAGTTCACGCAATTTTCGAACGTATTTCAAACAACATAAGGGCTCCATATGGTTGTAACGAAGGCTTTGGTAAAGTTCATGGTTAGGTGGTACGGTTCAGAAATCTGTCGCGCTTACTGACTTGACCTTTAGGCGACATTTTGTAATAGAATTGAATGTATTAATATATTTGTCAAGTCGATGACTAACATTGCTGGGATCATTATATACAGGGTTACCTAAAAATTGTGCAGTACCTAATTAAAATATAAGAATTAAACTTTTGTTTGTGCCGTTTGAAATATTTTTTTTCAATATGTCTACTTCACTTATGTACCTACCTGTAATTCAAAACCAAAAATATTATTATTCTGAGGAACGCGTGGACGCGTCAGTTATTTCAAATTAATGTCAAATATTCAAGTTTGCAAACCCTAGAGATGTGAAAAAATCAAGCTACTAAGCCGTTTGTGCCACACGTTTCGACACTCGCAAGAAAATCAAAACTTTTAGAGTACCTTCTTTTTGTTTACTAGAATCATGAAATTTGATAAGAAGATAAGTCTTATTATGACGCAAGTAGAGGAAAAATCCGTTAATTTCTATATGTTTTAATTAATTTTTATTTATTAAAACGATTATAAACTAATCTATGCGGTTGGTTGGTAAGTACAGTCGATCATACAACGACCTTTACAGTTAAATTACGCGTGCCTTTACAGTAATAAGGTTGCCTTTCTGTCGACTGTACTTACTTTACAACAGAAAAGTTAAGTTCGCAATTCGTAGTATACGCTATTGCCTAGCGTAGGTGTCTTAAGAATAGATAATCAATGTAGTCTTTTGAGTCATAAAGTCTGATTTAATATGTATTGTTATTTAACTCAATTGAAAATGAATACTTCTTACAATATATTACTTGCCTGACCCCGCAAACGTTGTTTTACGAAATTAGCCTACGACCTATTCTGAGACTTACCAAGCATACACAAAAAAAAATCTATATAAATAAAATTCAACGTCCTGACTGACTGACTCACTCATCAACGCCCAGCCCAAGCTTTTGGACCTAGGAAGCTGAAATTTTGCACAGAGGGTCTATATATAATGTAGACAAGGAATAAGACTGGATTTTTTTTAATTCAACCCCTAAGGGGGCGAAAAGCTTTGCCAAATTTGTATGGGAGGTATAAAGAATGTTTTCTTATTTTCTTGAAACTTAAAATAAATACTCTTTAACATAAATACTCCTCAACACAATTGATTGACCACGTGTTTCACCGTTTTTCTAAATTTAATCTTTAAGGGAGTGAACGGGGTGCAAAAAAAGTCCACGCGGACGGAGTCGCGGGCAAAAGTTAGTCATAAATATCCGTGAAGCCTTTTCGGAAGTTCGAAAACAATATACCTACTGTGACACATGTTTTTTTTTGTAACCTATAAACGTCCCACTACAGGGCACAGGCCTTCTCTCAGAGATAGAGTATGGTCTTAATTTCCACGCGTGCCCACCGCGGATTGGCAATTTCAAGCACCGTGGTATTTGAACACCGCAGGCGCTCAGGTTTCTTCACGATGGTTTCCTTCACAGTTATTACTGTCACAAATGTACCTAACTTAGAAAACAAAGTCATTGGTACATGTCTGCATTAGGAATTGAACCTGGGTCTCTAGCTTCCGAATCCATTGTTCTACCTCTGAGCTATCACCGCTCTCACTGTTGAATCGATGAATGGCTCGTAGAGATATTTAAAAAAATACAAATCTTAAAAATTAATTAAACAAGTGTTCCGTAGCAAAAGCTGATCGTATCATACTGACTAGGGTGACTAAGAATCCTTTTCATCCTGTTTTCAAG
This sequence comes from Yponomeuta sedellus, assembly GCA_934045075.1. Classification (NCBI taxonomy): domain Eukaryota; kingdom Metazoa; phylum Arthropoda; class Insecta; order Lepidoptera; family Yponomeutidae; genus Yponomeuta; species Yponomeuta sedellus. The sequence continues at coordinate 14,028,744 of OW203738.1, forward strand.
TATACATTCATTAGACATCTCATCACACACTATAAAATTAGATATTATATCAGAACGTAAGGATGGATCTACAGAAAATATGGATCTTCAAACTGACAGCATTGTTTTGCTGACTGTACCTATAGATAGATAGGTAGAGAACACTTTATTGTAGGTACATTAAAAAAAATACAAAGATATTTCTTAACCTAAGAGTACAAACCTCGGCCTTATCACTAAAAGTGATCTCTTCCAGACAACCTTTGGATAGACTGGAGCATCACAATGGAGAAGGAAGTACACTACGGCCCGAGAGAAGTGGGTTACATTTTACATTGACATTCAGCAAACCGAATGTAAATTCGTTACTTAACATAACATAACATAACACAACACGACACGACACGACACGACACGACACGACACGACACGACACGACACGACACGACACGACATGACATAACATAACATTTACATACAGGCACATACATTGCTTCTGGCCCCACACTAGGATACCCTGTGTCGTGCGAACCAGAAACAACGACATCACAAACATGTAAACATCCAAGACCTGTGTTTTTTTTCGTTCCCAGCCGGGATTCGAACCCGGGACCTCTTGCATGGTAAGTAGATGCGCTACCGCTACGCCACAGAGGTCGTCAAAATAAACAAATAAACTTTGAAATAAACATTTTTGATTTGATTTAATTAGATTTGATTCAGTGAGTTACTGCATTCCTAACCCTTAAAGTAGTCGGTATAAGTGCAAAAATCGATCAGCAAGAGGTATCTAAGAGGTATATCAGTGTCACTAGCGGTTCCTACCAACAAAAACCTTGGTGTATTCGGAGAAACGAACCTAGAAGTGAATGGAGCACACTTAGCTGCGACAACTATGCAAGAAATGTCGGCAAATACTTTCGTTGGTTCAAATTATCCTTGATACGACTAGAGTCTAGAATATTATAGGCATTTTGCTGATTAAGTGGCTTCACGAAAGTCACCAGTGTGTTAAATGGAAAGGAGTTACCCCCACTTACCCCGGTTTCTCACACCCTAACAGTCTGTTAACCCTTAATTAGGAATGAGAAATATGAATTCTTCAGTAGTTTTGGACTTTATCTCAAGTTGATATAACAAGCTTAAATTTTAATATGGACCAACTATATCATTGCCCTATTAAAGGTTAATCTACTGTTAACAGCTGTCATTTGTTTTTCTGTCCGCACTTTAGCCAACTCACAGCTGTTAACAATATATTAACAGCTTGTTAGTGTACGAGAAACCGGGGGTTAGTCTCATAGTTGGGTCATTGTACGTAGCAAGCGTTGAAGTATGTCAACACTTCAGACACTAGGGTTTCCTCACGCATTTTTCCTTCACAGTTAGCGAGTGGTATTGCTAGTCTAACTTCACAAATGTACATAACAGAAGACAGTCATTGGAACATGCTGGGATTTGAACCCACGACCTACCTATTCAGAAGCTGCTCCGCTACTACCACTCTTTTTAAAAGTAGATACGACAGTAATTTAATGGGCGTTGGTAGAGCCCGTAAAGCGTAATTTAATGTAATTTCGAATATTTCTTAAAATATGTATAGCATCAAGAATTTTTTTTTAGTACTAAACGTTGTATAATACAAACTATAATTTGAGTCCAAGCTGACTAGTCGAACCGAGTGATTGGAATCAATCACTTGAGTTAAGCAACAACAGGCGCGGTAAGGTGCAGGATGGGTGACTACCGATAGTGGCATTCTTGCGAGCGCTTCCGTGCTTCGCAAGGCACGTTAAGCCGTTGGTGTCGTGTAATAGCAGTCGTTAAGCTATGTCAGAGGCCTCATGGGCGGCTTGATAACTTCTGACAGTAAGGCTCGCCACTGTCTTACAATCCTTCACCAACCCGGACTTGGCCCTCGTGGTGGAATATGGCCTTACTTTGATGCGATGCAGGAAGAGACCCGTGCCCCAACAGTGGGGACGTACAAGGGTTGATATCGATATCGATAATTTGGGTTTGTTATGATTTGGCCGTTGAGGAAAGAATCTAAGAACCTTTTCCTCCACCTCCCCCTCCTCCGCTCCTACTCCTCGACTAATGCGATTAAGAAGGAGTTGTGGAGTGATAACGTTGACTCCTTTAGTTTTATATTAATTTCAACTGAACAAAAAACATAACATAAATTCATACAGGCACATACATTGCTTCTGTCCGCACAGTAGCATACCCTGAATCGTGGGAACCAGAAGCAGCGACGTCACAAACATGTAAACATCCAAAACCTAGGGTTATTTTTTTTTTGTCCCGAGCTAGGGTTTGAACCCAATTTTAGTTTGACCTAGTGTATTTAATTACTGTAGAAGTATCAAATAAAGATTTCTCTTCTCTGCTACTCCATGCTATGCGTATGCGCCGACATGAAGCTAATTTCTCGGCAAAAAAACTAGATCGATTTAATTACTATTGTTATTATCGAACAACTATTAATAGTAAACTAAGTGGGAAATGATTAAGTCGAAACGAACACAGTCGACTGACAGTACTACCTAGTACAGTCGACAGCGGGTTCACTTTCGCAGTTTTGATGCAGAGTCACCCTTATCGTATATAATACGAATACAATAGGTACACCTATATAAAGAGAGATGTGCTGGCGACTGTACCGTCGACTCCGTTCAGCTGTTATCGTGTAATTGAGTAACAAACATCTTCACAAATTTTCACATTTATAATATTTGTAGGATATTCCGTCTACTTAGAGTACACGCAGTTCTTTGTTTCAGACGTAGATTTTACAAAGGCTTGCTATCCAATGACACTAAGGCTGAGGCTACACTAGTGAGGTCTGCGACAAATTGACGATTTAAAACAAATAGTTAGATAAGATGAGACATTTATTATTTTTTTTATTTCATTCAAAACAAAAAAGTTTTACTCATACATAACGTTTACAGCGATATATATGATATATAAATGATACCGTATAATAACGGTACCGGCTACACCAACCTATCGGTAAAATCTGAGAAAATTTTTGCATAAACTTATGATAGGTCTATGGGACGTAGCTACATCGTCACTGTAGGAAATGTGCTGGATTTTCATTGCATACCAAATTTATCAGTTTGCTCGTAGCATCGCGAGTCGCTGCCTAGTGTAGCCTAAGCCTAAGAAACGTAGATATGCCGTCCCCATACGCTTTCTTCGCACTCCGATCCTCTCCTATTCTTTCTGCAATAAACAAGCTGCCATGACAGTAATACATTTAAGTACATAATAGTTACCTAACGCTGGTTTCTCCGACCATCGTCTGAAACATGGAAATAGGTTTCTCAGAATGGACAAGTGGTTTTATAACCGGTCTGCTGAAGGAGTTATTAGAGGCGACAATCGAGTTTTTTTGCAGTAGAGCCTACTTTGCGACACGAAGGACGGTAAATAAAATCTCTTCTCGGGCTTGTATTTCAGCTAGCTAGACAACACAAGCTATATACATCGATATTAACCCTTTTATGTTTCCACTGCTGGGGCACGGGTCTCTTCCTGCATCGCAGAAAGGTTAAGCCTTACACCAACACGGGGGCCCCCTGGAATACAGTTGGTGTGAGTTCATGAATTCAATGAAATTAATTTCAAGGTGAAGAATTTACATTCTTTTTACTAAATAAATAAAATAAATATTCATGGACACATTACACAGATATCGTTAGCCCTATACTAAGTACAACTAAATGACTTGTGTTATAGGTGCTAACTCAACGATAGATTTAATACAATAAATACATAGATAACATCCAAGACCCGAGACAAACTAGAAAAGTTCGTTTTCTAGTTTGACCCGGCCGGGGATCGAACCCGAGACCTTCCGTTTTACAGACAGCGTGCCAAACCGCTGCGCCACCGAGGCCGTCAATGTAATAACATAACATTTACATTCAAGCACATACATTGCCTCTGACCCCACACGTCGTTGTTTCTGGTTCCCACGACACAGGGTATCCACCCTGTGTCGTGGGAACCAGAAACAACGACATCACAAACATATAAACATCCACGACCGGGGCTTTTTTTTTGTTGCCAGCCGGTATTCGAACCCGGGACCTCTTGCATGGTAGGCAGGCGCGCTACCGCTACACCACAGAGGTCGTCAATGTAATGTCAATGTACAATGTGAAATGAAAGTGAAAACCGCTGCCTCAAGCCGTAGTGCCGTCGATGTCAACCCTTGTGTGTCCCCACTGCTTGGGCACGGGTCTCTTCCTGCAAGGCAGGAAGGTTAGGCCATACTCTACCACCACGGGGGCCAAGTCCGGTTTGGTCGAGTGGAGAAAAGGCAGCGAGAAAAAAAACTCTACTCTGACCATCTTTTCTCAAGCTGTCTAAATCTTATTACGAGTACGTATTTTGTTAAGTAACCTGTCAGTGTGGCACACAAATATAGGTCTAGCGCGTGACAACATGCTGTCAATATGCCCTGAGCTTCTGCTCGAAGACAAATGTAAATGTGCTGGCACCTTTGGCCAGAGGTCGCGGGTTCGAGTCCCGGCATGGGTGGATTTTTTAGCCTCTAAATAGGTATTTAAAATTGTCCTTAGCACGGGTTAGTGCATTAAAAAGAATATAATCATGGAAAAGGGATCTTACCGGAATGTGGATGTTACAGGTATGAGAAAATCATAGACAATCAAATTTCCTCGCGATGTTTTCTTTGACAAGATAGAAATAGGCAATTAAAATTAGGCCATACTACCTCTGAATCGGCCTATATAGCCGAATGGTAATTAGACACCGCTACCGGATCAAAATAGTTTCCAAGCGGCGTGTTGATATAAATATTAGATTACATTTATAATTCATAAGGCCAGACGAAACGCCAGCCGGACTGTGGCACCAACTAAGCAGGACAGAAAGTGTACTCGTATTTGAAAATCTTACTACTGGAAGTTTTCTTGAGATAAGATAATAAAAAGTATAAAAACACTGTGTTTATTTTAAAACTGTACATAGCAAACTTATCACAATAAACAAAAAAAAATGATTTGCAAGTAGGTAAATTTTACAGTAGTACGCGTAGTCTATCGTTAAAACGTGAAGTAGCAAGTAAATATCCAAGAGAAACTTAAATGGGTGGCGTAATTAATAATTTTAAATACCTATGATAGGACAGAAAAAAGTAATACCAAAAATCGTGTAAAGAGGTTTATTACACCGTTACACTACTCATTCTGTCTGTACAACCACATCTTTTAATAATTCAATTATTAAACTACTTTATTTCAAGCATATAGATTCACATTAAGATCTTACAGACCTTATTCTACGTAGCGTACTGCCATTGCGCGCCCCTTACAGATAAGAAGCAGTAAGATAAGATAAGATAAGAATATTCTTTATTGTACACTGGAAAAACAACAAATACAAAACAATTGCAAATATACATAGTACAATTGGCGGCAGTATTGGGTTATGTAGTCACATAACCCAATACTGCCAATAATGTTACTGCAATAATGTTATGTTCTCAAGTGGGCCATAATATTTTTAGTATTTGAATACATACAGTTGGAATTTGTCTTTCTTTATTGCGTCTTACTGACTGTTCACCATAATTTGACCTCACAGATTAAAATGACAAACTACCTATGTGAAGTCACTACAGAAATTATGTTCTAATTTCAAGAGGGGCTAATTGTGGTGCATTTTGTCTTTGCTGTATTACAGGGGAATAGTTTTTGCTTCCCTACCGAACATTACAAAAATGGAAATAGTTTTTTTATTTTTATAATTTTTTTTGTTTTTAAGCTTTTTATTTTATATTCTTATACCCGAGTGCGGCGAATGCCTAAAAAGTGAGTCTGTCGCGAGTTTCGTTCTCCTAGAATAAAATGTACAGCCATGCTACGTATACAAAGGTACACCCTGATCAGTTACGTTATGGATGATATTGCAACAAAGATGTAAACATTGCTCCCCTGTCAATTGTACATAACGTAGTGCTGCGCTCAATTTGTGCGTCGATCTTCAGAGTATCTTCTGTACTAAATGTTCTGTGACTGCGGCCGCCACATGCATATTTTGCTTTATTGTCATGGCCTCTATTGTCATAGGAAAATTGATTTGCATATGTAATTAAAATCCTATTGTGTATGTAACTGTACACGAAAATGTGGAGTTATTAACTTACGCAAATAGAATACTACAGATACATACAGGTACCATTAAATTAATTCCGGATTCTCTTGCTTGATTTTTTGTCAGAAGAGTTCGACCCGGTTTCGCTTTCGCCCGACAGAGCTCGCGTCGTTGATTGCTCGTCTTTGATTCAGTTACTAATGCGTAGTGTGTGACGCAATCACTTTTCCTAGTTCCAAAGTAGGATAATTAAAAGTTTAAAGAAAATAGACAACACGCTTTTTTTGTTAAGGCACGTATACAGTGAATAATCAACGTGTCCCTACTTAGAGCTCAGTGGTCAACTTCTAAATAGATTCAAACCAATAACAGCAACGCAAACGTTTTGTTAATTATATATGAATAGATAAATAGAGGTGGAGTATGGCTTATACCTTCCTCAGGGAAGAGACCCGTGCGCCTCGGTGGGGACATAATGCGTTAATGATGATAATGATGATGTGATAGAGAACACTATATAATATTGAACCCATTCATTAATTTACTGCCTCGCCGAACATCGAGGCAATGCCAACAGCCTTCTCGGTACTCTACCCTGCTGACAGCGATCTGGCTCAAATATGTTATATAAACTAAAAAACATTTTCCTGGTTATTTCAGTTTTTAGCTTTTGTCCTGTAAATTTTGTACGACTATATATGTATTTATTCTTGCTGTAAACAAACATATGAGTAGATAAGTGACAACTATTACTCCTGCCTTAAAATCTAACTCACTGTCCTGCAAAACGAAGTATCACACTTTTAAAATTGCAATAAGTTTTTATGTACACCAGATATACTTACAAAATAAAATTACTCGTTAAATTATTTAATTTTGTTACTAAAATTAATTCAATTGCTATATATTGAAAGAAAAGAAAAAAAATCCTTTTGAATTAAGATGATTTTTTTGTAACTTTAAATAATGACTTTAAAAAAATAATTAAATGTTTCGTACTTAGTTTCGCAGGCCAATGTATATTATTTTTAAAGTAATCTGAGAAGGAAAATAAAAACTTTGAAAATTATTGAAAACATGCCGTGAAATTAGTTACATTTAAGTTGTTGGCGATCAGTTGGGAATGTATTTCATTTCAAAGGTTTAAAGGCCAATTTTAATTACTCGCTGTTCACACTTGCTCCATAGCGAGCAGAATATTATAAATACCCGGATTTTAATCTAGACTTAATAACATGTCTTTCATCAGATAAATACCTACCCGATTAGATTAAGCTATAAACAGAGCCAACCCAGAAATAGTACGAAGCTAGTTAATTAACATAATAACAAACATGACATGTCCGTGAAAGGCTGGAAAATACATTGTCAAATTAACCGTTAAAGGTTGGCCACAATGTGAGTAGAATGTTGGTGTAGAAAAGGTTAACAACAATGTTGTTATAACGTGTATAGATTAGAATAACTATGAATCAAATGTGGATGGTGTGACTCTGAGGCCTGCAAATGTGGACACCCACAATTACAAACCACCGACCTCATGTACGTTGTGCGAAAGTCCACTAATTAGGTACAACAGGCCAAAATAAGACTTCAAAAACCTCACCTTGTCTACGTAATTGAAGAACAACAAATTTTAATTTAACTTTCCTTAGCTCTTATTGACCAATAGGAAATTATAATAATAATGCAATATCTCTACTCATCAAGACCAATGTTAAACGCCGAGTGATTGGTGATTGGAATCAATCTCTTGAGTTATGCAACTGCAGGCGCGGTTAGGCGAGGGATGGGTGACCGTCTCGTGACTATACCGTTATTTAGTGTCATTTTTTCCGAGCACTTCCGTGCTTTGCAAAGTACGTTAAGCTGCTGGTGCCGGCTGTCATGTACTGGCAGTCGTTAATCTATGTCAGAGGGGCAGTATGAGCGGCGTGATAACTTCTGACGGTGAGACCCGCCAATGTCTTACAATCCTCCGCCAACCTTTGACTTGGCCCCCATATTTTTATGGCCTAACCTTCCTGCGATGCAGAAAGAGACCCGTGCCCCAGCAGTGAAACTTTGACCTTTGACCGCTGACAATCACCTTGCTCTTGATCTTGACAGCCATTGTGCAGCCTGGGTAGTGCGATGACGCTCGACGCGCGTTTTAAATGTCAAAAGTTGCGACTTACCAGTACAATTATTGTCAAATTTTGACTTTTATCGCCACCCAGGCAGGGCTTTGGAAGTCAGTAAAAAGTCGGATTGAGAAACCTACTTAATTTTAAACACACACGTATTTGCGTATTTAGGGCTGATTTTACAATCCTCGGATATAACTTATCCGTCTAATAAAGTATAACACAATAATATAAAAAGTCACCGTGAAACAACAAAAGGAAGGCAATTAGAACACATATTTGAATTGGTTGTTTAATATAATGTTCGACGAATAAGATTTATCCGAAGTTTGAAAAATCAGCCCTTAGAGTAGTTACATTGCCAAAACTGACGTATTATTCATTATTTACTCCACATCATGTATAAATCTATAGATTTTTTTATGGATTTTCTATACATAACGCGGTTTATTTTAATTAAATAGCCCCATAAAGAAGTAAGTTGCATTTGTTCTATAATTAAGCGGCGAACAAACAATTATAACAAGCATGGGCGAATGTCATGCGTGCGGACCCGCCTCGCCTATAAAACGGTTGCTACCGCACTTGTTAAGGCGCAGTTACTAATTAGATAGTTCTTTGCTGCCTTAACCTAAATTCTACATCAACAGTTGTTGCTCTGGGACTCCTAGTTATGCGAACCATCGATTGATTCGAGCGTTTATATGTCATTTAGTTTTTGGATTGTATGTCTGTAACACTGTTTTAAGATGGACTACCTCAGGATTTGGTGCGCGTCATTTTTTATTTTACGAGTATATATTAAGTACTTAAAACAGTGTTACAGACATACATTCTAAAAATTAAATGACATAAACGGTCAAATCAATCCGTAACACCAAGGCATGTGCATACAGTATGAAAAAATTACATTGCAATAAAATAATTTCAAATTAAGAGTTGTAGTTACAATAACAAATTTTTAATTTGAAGATTAACCAGTCGACATTTTTTTCTTTATAATTTTTCTAGCCCATAAATGAAGTCTATTGGTGAGTTTTTATCACGTTATCCCACTGGTTATTTCTAGTTTAATCAGATCCAGTAACAAAACCACTCGATTACTGTGTAGGAAACTTGAGTGAATTGTCTTCACACACCTATCGCGTGCATAATCAAATTCAAAATTATCTTATTAAAAGTAGCGCCGAAACTACGACTTAATGAACGTTAATTGTTACAAAAAACTCTGAATTTAGTAATTGCTTTTAGTAAGGCTGCCAATTGTACTATATTTTTATATAATTTCTGTGTACAATAAAGAATATTCTACCTATCTAAAGAGTATTTTACCTATCTATCTATCGTAGTTTTTTTTATTTTGTCTTCTTACCTAAACGGGCTGAAAGACCGACCGCGCCGTAGTTACACCAATTGTACACTATAATTAATTTATAGTGTACAATTGGCTTGAGGCTATTTACTATCACGGAGGCTTCGCCTTAACCCCAGTCCGTCACCCGACAGCCGACAGGCGTGACATATTGTTATCGCGAAGTTTTATTGACTTCTTATTATAAGACAATAATTATCATATCTAGCCAGCGAGTAGCCGGATGCTGATCGCCGGCAACGCCTTGCTGTTGACAGTATCGAGCCATTGTCCAGGGCTTTGGAAGTCGGGTTAGCGAAAATAATGAGTAAGTATATAAATCATTATTTACTTTACAAAATGTTTACAATGACATAATCGAGCAATAAATAGATAGGGGTAGAGAACGCTTTATAGCTCAACCAGAAAAATATTACAACCATGATTTCTTAAATCTAAGTAATGTTATACAATTGGCGGTCTTATCGCTAAAAGCGATCTCTTCCAGACAACCTTTGGATGGAGTGGATTGCATGAAGAATATAAACGGTACGTGGCACATGTACATAAATAATTAAATCGAAAATGTATTAATACCAAAGAGCAAAAGAGTGCCAGAATACAATTACTTATAATCACATATCTTCGATATAAAGTACATATTATTATATTTAAATAATAATATACATAGATACCTAAAAAATAAATACATATAAATACCTAGTCTGAGAATTGGGTGTATGCAATGTATAGGTGTGACAAAACGACGTTTGCGGGGTCAGCTAGTCGGTAATATATAAGAATTAAAATTCAAACGTAGTTGAATTTTGTGGTAAGTTTGTAGGATAAAACTCGATCTCTGCCAATCCTTGTCACGATACAGTCATGAGTATATAACTATGTTCAAGGGTATTTGACAATATTCATGTTACAATTAAATATCTGGAAGGAATTATAGAGGTACTAGCTGACCCAGCGAACTTCGTACCGTCTAACAGTCGATTCTTAAAAAACTCAGCCCAACTGTATAATTGTGAAACTCAGCCCAACTGTTCACGTTAACACAGATAGATAGAAAATACTTTATTCCAGATGTCGCTGCCTGTACGTAATACAGAGAATAGTGTAAAGAGGTTCGAAATTTCACTGATGCTGGTGAGTCGCCCATTAGCTCAGTTGGAAAGAGCGCTGGCACGGATAGCCAGAGGTCGCGGGTTCGAATCCCGGCATGGGTGGAATTTTTAGCCTCTAAATAGGTTTTTAAATACTTTATTGTACACAAAAATGGAAATTATACAAATAATTAATGTAATAATTAACAAAAACAATAATAACTAATGAAATATGAAAAAGCAGTAAAAATATTAAAATCTATTCGGCATTTTGGCAAGGATTACATATTTTGTTGTAAAGTTATAACTTATACAAATAATTAATGTAATAATTAACAAAAACAATAATAACTAATGAAATATGAAAAAGCAGTAAAAATATTAAAATCTATTCGGCATTTTGGCAAGGATTACATATTTTGTTGTAAAGTTATAACTTATGATAAAATCAAGAGAAATAAAAACCTAAGAAAACTAAGAACCTGTAAAAAGTCATTTACAAACATTCATATTTATACCCTGTCTTCACACTACTCAATGTAAGGCACTAAGATATGCAATGCAATACATATAACCGAACTGGCAACCCGGAACTTAAAAGCCCGACCTCATAACTAATAAATTTAACCACTTCTCTAAGGATAACGATATCCAAAGAAAGGAATGATGTATATTCCAACATCTCAATCAAAGATTGATGGACAGGAATGTCTCTACAAATTAAGTTAACCTTTCACAGGTCTGACCTTTCCCTTACAGTCATAGATCCGAAAACTAAGTAGTTTATATCCATCGGGTAACTAACTGGACATTTGAAATCATCACTACCTACTTGAAATTGCTTGCACGTAGTCAAATTATTCCACATAGCAAATGACTACTGGAGAAAAGTGATTCAAGATTAGTATTTTTTAATGGCTTGCGATGCTAATATATATTTATGTATATTTTGGACGGGTCTAAATAATAATAATTTTTTAGGTAAAGCAAGATTTGATAGCATAATTCTGCAGTACTGGATGGCCAAATTAATTATATCTCATTCAGTGTGGTAGACTAGGTCGATTTGGTTTTACATTTTAAATAAGATAAGACAAGAATATTCTTTATTGTACACCAGGAAAAAACAAACAAAAAATAATAATTACAAAGATACGGTACAATTGGCGGCCTTGATGCTTTGAGTAATTTCTTTAAATTTTAAGTTTTTTAGTTTAGTTTATAATATTCAAGTAAATAAAAGTTAAATAAAACGTAATTCCCGACGTTTCGGCGAAGTGGTGAGTATAGTCAATTTTTGTAGTGAGAGTTGAGTGACTTGAGTGTAGACCACCTGTGGTCTACACTCAAGTCACTCAACACTCAAGTCATTCAAGTCACTACATACACTCAAGTGACTTGAGTGTAGACCACAGGTGGTCTACACTCAAGTCACTCAACGCAAATTTTCTTCGAATAAACTAGTTGCTTTTCATTTACGCTACTAAGTATAGTTTCGGCATCATAGGATCTAAGTCAATCATAGGCCCCTACTAATTTGTTAAAGGAAAATAACGAACAACAATTAATCGCTCACACGGCGTATTATTCATTGACGACGACGTTCGTTTAATTTGCTCCACATATGGCTAGACGTCGTTAGTCATTTGTCATTGTTAACAATTACACATTGTATGACAAATTGCACAAAATGTTAGCATTCCTCGTGAGGTGCGCTGCCTATGTGAGAGTAGAGTACTATTTTGCCTTGGTTGGTACAGTCGGCTCCGCAAATGTCTGTAGCAACAAACGTGGTCGATGCTGAGATTCTGCGAAATGATTTGTCTTTGATTTTTGTCCACCTTTAGGTGGAGTGTTATTAAGCATTTGTGGTATGACCTTTTTAATTGTAACGGTTGTCTCTGTAATTATTTTCTGGTGTGTACAATAAAGAATATTCTTATCTTATCTTTTTACACCATTATTGTTATTCATTTTCAAATCATCATCAACCCATTATGTCCCCACCGAGGGATACGAGTCTCTTCCCTGAGGAAGGTACAGGCCATAGTCCACCACGGGGACCAAGTCCAGAGTTATCAAGCCACCCTAAGGCCTCTGACTTGGCTTAACGACTGCCATCTATCGACGGCAGCCGGCACCAACTGCTTACCGTGCCTGGCAAAGCACGGAACCGCTCGGCAAAATGCCTCTAGCGTTAGTCGTAGACGGTCACCCATACATGCACTGAACTCGCCCTATGTTGCTTAACCTTCAGATATATTCAGATACTTTTCATATAGGGGCCAATTATAAAGGGCAAAATAAATAGTACCCGAAGTCGGCATGCGTGCACGACATGCAAATTCCCCTCTGGGATACAGGCGTGAATTTATGGTATGTTGTCTCGTTGTAATGCGAATAGGCTATACTGCAGTTGATTGTACATACTTTATTAAAATCCTTCTGTATTGTCGACAGTACATTGTACGTGCCTTTCCTTTGTGCACCATATAATTATATTATGCTAAGTGATCATTACGGTTATTGACAAAAAACTTTTGTCTTAACATAGCTTTCTTAGGTATATTCACACAGATTACAATTGTCACGAGTGTATGACAATAACAACATTATACCACGACAGGTTCGTTGGTTCGGTGAAGCGATTGTAACAAGTGCAACCGAGTGACTGGAATCAATCAATTGGGTTAAGCAACAACAGGCACGGTCAGGTACTGAATGGGTGGCCTTGCAGTGACTAGCGGTAGTTTCCCCCGTGGTGGGGTATGGCCTTACCAGGCCATACTCTGACTTAGCTTAACGACTGCCATCTATCGACGGCAGTCGGCACCAACTGCTTAACGTGCCTTGCGAAGCACTCAACCACCCGGAAAAAATTCACTAGCGTTAGTCATACACGGTCACCCATCCATGCACTGAACGCGCTATATGTTGCTTTGCCTTCGTGATCACTTAAGATCATTCAGGCAGCCGGGGCTACGAGCCATTCATAGCTCAAAACGATTCTACACGATTGCAGAAAGAGAAGCCGAAATCATGCATCATGCAGACAACGATACGAGCCCGGTTCATGTTTTACTCTACTTAAGGGTACTCTACAGTTCTACAAGCGAGTTAAGTAATAACAGGCGCAGTCCAGAATAGGTGACCGTCCCGTGACTACCGCTTGTGGCATTTTCTCCGAGCGTTTCCGTGCTTCGCAAGGCACGTTAAGCCGTTGGTGCCGGCAGTCATATAATGGCAGTTTTTAAGCCATATCAGAGTCCTTTACAATCTTCGACCAACCCGGACTTGGCCCCCGTGGTGGAGTATGGGATGGCCTAACCTTGGTGCGACGTAGGAAAAGACTCGTGCCGCAGCAGTGGGGACACATAAAGGTTGAGGTCTGAGGGTTGATATCGAAGGTTGGGAGGGTTGGTATCGCGAGGTACACAGTATCTCGCGTCAATTACTTTTTGACGCGAGATACTGTGTACCTCACGAAAAATAGTCGACGTAAGTTAGCTACTTTGTTAGCTTACAATATTTTTGACTCTGTGGTTATAGGAATTATAACACAACCTGATAGGAATGACAACCGTGTTACTAGTATTAGTAATAATTCAATAGCGGGCTCAAACACACAGTCAATGGCTTTAAACTGCCATCGCAGACAAAGGAAAACCCTAAGTTAGGTATCAATTTAGTTGCACAAAATATACAGGGTTTTTCCGGCAAAGACAATTTAATTGAACTATTTTTAGCAGATTTCAATGTAGATATTTTGTGTTTAACAGAACATTGGCTGAAACATTCTGAAATGTCATTTACTTTAAAAGACTATTTAGCAGCAAGCACTTTTAACCGACAACACTCAATAAGAGGAGGTTCAATGATCTTTGTCAAAAGTAGTTTGAAAATGAAAGAAAGAAAAGATATTGTCAGTCTATCTGTTGAACGTTTAATTGAGATATCGTGTGTGGAATTGGATAGGTATATAGTTATGTGTGTTTATAGGCCGCCACAATCAAATTATAATGAATTTGAATTACTTATGGAGGATGCCTTAAAACGCCTATTCAGTACTACGAAGAGCATAGTGGTGTGTGGGGACTTCAATATAGATTTCTTAGTTCAAGGTCCACTTAAAACTAAACTCGCAAGCCTTTTCAGGTCATATAATTTAGATAATTTATTTACAGAACCCACTAGGACAACTGCTACTAGCGCTACCTGCATAGATAATGTCTTTTGCAATTGTGAATATTTAGAAAAAGAAGTCATACATAAATTACAGTCGGACCATAGCGGGCTATGGGTAGTCCTACCGTCAGTACTGGAAGCAAAAAAATGCAATGAATTAAATTGTAGGCCAATAACAGAGAAAAAAATTGAATTATTTAAAAAAAATATAAACATAAAGTTCAATTCGTTGAATTTCGATAGCAATGATCCGAATACGTTATATCAAGTATTGTTTTCAACCATATCAAAAGAATTTGAACTTGTTTTTAACGTAAAAAAAATTACAGAGTTAAAAAGCGGGTTTTCAGAATGGGCAACGCCAGGTATATATAGAAGTAGGAAAAGGCTTTATGAATTGTATGAAGAAAAACAATTCAATCACGATCCGACGTTCAAAGAGTACGTAAAAAAATATTCAAAAACTTTTAGACAAACTTGTTTAACAGCCAAATCGATAAGTATAAGTAAAAAAATTATGGCGTCTACTAATAAAATAAAAACAGTCTGGCAAGTAATTAACAAAGAAACAGGTAAAACGAGACCTAAGGACCAGGGATTTGCGTTGAAGATCGAAGGTAAGTTAGTTAATTCGAAGAAGGACATAGCAGAAATATTTCAAACTTTTTTTAAAAACATGCCACTGCATATAACGGCTAGCTTAAATTCTTCCTCCCAATTAGCCGATACCTTACTTTTGGAAAGTACAAATCCATGTAAAGTTGACTTCCAATTCTCCCATATAACTACCTTAACTATTGTCAAAACATTTAAAGAGTTAAACTTAAAAAAGACTGAAGATTTGTGGGGGTTATCGGTTAAATTAATATCCACTATAATCAATATTCTAGCACCTTACCTTGCTTTGATTTTTAATAAATGTGTTGACCAGGGAACCTTTCCTAATCTATTAAAGTTAAGTAAAATCGTACCCTTGTTTAAAACTGGTGATAGTGAAGATCCAAATAATTTCAGACCTATAGCAATACTGCCGGTGCTAAGTAAAGTTTTTGAGAAAGTAATATTACATCAATTGCAAACTCATTTTAGTATAAATAAGCTCTTCCATAAGAAACAGTTCGGGTTTACAAAAGGCCGCTCAACGACGGAAGCAGGCATAGCGTTAGTAAAGCATATCTTTGAGGCGTGGGAAGAGTCGCAGGATGCCATTGGGGTTTTCTGTGACCTTTCTAAGGCGTTTGACTGCGTTGACCACGAAACACTTCTCATAAAATTGCACCGATATGGTTTAAGTAATAAATCACTAAGTCTTCTTCGATCTTACTTAACAGACAGAACTGTAAAGGTTGATATTAATAGAGTTAAATCCTCGGGTTCTGATGTAAAAGTAGGAGTTCCTCAAGGTTCTATACTGGGTCCGTTCCTTTTTTTGGTATATATAAATGATTTGCCCTACCTAGTAGAAAAGCTTTCGCAGATAGTGTTGTTTGCAGATGATACTTCCTTAATTTTTAAAGTAAAGAGAGGTATAAGTAATGTAGACGATGTAAACAATGCTTTATCTACTATTCTAAACTGGTTCACTATAAACAATCTGATGCTAAATGCAAAAAAGACAAAATGCATCAAATTCTCACTACCCAATGTTAAAAATGTTGACACGAGTTTAAAAATATCTGGTGAGAGGCTAGAGCTGGTAGAGTCCACGCTTTTTTTAGGTATAACGATAGACTCAAAACTGCAATGGGGTCAGCATATTGGAAAACTGTCGGGTCGGTTGAGTTCAGCAGCGTTTGCAGTCAGAAAAATTAGACAACTTACAGACGTGTCGACGGCGAGGCTGGTCTATTTTAGTTATTTTCACAGTGTCATGTCGTATGGTTTGTTATTATGGGGACGGGCAGCAGATATAGAAACCATATTTGTCTTGCAAAAAAGAGCAATAAGAGCTATTTACAACTTAAACAGTAGAGAATCGCTAAGGGAGCGTTTTAAAGAAATAGGCATTCTTACACTGGCTTGCCAATATATATTCGATAATATAATGTATGTCCGAAAAAATATAACAATGTTTAAATTAAATAGGGACGTTCATAACGTAAACACAAGGAATAGAAACAAGGTTGCTTGTACTAAATCCCGATTAGCCAAGGTAGGCACATCATTTGTAGGTTACTGCGTTCGTTTTTACAACAAAATTCCAGAACGTGTTCTATGCTTGTCTGAAAATAAATTTAAAACTTTCATTAAAAATTCGCTATGTAAAAAGGCATATTATAGAATAGACGACTATATAAACGATCCTAATCCGTGGTAGTAAACCAATTCCACCGCGATTTTATTGTTAAGTATAGCTAAGTATAACATATATTTTATAATACAAGTGTGTACAGACGACGTGATTGCATATTAATAACTATATGATACCTTATATAACTGACAAAAACTTAACTGCAAGTTTGCTAAAGGTCATTCGAATGGTAGCGTGGTGTTCGGGTCATCTATCTCCCTCCAAAATGGTTGAGACTGATGATGGCTGAGCACTGCGTTATGCTCGTGAACGAGTGCTGTTCGTGTGTCTGGCCGCAGCACTTATGTTTTCCCCTATTATTGTGAGACATTTGACTAATGCTTTGGCATTTAGGGTTGTTAATGGCAATCATGAAATCTTATTAGGTTTACATATGGCAACTGATGTATTTAGTTTTAAGATTATTTGAGAAAAGATGGTCAGAGTGGAGTTTTTTTTTTTCCGCTGCCTTTTTCTCCACTACAATACGGCCCGAAGGCGGCGGCTTACACTTTACATTGTACATTGACATTCAGCAAATAGAATGTAAATTCTTTACGTTGAAATAAAATTATTTGTATTTGAATTTGAATTTGAATTTGAAGCGTCGCTTCGATATCAACCCTCAGACCTCGAAGCGTCGCTTCGATATCAACCCTCCCTCAGAATACGTAAAAATGTTAACTACGAGTAAGTTATCTTCTTAATATTATTTTATTTTATTCTTTTTAATGCACGAACCCGTGCTAAGGACAATTTTAAAATTATTTTATCGTCTGTTTAGTTTTTGGCTTTTTGATTCGTTAGGTACAGCGTCAAGTTTGGTCCAGTGACACCTTCACTCACACTGTGAGGGGATACTCATAATGTGGGGGGACCACTCGGACGCTGCAGTGTCTGGCGCATTGTTTTTAAATGGAGTAGGCTTACCCAGCATCTATACCATTCTGACAGCATAGTCGGCTAATAACAGGATACGTTTTGTTTGTTGATCAGCGGTGTTGTATGTAATGTTTTATGTGTGTGTGTTACAAAGCACAATAAATTATTTAGTTCTACGCACACAGCGTCAACTTTTCTAAATCCGAAATGTAATTTCTCTGCTGCAGGGGAAACTCAGCGCAGTCGGGTGCCGGTGACTGAACGTGGAAAAAGCGGCCAGTTGCAAAGCGCCTTGTCTGCTGCGGGGGAATCTCAGCGCAGTCGGCAGCTTGCAACTGGACGCAATAAAAACAAACGAAGAGGTCACCGTGGAGGGCGGTCGCCCCCTTGGAAGCGGGATAAGCTCCAGGGGGCCGCTGCCACCCACGCGAAATGCGCCACGACCGCTGTGGTGGCGACCACGCATGGGCAGCCGAAGGTTCCCGCGCGATGCGCCCATAGTGCGGGGGCAACCCCGCACGCTGGGTTCCAGCGCGTGGAAACTGGGTGCGCCATCACTGCGGGGTCTCTACCGCGCGATCAGCAGCAGACCAATTCGGTAGCACAACGCTCGGCGACGGCAGGTCAGAGGCCCCGACACGCTGCTCCGGAAACTCCGGTAAAACGTGGCAGGGCTGATGTAACGCTGTCACCGGCCGTTACTAACAAGCGGCGCAGGCTAGAGGGTCAGGGGAAAGGAAAGGCGCTCGGCTACGCGGGGGTGATTAACTCTCATCTACGCGTGGCCGTGACCACCGTTCCCCCCACCGATTTAACAAGCGAGCAAGCGGACGAGCTCAAAGAGACTCTGGAAAGAGTCACTTCTGACGCAATCTTGGCGTCGTGTCTGGCCGGTGACGGCGCCCAACCGCTCAGGTTTCACGGGAAACCTCACCTGGGTGAGGGGGTGCTGAAAATTTGGTGCGGAGACGACGCCACGCTTGCTTGGCTTAAGGACACAGTAGCCAGCATAGCGTGCCCGATCCAGAACTGTGATCTGACTGTCATCGCACAGTCAGAAATCACAAAGATGGTAAAGGCCGGTATGCTGCTACCCACAACAGTCGTGACAGAGATGGATAAGATTCGCCAGATTCTTATCCATCAAAATCCCGAATATAATATCCAGCGGTGGAGGCCCTACCGAATAGAGATTCAGGAGGGCAAGGGCATCTTCCTCTTTCTGGGCATTCCAGAGGAGGAGGTGCCCTGCCTTCTGGAACGGGACCGGAGGGTCGCTTATATCATGGGGAGTGCGTACGTAAAGTTCTTCACTCCCTCTGGTCTGAGCGACGCTCCGTTCGTGCCGGAGTCTCTGTGCGCGCGGGTATCCACCGAGGATAACGAAACAAGGGACGATGAGGCCGCGCCCGATGGCGATGACGTTGATGGAGTCCCGACTCCAGCCGACGAGCCGTCGAGAGCGGCCCCCTCGTCCTATTCGCCAACAGTCGCTGGTATGTCCATCAGCGACGACGACGACAACCAGTCTGACGACATGGACTGGCTGCTGCGTGTGGGGGAGACACTGTCGGAGTAGCCATGGCTCCGCCACACGTAGTAGCTACAGTCGATGTTGTCCAAACAAACCTCCAGCATAAGCAAATCGCTTCAGCCACCTTACGTAGCCTGCTGGAGGTTAAAACTAACACCATAGCTCTCATCCAGGAGCCTTGGGTAAGGGGTGGTAGAATCTGTGGACTCAATAACCCGAGAGGTAAGCTAATGGTCGATACGACGATAGCCAACCCAAGGGCGTGTATTTACATGCCCAACTGCATACAAGCTACGCTACTCACACAATTCTGTTCCAGAGATCTCGCAGCTGTGAGACTCCTTAATGGAAGGGACGACCAAACTATGCTTGTCTTAGCATCCGTGTACATGCCAGGAGATGAGACCGTACCAGCCAAAGAGGTGGCTGACCTGGCGGTGTACTGCGCAGACCATAGCTGGGAGCTGATCATATCGGCCGATTGCAACGCACACCATCCTCTGTGGGGAAGTCCCAAAGCCAACCCAAGGGGAGAGGACCTCATAGAGTTTTTGATGACTACGAATCTCCTCATAGCCAACAAAGGTAACCAGCCCACTTTTATTAACAGCAGGTACCAAACTGTCATAGATATCACTCTTGTGTCAGTAGGAGCGATGGACATGGTTTCCAACTGGCACGTCTCCGACGAACCCTCACTTTCCGACCACAGACGTGTTAGGTACACCATACAGGCACAAACACAACCGCCACAACCGTGGCGAAACCCTCGCAAAACGGACGTCTCTAGATTTCAGAACGTTTTAAAGTCGAAGTGGTCAGCTCTTCAACTAAAAGACGCGACTTCTAGTACCTCCAATATAGATCACAACGTAGAAACATTAACAACCTGCTTACAGGAGACATACCAACAGACCTGCCCACTAACGTACCCCAAGGAACCTCCTGGTAGCCACTGGTGGGGCAAGGACCTAGAAAGAACAAGATGCAAGCTAAGGCAAGCCTTTAATCACGCTAAAAACACCAGGAAGGATTCTGACTGGGACATATACAAAGATCTACAATACGATTACAAAAAGAAAATCCGCTACTACCAAACTAGCTCATGGCGGCGTTTCTGTGAAAAAATCGAGTCAACAAAGGAGACAGCAAGAATTAAAACACTTCTGTCAACAAACAAAAACAGAGGACTCGGCTCACTGAAGAAATCGGACGGCACATACACAACCTCCGACGAAGAAATAAGCGAACTGCTACTACATACTCACTTCCCAGATTGTATGATCATGGACAAACAACAATGGGAAGAGCCCTTCGAACGATCGCCAGCTGATATTGACTGGGCCGTATCAAACACGGTCATTACCGAAGATAAAGTACAATGGGCCGTAAAAAGCTTCCTGCCTTACAAATCCTCTGGAATAGACGAAATTTTTCCGGCACTCCTACAATGGGGAATTAACACAATACTGCCACAGCTAGTGTGTATCTTTCAATCCTGCCTGGCACACCAGTACATTCCCCACTCATGGCGGGAAGTCAAAGTAGTCTTTTTACCAAAGGCTGGAAAAGGAGACTATACACAGGCAAAATCCTATAGGCCTATCAGCCTCACATCGTTTCTCTTAAAAACGCTGGAGAGACTAACGGACAGGCACATAAGAGAAGGAGCCCTAAAAACAAAACCTTTACATCCTCAACAACATGCCTATAGAAATGGCAGATCAACAGACTCAGCTCTGCATACTGTCGTTAGAACCATAGAAAAGGGCCTCTCAGATAAACATATGGTCTTAGGAGCCTTTATTGACATAGAAGGTGCTTTCGACAAAACAACTTTCAGTAGTATCAACCAAGCGCTGGTGAAACGAGGAGTGCAGCCAACCATCACGGGCTGGATAGACAACCTCCTGCGTCAAAGAGCCATAACGCTTAAGGTAAACAGCACTACGAGGGCAATAGTGGCCAGAGGCTGCCCTCAAGGGGGAGTTCTATCGCCACTTCTATGGAACCTAGTAGTTGACGGCTTAATCAGACGCCTTGATGAATGTGGTTTCTGGATAATAGGCTACGCCGACGATATAACAATCCTGACGATAGGTAAATCCGAGGATATTCTATACAGTCTAATGAGAACGGCGTTTGGCATAGTAGAGCGATGGTGCAAGACTCATCAACTAACCGCCAACCCGACTAAAACGGAATTAGTACTTTTTACAAACAAACGTAACCCAAAAACACAAAACCTACCAAAGTTTTTCGGAACAACGCTAACCCTGTCACCAACAGTTAAATATCTCGGTGTGACGCTAGATAGCAAGCTAAACTGGAGCTCGCACCTACAGAATATCGTTAACAAGGCCCAGATGACCTTCTGGCAATGCCGCGGCCTCATAGGAAAACAGTGGGGTCTACGCCCGTCACTTATGATGTGGTTATACACTTCGGTGATAAGACCCGCTATAACTTATGGCGCCGTTGTATGGTGGACCAGAACAAAACAGAAAATAGCAGTACTTCAATTACAGAGGCTACAACGACTGGCATGCCTCGCAGTAGCTGGGTGCATGAAGACAACACCGACTACTGCCCTGGAAGCCCTGTTGAACCTCAGACCTCTACACTTGCACGTTCAACAAGAAGCAGCCAGTGCTGCCCTACGGCTTCGGACAACCGGTATATGGAAACAAAACAGCTACACCCCACACACACAAATCCTAGCAGCCGCTGTTTCGGACCAGCCTATGATAGAAGCGGTGTGCGACAGAATACCAAACACTTATATTTTCGACAAAAAATATAAGGTACAACTGCAAGAGGAGCCTACCGACTACTCGGGAATACACGAAGTCAGAGTGTACACGGACGGCTCCAAAACTGAAACAGGAACGGGCGCAGGAGCCTTTTCCAACGAACTAAATCTAAAACTATCTACAACCCTTGGCAACCTGAATACAATCTTTCAGGCAGAATGCATCGGTATAACAAGAGCTGTCGCGCTGTTGAACACAAGAGATGCGAAGGCTTACGCAATACGCATAATCTCGGACAGCGCCTCAGTCCTACAAGCACTCAACAGCAATCTTACAAACAACAGCTTGATACTAGAGTGTCACCATGAATTGGAAAAACTGTCAACAAATAACAGAGTCACTTTACAATGGATAAAGGGTCATAGCGGCTCCCTGGGCAATGATGCCGCAGATGAACTCGCTAAAAGAGGCTCGGAAACCACAGTGGAAGGACCCGAACCCCTGCTCCCACTCCCATACAACCAGTTTAGAAAATGGTTGAGGTCGCGAACAGAAAGCCAGCATGCTGAACTTTGGAGAACAGAAACCAAATGTAGACAAGCCAGGGAGGCCTTACCAACAATCTCGAAACGTCTTTCACGTAGCCTGCTGCGTCTGAGAAGAGAAAATCTGCGCAAAGCTGTGGCAATCTTAACAGGCCACTGCTCACTGAACAGACATCTCTACAACATGGGTCTAACCGACAGCCCGCTTTGCCGGGGATGCCTCAAAGAAGAGGAAACACCCGCCCACGTGACCATTCACTGCGAAGGCGTGGAAAAGCAACGGACCGCCATCATTGGGAAGCCGGGGTCCCTTCAGGAAGCCTGCAGTGACATCGGAGCACTGCTGGCTTTCTGGAAAGAGATAGGCTGGCTGGAGTAAACGAACAGCTCCACTACGTACAATGGCCCAATCATGAGGCTAAGTGCGGAAATCTCAGGTCTAACTAACTAACTAACTATGTAATTTCTTATTGCCTAATTGTGCGCACCAAATGCTCTCAAAATCCTGACGTTACATTGGTGACAGTATTTAGTAGGAAATTTGACAATGACACAATTTGAGTCGTTCCAGATTTGGTGCGTGTAATAGTGCGCATAGCAGATCTGTGCGCATAGCCGAATGCGTTTTTCAGGCGCAAACATTTTCGTTGCTAGGGGCAAACAATTAAAAAAATGTTTTGAACATTGAAAACCTATTGTTTTTTACAATGTTTAATTAAAAACAAGATGAGGTGACGCGGATGACACAATTTTAAAAAAATAGCTAAGAAAGCAGTAATTGCACAAAAAATAGTTTTAATATAAAAGAAGAGACCATGTTAAAAGATAAATAAATGTGGTAATTTTTTTCTCTACGACTAATAATTTTCGTAATGTGACTGGTCAAAAAGTCATTTTAGTCATATGTGGTATAAAAACGCTCCACACACATGACTCAAACTACGAGGTCACAACTTGAATGTAACGCCTTATAGAATGAATCGAGCAATCACTCCATAGATTTTAAGGCTAATCAACAAACAACGCTTTTCCAGTTACCTATCTTGTAAAATAATATTTTTATGCATCCTCTTTAGAAAACGATTAAAATTTAATGAAATATAAAAAAAAATCTTTTCCTAATTTTTTTCGTTAATGTAGGTACTTTTTGGGACTCCGAAAAGACGGAAAAGACCGATTTTCGTTTTTATTCTATTTTGAAATGAATTTTGTCCGCTTTAAAAGAAATGCCAATTTAATCAAATTTTGACGCAAGTTTCCCATTCACTAATTTAACGCGTCTCATTATACAGCAATAAAATATTTACAACACGGATTCAACTTGCAAATTTCTTTTACTCCGTCCTACTCTTTTCAACTACGTAAAGCGGGACACACTTCGTCAATCTAGCATCAAACTGATGATATCAGACCACGTCATCGAGATGTCCGTGCTCTGAAAAACTAACGTCCGGCTTAAAGTAATTACCGACGAAAACCGGAGTGACAGAAAGAAATACCCGACGTTAACGGAAGTGCGGAAATCCCAAACAATTATACCATAGCATCTAATCTTATTAATGGCAATGGCAGAGATGCGGGCCCGCGGGTCTTGGTATTGATATACGAAGAGGTGGTACTAATCTGGCATTTTCTAAAGCAGTGTGATCTTGCTTACATTTTTTTTATTTACTTCTGTACTTAAAACTAACAGTCTAATATCATAACTCTCTTTCTGGCGCAAAGGGTACATAGATGGACAGTTTATTAGATTTTTTTGCCAGCCCCCCATGAGCAAGGCCCCCATGAGCTTCTACTTCTCCCTGTGATCTCCCATCCGGGTCAGCGTTGTGATCTCCCAGCCGGGTTGAAAGGTCGTCCCGCTATCTACGCTTTGGCCGACCACATCTGCGATATCCATCGCGTGGATCACACTAAGTGACAATTTTCGCCGATCTGTTTGTACCTTACGAATGACGTGGATTTATGTGGGATGTATCAAAGAACCTATTTTTTATTATTACTTAAGCGCGGCATTCAAATCACCCGCGATTTCAGCGCGGAGGTTCGCTAAACCCGACAGCGACAATTTGAACTATTTGTGCGGTAATTCTCAGACGATGGACCATCATTCAGCGTGCCCTGCGTGCCTTAACACCTGCATTCAACAGGACCTAGTGATTGCAAGTGATAACGCGGTCAGCGTCGCAAAGTTTTGAACTGCAGCTGTTTAATTAAGTTTTTCATTTTTTTTATTAATATTAAAACCAATTTCAAAACTCAAAAAGCCAGTGTTTTACCAAAAGTTTAGTGCTGTACGTACACTGAAAACAGAGAAATAATTTAAACGATGGTGAACTTTAAGTTCGATGTAGATATTGAAGAAGCATAGTTTGGATCCGGCGCCAAGTTACAAGACCAGCACAATACAATATATTTTGGAATCAGTACTCCAAAATATATTTCTATAATACCTGGTTAGTGCTGTATTGTGATCAAGACGTTTTGGATTATTTTTTTTAAAAAACAGTATTTATTGTGAATATTACTAAGACTCTGGTTTTTCGAAAGAAAATACACAAATCACTATGAAAAACCAACCCAAATCGCTTCGAGTGTGCCTTTGAAGAGTTCTTTCGATTTCTCTAGGATTCCATCATCTCCTGATTTGGTGACTGCGGCCCTCAATTTGTTAAAAAAGGTAGGGAACCGCCTTCTTTTTTTTGAGGTGGGTTAATCAAAGTTGTTTTGCCATCGACACGCTACAAAGAAGAACAGAAAATCCTGCGACAGTCTTTCTGAGTATCGTATAGTTTGTAACCATGCGTCGGCGTCACCTGCCGCTGTAGGACAATGAATTCTATTTAGTCGCGGTTTTTCCAATCTTTGCGGATGTTAGGGGCCGACGGTCAAATGACTCGTAGGGCTGCCACAAAAAATTGGATCGCTCACTCTGCACATACCTCAGAGTCTTATGTTCCCGATTCGGGTATGTTGTTTTGGTATTTCTCAATGATTCGCGAAGCTCACACATAATCGCGATTAGACCCGTTTAATGATTGTTTTATTTACAACCAGTTTTTATGCATCATTTATTTTACACCAGATCGAAGATCATGAAAATCGGTTCAGCCGTGCTTGAGTGACGAAAATGGTGTAACTAACCCGACTCTATTTTAATGATGTAGAAGATATATATTGTAAAATAGAAATCCATGAACTTTTATTCATAGAAACGCAGAAACTCTGAGGTAATGAACAGTACAAATTAAACATGGTTGTCATTGGTAACATTTTAAGGCCGTTAACTATATGGATTCCTTGCCGACAACGGAGTCTTAAAATCATATAATTTACTGGCTGACTCGGCAAACGGTGTTTTGCCACATTAATTAGCTTATTAAACGACATATTCTCCGAGCTACCAAATATAACATAACATTTACATACAGGCATCTAGCCCCACACTAGGATACCATGTGTCAAGCTGTTTGTGAGGAGTTGATAGATGATAGGAGTTGATTTGATGAGGCAACCATCGATCTCCGTGTACAGATTCTCCCAGTGTGTAGATCACAGACAAAACAAACGGAAACTATAACTTTTCAGAATATCCACTTTTTTGTGTGGATAAACGAAATCTCACAGACATAAGCGTGCCATTGGACATGTTTTTCATTTATTATCCTTCTTGTATTGCTTTCGTGTGCAATAAAGTGTATTTTTAATCAAACAGGCACAAATTAAATTTAAATACCTTAGTCTACCAGCTTTATCTTAATCTATCTTAATAATAAGGTTTGTTGATTTTTACATGCATGATGCGACAACCTATAAGTGGATGAGCAATTACCATGTTATTTGTATGTGTGTTTTTTATTTTTGTTTGTGACTGTATTGTTGTATCGCCTGGTGGTTGTTCTATTTCAATAAAATAAAAATTTAATTTTTTAAATAATAGTTATGTATAGCGGCACCGTTGTGGTTGCCGTGGTCACGGGTAGACTGAAGTGGCGAGTCAATTATTGTGGGTAGTCACTTTTAGTTTGTCGCAGCGGGCCCACGTTTTTTTACAATGTTTATTCTTAAAAGCCCTAGAGTCAGCCCTAGTTCTAAGCGACATGTCACATTATGTCTAATCTAAACTACATTTATTAGCGTTTCAAAGCCCATTACATGAAGCTATTCATTTGCACAGATTCTGCTATGTTTTTATGATTCTATATAGTTTATCTTAGGGACAAACACACGTTTGTAATGTAAGACAATGTGGGACAAGGGGATTCAAAAGTTTGACGAGGATAAAGCATATCTTGTACCAAATATTTATTCACCACTATTCAACAAAAATCTAATATAAAATGGTCAAATAGACAACGTTTTATTGTACAGTCCGCAGCATATCAACTTTTACACAAATTGAAATTTATTAACTAAATATTCATTTAGAACTTCACATTTTCATATATTACTAACGGATCCTGCAAACGTTTTCCCATTTTAAGTAGACTACGACCGATTTTCAGACCCACCCAATATACACAAAAAAAATCATTAGCCGTTTCAGAAGAATTGCATAACACAGGACACTGTAGCACGAGATTTTAATATATTAAATTTTTTTACAATTTTGTCATCTAATCCATCGTCTAATCCAAAAGGTTCCATAAAATCGCCCGTAGGCTAGCAGCATAGGATACCTAACACACAATATAAATTAAGTTAATGCATTGTCCTTGGTACAAAAGATTTAAGACCTGGCGAACCGTGACATAATGAGTCATTGGTTCAATCCAAAGGGTAAGCCCCTTTAGATATGTAAGAAGAAGGCTAAAGTTTATTATAACCAAAATAGTCGATAAAGGTAAGAGAAGTGTTGGTAATGCGTTGATGTCTTTTTAATGAAAGTTTGCTGTAGACAAAATTTTATGATGACGACAATCGCCTTATTTGACTTTATACATTTCACATATAATATTATGAATTGATTTTTTTTAAATTAAAAAAGCGCAAGATTAATAATATGAAATAACGACGCGCCTTATCGACTCATCAGGCGATTAAAGACCGAGAAGCTACCTCGTATACCGCATCAGCCTGGCCATTCAGTGGGAGAATGCCGTCAGCTGTTGGATTATATGAAGGAAAGCCAGGGATCGGTGATAAGCGCAAGGATTGCAATATATTTAACCTATAATCAATGACAATTACATTTCATTGTATAGAGTAGACGTAATATACTCTTTGGAGTAGACTAGCGCACCAAATAGTTTGCTGTTTACTAATCCTCTAACACCAGCGTTTTGGGAACTCTCGCCAACGGCAGGGGTTCAGAGTTCTTTATATAAAACCGGTTTTGTAAATATATTGTTAAGGTAAATGTTAGCCGATTTCACATTACCTTACGACATGACATCATGACTGGTTTCTTGAAGTGGTGGTTGAAAAAACTGAAATAACCA